>JAIEZT010001243.1:33531867-33594367 GCA_019594935.1 Periophthalmus modestus
ACACCACTGGGACCATTTGATAAAGAAAATAGAGCTGGGGCATCTCGTTCCACTGCATTGAGGAGCAGGGTGTCAATTAAGGACAGCACCTCAAGTCAAGCCCACTTTCAAAAAGACAAACCATATGGAGCACTTTGGTTTAGCTGACTCCACAAAACAACATAGGGGCTCACATTTTTTGCTAACTTTTGCTTCTTGATATAGTGCAACACAACTGTGCAACACAACCATACATCAGTATTAGAAAGTGGCTAATACTACATGGCAATACAGAAATATAACAAGAAGCACTGTGCTTCCGTTACATTTTAAGTTGTAAATACTCTAAATAGTCTATATGCCACATACATTTTACGAAATACAAAAATACATACAGACAAATAAGACGTCTTTCTCTTAATGAAATCCAGTATAACTAACTATATAACACTTTAAAGGAGACCTGTTGTGCTTGTGTCTGCTCTACAGTTATAATATATGACATTAAGTTATCACTTTAAATCTCAATATTCATCTAAAAAGGAAACTTTGGAGCCCAACAGGAGCTGATGTCGCCATAACGTCATCACAACAAAAAGCCGCATGCTGTCGGCCTCTCCTGTGGATAACTGCAGCATTTGTACCAGAAAGACTATGCAACGCTGCAGAATTCTGTGTGTATCATTGGTTAAGAAAATAAAATTGGAGAAGGAAGTAAGTATGTCACAGTGGGCGTGAGCTGGTGGCAGTGAAAACAGGGGCCGATTGACTAGATGGCATCTTGAAAATAAGAGAATAAAGATTGCTCAAACATCCACGAATCACTCCATAAATAACTCTGAGAGGGTAAATGAGAAGGGGAAATAACTATAACATGGTTAAAAGCTCTGAAAAGTCAATTTTTCAAATAGGTCTGTTTTTAGTATTGATCTAAGAAATATTTGACGTCAGTCCTTGTGGTGGTCACTGCCAAAGCAACAGGTGCAACCCTCTGTTTTTTCATTTATTTTCGAGAATGGACAGTGAATGCTGGGCTCCTCCATGTGGTGCGTGTCTAATGCCCGTTCAGTGGTGGAGGAGGTGGGGGGCTGCCACAGCGACTGGGCCCATAGAGAGACACTGATGAGAGCTGACCCCTGCTTCCCTCCGCGGTCACGCAGTTTATTAGCTCTTTCAACTGCCTCCTGTGACGTAGACACAAACACCGAGCTGGAACCTGACTGCCAAACACATACGGGGCACAACATTAAAGCTACATTACCAAACTTTTCTCTTTAAATGATAAATCTAGGTTTTCCTTGTTGAAAAGTGTTGGTCCACCCAGGTCTAAGGCTGTGCAAGTGGACAAAAATATGTGTCAAAAGCTTGGTAAGAGCTAGATGGATTAATAAACCTCCTTTCACCGTTAGAAATAGAGTGGAGTGCACTGTTACATGCACGACAGTCTGATAATTCGAAAAGCAACATTTATTTTGCAAGAAACTACAGTATGACGCCATGCATTACAGCGTTTGATGAATCTGATCCGAAGCCAAATTACAACCTTCTTCTAATAGCAAGAACCTTTGAAAGTGATCCTCAAACGTCACAGACGGGAGATGTTTGATGTTGTTTGATGCCCAGTAATGATCAGTATCTGACCTGATCCACTGACCCAGGGGTTGACAGTGTGATTCCAGCTCCCACAAATGAATAAGCTTCTCCCCACACCTTTTCAGAATTGAAAATCGTTTTGAGTGTTTTGAAGGTGGAAAAGAGCTACATAAAAACGTGACCATTTAAAATATTACAAATTAAAATGAATGTGTATTGTGAGATATGAAATAAACTGATGCAAAAGAGGAATGCATTTATATAGTGACATTATAATATGCAGATGGTTAAGGAATATTTGTTCATCTTTTGTGGTTCAACATCAGTACAAGCAAATAATAATAGCAACAATGAGGACTAGAGTGATGTCTCTATTTTCCTGTTCACTTTCAAAATGTATTCACATGGCAATAATTAATCACTTAACTATAAACTGATACAGTACATTTGTCCCAGAATACTGTTAGTTCACATAAAGACTGGCTTGAACCTCCAGCCTACAGTATCCATACAGAGAGGCTTCAGGTTGGAACCACTTACAGGAGCAGGCTATTAGCAGTGTTAATATAGAGCGGAGGAGGGATCAGACCGGGCTGTCTTTGTGAAAGCTGATTACGAGATTTTAATTTCATCAGATAAGAACATGGCTTCATTTATGGCCCAGCTCCAGGCTCAGAGCTGGAGAGGAGACTGCTATGACAAGCACTCCCCCTACTGTTACTGCACAGACTGGCACCTGACAAGACAACTGCAACTTCTTCCACCAAATGCATTGCATTTTCAAAAGTTTTAGCAAACAAAACTCATGATAACAATGTTATTAAATTAAAGCTAAGGCACTGAGTACACAGTTTCAATGCTTTGCAAGAGAACAAACATTGCACCTGGTCACAGAAATAGCCTGCTCATTACATTATACTCTACTAAAAAGTGGGTTAACAGTTGGTAGCCCGAGCTGAAACAGTTATGCAATGTGTGGCTCAGTGGTAGAGCTGTGGCCCATGTGCATTACAGCTTACTTAATCAACATAGCAGCCTGAAAATAGTAATTTATGCTCAGCAAAGCCTGAAAATATTGAAATCGAGAAGAAATAATCAATAAGGCTTATTGTGCCAACAAAAATACAGCTGTTGTTCATAATTCCCACATGTCTAAACTGTGTTCCTTTGCCCACTCAGTGCCAGGATGTCCGCTGTGCCTCTGGTGGACCACAATGACACTGGACTCGCTCCGGGCGCAGATAACGGGACTTTTCTGCTGCGCTTCTCCCCGACCTCCCTCTCCACTTCTGCAGCTGCATCCTCCCCAGGCAGGCCGGGGAATGTTTACGTGTATGTGTGGCTGTTCCTGGGCCTCCTGGTGCTCCTGCTGACCCTGCTCGTCATCTCTTTGCACCGGCTGAAAAACATCATCGGCTCTGCTTCTCCTGTCCCAGACTGTAGCAGCGAGGCAGGCAGCTCCTTCACCAACATGGAGATCTGCAGTCTCTCCTCACAGCGCTCCACCATCTCCACTTTGTCCCAGTAGAGAGGGAAAGTCATTGGAAAGTCTTTGGAAAGTCAGAGACACTGGTTCATCATGCATGCACCGATATACAAACAATGCAACAAAGCTGTCCAGATTTCTCCTGCATGTAAACCCATAGGAGTAGGTGGCCACTATAGTGATGTTGGCAAAGTTTGTGAAATAAAATAATGTGTTAATATTGGTTATTTGGACTTGACTTGATGGTCAAAGAGGGGACTTTGTTTTTCATAGTTAAGGCTAACAGGAAACATGAGGACAGGTTTACATCTACGAAGTGATGCTCTTGGTCTACACATGTTTACTTTGCCAGAGTTTAGAGCTGGACAGTTTTTCCCAGATACTTGTTGTATTACTTTTATTCTAGAAATGTAGGGTACATTGTATTTGGTAATGGGGCTTCAGATGTTGTCTAAATATTTATTATTTGTCAGTGGAAGCCTATAACTATTTTGTATATAAATGATCTAAGGATCTAAGTCCTGTGTATAATCATGGGTTGCACAATGAGTGAGTTTAGAGGAATGGTATAACTGGATTAATACTTTGATTTTTTGATTAAAGCAATGACAAAATTCTACATGGTCCCTCTTTTTTGTTGTCTAACAATAACTTCATTTTGACAGTTATCTTTTGGTAAATGTACAATCAATCAGGCAATCAAACAAAAGTCAAAAATGAAGTTAGATCACTGAAACATTTACTTAAAGGTGCACTAACCTTTCTGCTGGAGGGTCAGTGATCTCCTTATCTTCCATGGAGATTATATTTCTGTGCCTAGAATGTTCCCCAGTTTGGTGTTAAAAATATTTATCTCCATGGAGACAAGCAAGAGGCTCCTCCAAGAGAGAGAGTGTACCTTCAAAAATGACCACATTACCATCATGAGGACCATACACTATGTCTGTTAGAATATTTTAAAGAAATTGAACAAGACTGACCTATGGGTAAATATATCAAATCAAGTCTGATGAACGAAACATGCAGGTCTACAGACTGGTCAGCGATTCACAGTAGTAGTTCTGTAGCTCTATCTTAAATGGTATTTAAAGTAAGTGCATTAGATGACCTTTAAGCTCTCAAACTGCCGCTTGGTCTATTGGCCTAGAGTTGAAAGTATGTAATAAATGGTGGAGTGGTCCTGGAGGGTGGAAGAGACGCGCTGAATGAAATGAAGCTTGTATCAGACAGAAGGTCAAATGCGAAGTGAACTACAAGATGAAATGCTGCTTGTGAGTGAGGGCTCTGACTGTGTGAAGGTCCAGTCTCTCATGTTTTTGTGTGCAAGATGTCTGATCCCTGCCACCTGTCTGAGAGGAGAGAAACTGTCAGTCTAGGTATCTGCACAGAGCTGCTGAAATGCTATGGGTCTGACAGGACAGCAAAACGCTCCATTTAAACGGAGAGATTTATGAAGGTTAATCAATCTTTGTCACAGTTTCGCACAAATCCAATAAATGTCTCACAGGGACGGGTAATACAGGGACAGTGACAGAAACAGATAATAAACAAGAAAACAAAAGAAACCATCACGTATTGTTCCTGACTTCTCATAGACCAGATTGTCTGTTTGATAATGGATACAATGGCAAGGTTTTCTGTAAAAAGTACTTGTGTCATTCACTTGCAAACTCACTTCACTTCATTCACTTCAAAGTGTAACAAATGTTAAAGTTGTTCTGATGAAGACAAAATAGTGAATTCAAACTTTTAGAGGCAAAATGCATTAAAATGGTCATGGTCACATTTTTATAAAGTGCTTTTCCACCTTCAAGTCACTCAAAGTGCTTTTTATCAAGGAGCCGCTCACTCATTCACACATACATTCACACACCAGTGCACATAAAAACACTGGGGGTGTGGTGGGGTAAGTGTCTTGCTCAAGGACACAATGACAGCATTCATCTGTGGAAGCTGGAATCACACTGCCAACCTGTGGATCAGTGGATCTGACCGCTCAATCAGTGATGTTTATGTCGAGAGCGGGATTTGAACAGCAAATCTTCAGATCAGTGGACAAACATTCTACCAACTGAGTAACTGTCGCTCCAGTTAAAGGTACAACTTTTCTGGTGGTGGTAATAGTTGTGTTGGGGGGAGGTTATCTCAAAGGGCTTCCTGGTAAATTATGGGTAAAATAAAAATAAATATAAAACTATTCATTAGGATATATGGCCAATGAAAAGTCAAGCCATCAAATTCTTTGCATATTTTATTTTTCTTATCATGATTTTTTTTCCAACTCACACATGTCATATTTTACATCTTTGCAATAAAACATGAATACAATAGTTTTTAAGGGTTTCATAGATCCAAAAATATTTCACTTTTTTTGGATACGTAAGTTGAACCTGTCGATAGAGTGTGTGCATGTGCGCGTTTGATCCAGATGGCTTTACACGTACGCCCCGCTGCGGCCGCCATCGAACCACTCTATCAGCTACAGAATCATGATATTGCTTACAACGGTGAGGTTGTAAAACATAATAATCACACATGAGCTCAACGCTTTAAATACAAACATCAATGCACAAATTATTCCTGTCAGGAAAATGGACCCAAAAACAAAATGGCAGCCGACCGTAAAGAACCAAGCTAATAAATAATGATATGTGATTGGTGCAAAGTGCAAATACAAAACAATCTTTTACATTAATTTGAGTTTATTTTTTTAAATAATCAACAAATGTGGGTTAAGTGAAGGTTGAGTTTGCGCTTTCTAGTCTCTGCGGACTATATGTACATATTTGACAAAACAATCACGGAATTTACAAAGGAATTCATGTTCGTCTTGTGGTCCTCCTGGCTGGCACAATCTTTACCATCAGAACAATGAGCATCCTTTCTTCCCCGTTATTACCATCGGTCTTGTCAACATTATAATAATTATTACACAATATCTTACATACAGCAAGTCATTAATAAATTAAAGGTGATAAGCGCAGTTTGTGTAGTGAAAGAACAAGTGTAGGCCCCAAAGAAGCAGAGCCTTATTTACATAAAAATCAGACCCTTGGAGGTAAAAGAAGAGTAAAAATGAACATAGAATAAAATTAAATTAAATTACAACCTTAAGCGATTTGTGAATTTAAGATCAAGCCAAATAGCACCTGTATTACTAAAGTGGGTGGGGCTGGTACAACTTTGTGATGTTAAGACAACTGTTTATAGTCCACCCAAATAACTTGAATACAGGAGATACCTTGTAAGAATATAAAGAAATGAGACAAAAGCAAAACATTGGTTCTTTGTGAAGCGATAAGCGAACCAGGAACAGCCAGGATCAGTCTGCAAATGTCCGGCTGACCTCCTCTATCTTGCGTTGGAGCAGGTTTTGGTGTGAGTCTTCAGGGCTGTGTGTCTGTACGCGTGTCTTCACAAACACGGGTGAGAGAAGTATCCACCAGCGGCGCTCCGAGACGACTGTGGGACCAGAGGTAAGTCCAGTCTCTCCTTCCTCATTGTAGCTCAGTGCTGCTCAGACACTCAGCTCCTCCTCTGCCTCAGTACCTGTTTTGGTGCTCGTAGTGCCAGCGGTTGAAATCTATGTTGAATGCCACAATGCTGCCTGATGCCATGCCAGTGATCAGGGTCCTAGGAGAAGAAAGGCAACATCAGTTTAAGGTAAACCAAATAACAATGACAGATTCTTCATTTAAACAGATCAATCAAATGGAAAGCACAATACTCAGTCAAAACTATAGTCAAAAGTATAGCTCAGTAATATTACCGGCAGTCTTGGGCATTAACTAAATACGTGTACTGAAAATATCATTTGGCAGTATTCCAAATACTTTCCTAAAATCAAAGTGGCACATTGCAATATCTGATCACGCAATTTGGGGTTCAGGTGTGGTGTAAAAGAGAAAACAGCTGTTGCAGTGTGTACATGTGAATTATTTCCTTCTCTGATTAGTGATAAATAAAAGTATAACAAATGTAACAACAACCTGAAAGCTGTTTTAATCCTATGCAACTCAACAAAATACTTAGCAATAATAGATTTTAATGCAGGTATTCAGTGTTCTATAACAAATTTTCAAAGTTTCTTTCAACACTGAATCAGTGTTACTCCAGTATAAAAAAGGAACAAGTGATTCAATGACATTAGTATCCTCCTTATGTTCCCCAGGACATAATGAACCTATTTAGTTTATTCTAAATTTGAACCAAAACCTCCTCAAAGCTTGTTACCTGGCATCAAGAAAGCATCAAAATTGTATGTAATCTAGATATGCCTGTTTATATAGCAGTGATCACCTAGCAACCAAGACTAGACATTTAATAAACTTTAATTTCACCAAATGCAGCAAATTTTTTATGTTACCTCTGGTCGTGTGAGAGGTCCATGGCGCGGATGCCTGCGTCGCAGCCTGGATAGATGTAAAGCTGTTTGAAGTCACACGCCTGCCACACTTCCACCACTCCGTTATCTCCTCCTGTCACCAGGTTCTGCCCATCACTGCTCAACAGGATCGCCTACAGGAACAACACAGCCAAGGTCAAATATACAGTGTAACAGTCAACTTATGAATTTTTCTAAATAATAGTTAAACAAATATACTGTTAAAAAGACAAAAACATACACCTAGCAGGCATAAGGTATGATACAAAAACAACAAACAAAAAAATCACAAAAATAGGACAAAAAAATCATGAATAAGTGTGGTCTGGAAAGGTGTATAAGTCTACATAGTAATAAAAAAATTTTTTTATATGTATTTTTGTGGGAAACCTCCATTCTGTTGTCTATAAAAGAGTGCTTTAAATTATCTGTTTGGTATTGAAATCTGTATAAATCTAGTATCAAGCCTTTTCCTCAATACATAAATCAAGTTTGAAGTGTTTCCATCGTGGCACCTGTTGGTGAGGAAGAAGATGAATAATATGACGCCAAATGATGGACTGAAGCAGTGAGTGACAAGTCTAACCATTTCCCAAAGAGCTGCTCATATGCAGTGTTCATGGTCTGGAGTGGTGACTTTTATAAGTCAATAATAAAATAAAAAAAATAAAACATAGGTTTATACCCGTGTGGAGTCGTTGACCTCCATTTGGGCCAGCAGTTTTCCGTTGATGCTGAAGTTGCAGAAGCGCCCCCTCTCATAGTAGATGATACAGTGGCCTTCACTGGACACAGAGATGAGGCGGGGGCAGTGACACAGCTCTGGACCCTCCAGCGCTCTGAGCAGGTCTCCTGTGATGGTATGGACCAGGCATGGGCCCTCTGGAGATAGCAAGAATTTCATAATTACAAGGATTTGAAGAATAAACATTAGATTAGATTTGCAGCTTTGGCAATGCTACACTAGAAATTGTATATTAATACATGGCCTGATTACAGAACAGAAGGAGTGGTTCAGTGCTGGTATTATGTCGTATTATGACCTTCATGGCTCTTCCCTGGTATTGTTAGGTTTTGCACCCTATTATTGTTAGTATCGCAAAAAACATAAAACTACATAAAAATGTTTGATATCTACTTGATGTTTTGGGGAAAAAAAATCTGTAATAAACCCCAAAAGTATAAAATATGTGGAGAAATATTAGGAAAGCATTAGGAGGTGAGCAGGATACCCCCTACAATTTGTCATATAGAGGACATTATAGAGGATATTAGCACTAAAACAGCTAAATGCTTGTAAACTGTAAAAAAGAAAGCACATGCAATTGTCTATGACCAACACAAAGGAAAAGCAGGAACAACAGCAATAAGGACATTTTTGTAAGTATATGCCTGATAAGTTGACATTCTAAGCTCTAAACTCTGCTATCGTGTTCATTGCCTGCTGGAAGTTCACACTGACCTTTAGCTCCACTGATGACCAGGCCGAGCTCCGCACACACGGACACACAGACCACCTCGTGATCATGCCCCGTCAGCACTGCCCTAGGAGCGGGGTAGTCACCTAAAGACAAAATAACTGCTTTTAACACCCGTCGCTGTCTGCACTGTCTGACTCAAACCTTTACCAAAATTGTAACAAATCATCCTGTCGCACTCACTGTTATTAGGGTTGTCTCCGATGATGTGATGTCTTCCACTCCAGTACCACAGCAGCAGAGTAGCATCTCGAGATCCTGATACGATATAACAGTCTCCACCAATGTAGGATTCAGATCGAGCCAGACACGTCACCACGTCCCAGTGTCCGAAAACAATCTGGGTCAGTTTACCTGCAGAGGGCGCAAGGGCAGAGTGAGATACATTTGTCTTTCATATGAGATAAATGATGGGAGGGTTACAGCAGGACACTGTAAGAAAGAGCAGTCATTATAGATACTTGCTTCTCCTAAACAGGGCACCAGTGACAAATTGCTTCTAAAAATGGATCATAAATGTGCACAAAAGACAATTACACAAACAATTATTTTATTCTAATATAGTCACAAAACACACTAGTTTCTTTTCAATCTTTTGCAGAAATACTCTCATACTATTTGAATCTACGAACAATTTTCGCATGATCTGATATGGCCAAGGTTACATGTTATGCAATTATTAAAATGTATATATAGTTTCTCTGTGTGGTTTTAATCAGTATTTGTATATTGAATGATTTAGAACATTTGTTGTGTTCAATCAATTAAAAGTTAAGGTTTACTCTCAGTATTTGTGATAGCAAATGATTGTAATGAGCTAATGTTGACTATTCCTAACAGCACAAGCCAAACAAACAGCTAAACAAGAGAATTAGCTAAAATGCCCTCCACCTACCGGTTTCAGTGGAGTACACTCTAAAGCTCTTGTCCCAGAAGCCACACACCAGAATGTAGCGGTTGTCGGCGGTAACCACAAAACAGTGCGTGTTGATTTGGATGCTCTGGTCCACCAGGTCTGTGATCTGACGCTTGTTCACCCCCGAGTTATTCGCTGAACAAAAACAAAAGCATCGATAAATTACAAAATTAAAAACTGTAAGTATGAAAAAAACATCTGCACACATTTCAATAGTGACTCTTAGCCGCTCTAGGCAGACCACTTAGTAATAACAATGATCATTTATGAGTTATGAAACAGCTTGATTTATTTCTAGTCCTCACCTGCTTCAACCTCATTACAGGGTCTTTAAATGGAAAAACTGTCTATCGACTTTTTAATAAGGAAAAATGTAAAAATGAGTCTAATAGCACTACACAAGAATAAAAGATATACCACAAGGCACTTCTACACTGGATCATTTTAACTCCCAAGTTTTGTTTTAAAGAGGTAAGTTTAACTTTTCTCATCCACATGTAGAACAAGGACTTATGTGAGAAAGAAATAATAAATGAAAACAAAAATGAAGCATGACTATATGGGTCAACTCAATAAACAATAAGCAGTTACTTAAATAAGTAAGTGCTTAAAATACACTTAAAATCAATGTAAAAGAAATCAGCAATGTGTCGCTTAGAGACAAAAGTTCCCATCTGAATACACTACAAATCCTACAACTACTACTACAAATAGTACTAATAATACTAGCAATTCTACTACAAATACAACTACTACTACCAATTCTACTACTAATACAACGAGTATGTTGTGTTAGTAGTAGAATTGTAGTATGTTTAGAAGCAATAGTAATATTTGTAGTAGTTGTAGTTTTTGTACTAGTAGTATGTGTAGTAGTATCACTAATATTTGAAGTAGTAATATTTATACTACTACTACTACCTCTACTACTACTATTTGTACTACTACTAGTAGCATTTGTACTAGTGGCAGTTCTGGGTGTACTTGTAGTGTTACCAGTAGTATCTGTGGTAGTTTTGGTATGTGAGGTCATAGTAGTAGTAGTAGTAGTAGTAGTAGTAGTAGTAGTAGTAGTAGTAGTAGTAGTAGTAGTAGTAGTAGTAGTAGTAGTAGTAGTAGTAGTAGTAGTAGTCTTGGTATTTGGATTTCTTAAACAGGAAACAGACAAACTGTCCATCCTTAGAGCACACTGGTCACATCTCTTCTGTAATGTTTTGGAAATTTGATGTTTTTAAATTAGTGCATGCTTTTGGATTTGTGTAAGTGTTTTCAAATTTGTGTGTGAGTTTGCCCTTCAGGGCCACCGTAGATTTATGTTTAATAATAATTGGGCCTGTCTATGTGCAATAAAAACTGATAGAGTTAAACATGACTGAGAATGTCAGAGCAGCCTCAGAAAGTGGTGCCATGATTCAGCTCTAAACACGTGATTGTTGTTGAAAGGACTTTAGATAAAAAAAAGTAATATTACAGGTTTGTGGACCCAACCCCGAACCAATAATGAGGTTCAACATGTGTGAATTTCTATTTGGGATATTTATTTCAAAAATCAGAAAATCTCCCTTAGAGTTACAAAGGCCCTTGGAACTCATCTGAGATTATGGCATCATCACATAGATCATGAACATAACATGACTGCACCATCTGCGGAGGAAGTAACGATAAAACATTTTAAAACATTACATCATTTACAGCTTTATGTTTATTTCAGAGTTTGTTATGCATTTCCTAAATGGAAATGTATCCCTTAGATTTTAGGAAAGTAACTGTATTCTGAATACTATCAAATAAAAGTGTAACTGTACCAGAATACATTTACTCATAATGTATATTCTGAATATTTTTTTCGGTACAGGCATTGAGCTACTTTCCAATGCTGTTTACAATTATGATTCATTTTTGTGTTAAAAGGCAGACAGAGATATTGTGCTCTTTATGGTATTTACTGACAAGATACACAAAAATACTTTGTCTGTAAACTTTGTGTGATACTTGGTTGTTTTTTGTTATATTTTATGATTATATATTTGAGGCATGGCATCGAAAAAAAATCACTCAACTATGTTTTGATTATTTGGATCATAACAGTATTCAGAACATTTACAACATAAACACAAATACAATTTATTGATAGCATAGTTTTGAAGAAAAGGTAAGAGAAACAGCGGACAATATCCTAAAAACACATCAACTCATAAAATGAGAAGTTTGTGTGCATGTTTCCGAATTACTGTATGCACTTTTTGAAATGGTGCATTTTCGACTTCATGTGCCTGTCTTGAATTAATGTGTGTTTTAAAATAGTGCGCATGTTTTACCCTTCAGGGCCACCATAATTTTATTTAATCTATTCTATTTCACTCAGCAAGGCACTTAATGGATACAGAGCAGCCACACACATTTTATTAATATGAGACAGTTACAATAAGAAATGTTTACTAACCGATCAGAGGGTCCATTTCGATGGGCAGGTGATGAGCCTGTTCCAGAGAATACCCAGGAGCCCCACGGAGACCTGCAATAGGAATGTACCCACATATCACTCAATATAATCTATAATCAAAGCTAAATAAATCTAATTACACATATTGATTGGCCATTTCCCAGGAAGCTATCTGAAGCTAATGAACCTTTTTTGTTGGGATGTAAAAACAGATGTGTCATCACAGAGGGCCTTCAAAGTCACGACCCGCCTCTGAACACTGGTGCACTGTGTTGGCTAATTACACCTACACCTCCTGCTTAATGAAAGCATTAATTAAGTAAATTAAAACACTGATGGGCCATTATTTATATGTCTGTTCACTGAGCATGGCTCTAATACTGATGATTCTAGTCCAGTGCAGCACATTACTAAACACTTACTGCATTACAAGCCAGGATGACGCAACAGCAGTGTCCTGAAAAAACCTTTAATTTCATAATCTACTGTAGCAGTGAAGAAGTGCTCAACATTGATAAATAACACTTTGAAAAGAAAAACAAACACTAACAAATCATGTATTTGAGTAAGTGTAAAGGAGAAATGTCTTGATATGCTACCACTAATCTAACTATTGTGACTACTAGTGAAACTACTTACAACAGTCACTACTGCTATTCATTTGAATACTTCAAAATATAAAATATGTAGTCAATTAGCAGTTTTTTTATTTTCACTCCATGGACACCACGTACCATCAGGTACAGCGTGCCATACAGCCTGTCATAATCATGCAAGACTAGAAAAACATTACCCAAAAAGTCTCAATGGTGCAAAATGCAACAATCCAATAACAGTGATGAAACTCCCCATGCAGCTGATGTCACCTTTTATAAAATTATACTTAATAGAAATAAAAAAGTGTTTGTAATGTTTATTGACATTATGCCATTAAGCATAACATCTAGTTAACATGTGTATTTATTTACCATTTTAAATATGATCAAAATGTTTGTACGGTAAGATCTGGTTGAACAAAATGCTATCTCGCAGTTTCCATGGAATGATTTTTCCACAATCACACCAGCCAATGTAGAGGCTTCTACTCTGAATCTATTCACATTAGTTTTAAAGTGTATTCTTAACTTCAGACTCACCAACAGTGTTGTGCCAGCGGTTGACTGCAAACAGGCGGCTACACGTGACCGTCACTGCAGCCGGGATGCTGAGGTGCGGGAGCGTGTTGGCTGCCACATGAGTGACCGGAGAGTTTGAGGGGAACTTCAGCACCATGATCACATCCTGCTGCATCTGATCCTTAAACATCAAGGGGCTCTGAGGAAGGAAACACTGGTGAGAGAGAGAGAGAGGGGAGAAAGGAGAGAGAGACACAGAGAGAGAGGAAGCCAGGTGAAAGAGAGGGACGAGGGAGAGAGAGGAGATGAGGGGAGAGAGGAGGGTATCACAGGGGAGGGGCAGACAGATGGGACAGGGGAGGAGACAGGGAGAGGAGCAGGAGGTCTCGTTAGTGGGAGTCTACAGGGTCAGAGCAGGTCAACACACTGAGGTAGAGATGGAGTTTTTGGGACACACTGAATGAGGTCTATGAATGAGGAGGCCGAGTAAGGACCAATGGAGCTGGAGAGACCTGCCCACTTCAAAGTCTACTCTGCTTCCAGAAGAACATTTTCCATTAACTTTTCCCCCTGTGTAATATTAAGAGTTCAAAGGCATCGCGGAGGCTAACCAGCAACGTGGTAACTAATATCCACAACTCAGTTGTTTTAAGTCCAAAAATCACATTTAAAATGCAATATTTTGCTAAATGTTTGAATAACTTAGTGGTTTCTAAACTTTGAGAAACAGATTTTAAATTCTTTCATCAGTCACCACAGCTGATAAGCTGAGCAAGCTTTCAAACTTTTTATATAAATTTTTTTGAGAAAGTCTATGGGAAAAATGAATGGGAAATGTACTCCTGGAACCAGGGGTGGGTGCTCATTGTTGAGCTCCATACAAGGCTTTTTCACCAGGCTGGGGACTACATTGAGGCGAGGGGCTACTACATACATAGTTATAATATAAGTAACTAATTAAGTAATTAAATATGTGTGTGTATATATATATATATATATATATATATATATATATATACACACACACATACACATATATATATATACATATATATGTGTGTGTGGTGTGTATGTGTATATATATATATATATATATATATATATATATATATATATATATATATATATATATATATATATATATATACATATATATATATATATATATATATATATACATACACACAATTTATTGCAAATATTTGAAGTAAAAAGTTACTTTAAGTTATATTGTCTTGAATAAGGAACAGCAGATCTACAGCTTAATCACGTTAGTTACCTTTTTCTTGTTAGCTACAAATGCAACTTCTTACAACACAAATATTGAATAATCTTATTTGATTATAATAAAAATCTGTTTTTATTTTCCATTATAGTATTGTTTTATGGTGACTCACCAGGTGCATGGCCGAGGATCGTGGGGGATGTGGCTCTATCAGCAGCTGTGATGGAATCTGACCACAAAGCTGAATCTGAGCCTCAATCAACTACAGAAGCAAACAAGTATTTCTATTAGACCAATAGCACAAATAAATGTGTTATGTTGTTTTGAACGCACTTCACTCTAAGCAACAACAATCAAAGATCACTAATGCTCACAAAGCTGTAATTATTTCGTAATGATTTCTTTGAATGCCATAAGCTTCCAATCAATCTCAACAGCTTGATCTATTCTGAAGTATTATTGCACAAAACATTGCAAGATTAAACCAAAAAGAGCTCTGTTGTGCTGTGTAAAAATAATTTGGCATGTATTATTATGCTGTAATGTGAACAGACCTCCCGTTGTGCTGTGTCCAGATTGTCCAGGCTCACGGCTCCCTCGTACGACATGAAATCAAACACGTTGAGAGCTCGTACTGCTTCTGGACCGCGCTGTTTGTAGCCGAATATTAGATCGATCCACTGGTGAAGCTGGCAGGACACAAACTCACTCTCCAAAGCCTGGGAGAAAAGATAAAGAGGTCAAATAGTCATTCAGGCAGGAAATGTGCTTTATATGGAGGTACAACAGGTTTGGGTGAAAAGAAAATGTAAAAAAAAAATATATATATAGTAATTATGAATAACCTATTGTTTCTTTTTTGTAACATTGTAATATTTTTTCCCATATTAATATATTGCATACTCTTTAGCTATTCTCACCATCCTGTTAATCCGCACAAAGTCCTCTGGTTTCTTGGCCCAGACCGGCAGCTCCACGTCACAGACTGGAGCCCCATCGTCCCTCACTCCGAGCTCGTACTCGTTACTGTTCACAAACATCTCTGGCAGGTAGTAAAACTCTGGGATCAGCTCCTGTAGGTAACATCACATCACAAAACCTTGTTTCCTTGTGCTATGTCTAAGAATCATGACAATTATGTTTTTGATAACCGTAGTTAGTTTAGTATCTCAACTGTGGCACATTGTGTTTGAGGCCTCGGTTGTTTTAAGAGACATGATGAGTCTTTGAGCACATACCTTTACATCGGCTGTGTCCCTCTGACAGTTTCTCCATGAGCGTCCAATACCAGAGAAGGATCTGTCCGGGTGGTCAAACTTATTTTCATTTGCGTTCAGGAAAAATGTTGTGAAGGGTTCCTATGGACAGATGACAGACATGCAGTTGTTTAGAAAAGGTTCTGTTAATTGGTTATTAGCAGTGTGGTATCGTACTATTCTGAGCATCCACTGTAGAGTTGAATGAGCTGTGGAGTACAGGGTTGTGTAGTGGTGAGGAGGAGTGCTGTCATCGTCCCACGTCTCGTATCGCTCGGCATAAAAGGCTGCTCGTTTGGGGTTCAGAGCACCAATAGGCTAAAGAACAAGATAATGTAGTTAAATTATTATAATTATCATTATTATAGGAAGAAAGTATAACACTGTAATAGTCTAACATTAATAGCAGTGATTTTACCTTGGAGAGGTCTCTGAAGTTTCCAGGCAGAGTAAGATCCAGTTCTTCTGAGTCATAGTTGGTCAAAACCCAGGGGAACACTGGGTACTGGTTCAAGTCATTATAAGTCCTCCCTGTAAGAACGAAAAAGTATTATTAAGATTCCTGACAAACTTGAACAACTTTCATTTCAAATTCCTAGCAATTTTTGTATAAAGTTTAGTGCAAGCCAGTTGTGTCTGCCCAGTGCATGAATGCTGCTAAATACTTGTGTCCTCATTAGACTAAATTGTAATTCTTAAGACATTAGAATATGTCATATGCTGTTGACTAATTGCTACTTAGCAGTATAATATATGCAAGATTCAAAATTATTATGAATAGGTATCAATGAAACACAGCTTTGAGCCAGCTGTTTCTAAACGCATCAGCATAAACAAAACACAGGTCACATAGGTGGAGGAAAAATATTCTGCTCCAGGGGCTTTTTATGGAAATTGCTGCTGAAGTTGCTGTCAAACATTCATCTTAATTCAAATCCTTTATCTCTTCAATAACAGCTGTCTACAATGCATAGTTATTCAGGCGTATACATAGAAATACAAGCAAGTGTGCATTTTTCTTTTTGAATAACATAGCTATTTCTAAATAAACAATAAAAAGCCCTATAGGGTTATGATAATGCAGATAATGATAATGCTAAAATTTCAAATATAAAAGGATATATAATTTTACAACAGTGATGAGTGGCAAGTTACACCAAGGTTATATGAGGTTGTCAAAAGCAAAAAGCAGAAAGAAATTTTATGAAGCACATAATGTTTTTTGCCAGTGACAGTAAAAAGTGTGAAGCAGACAGACCATTCACTTTGAAGACACTTTAAATATATGTAGACTTTACCTGCGATGGTGTTGAGGAACATGAGGTACTCAAAGTTTGAGATCTCTCTCCTCTGCCAGCGCTGAGTCATGTTGGAGGATTTGAAGAGCTGACGAGGGGTGGCCAGAGAAATCCGCCTGAGGAAAAGGCAAGAGGAAGTCAGAAGAGAAATATTTTAAATAAAGGAAGGGATTGCTTACGATTTATTTGTATTAAGACTAAACTTGTAAATAATGAGTTTAATTTGTCTTTTTCTCCTCCATCAAATCATTTACTCTTTTCTAGATCATCACACAGACACATCAATTCATTTAATGAAATTGGGTAAACAGTTTGTAAAAAAAAAAAAAAAAATCAACCCACAAGAACACTAACTACTATTACATACTGTATAGCTACACGGTACTTTGACTTACCTGGCTTGTGGTAAACCATAGCTCGTTCCTACTCCCACCCGGGGGAGACTGTAGACCACCCTTTTGACTGTGGCCGGGTCGGGGAAGTTAAACATCACAGACGCTGGATGAAGGAAAAAAAACAAAAAACATATATATGTTACACAATTATCAAGAACTGTTAGAACATACTATTACAATAGAAATTCAAGAAAAATGCAAATACTGTATATAACTATTATCTCACTTCTGTTGGCCATGAAGACCTCCAGACCGGTGTTTTGCAGCAGATAGCGCCTTGAAAACACGGCTCTGATCTCGCTGAACATCCACTTTCCATGGAGCCCCTCGGTGTAGGCCAGCACCTGTGAGGGGCAAACAGATTAGACATGTCCTATTCACAACTAAGTATTTTTACATGCCACGCAAATTTTTACTTTAGAATCGATTTTCTTGAAGGCAGGGTCTTCCTCATCCACCTCAAAGTAGATCTCGGTCGTTGTGATGGATAATGTACCTCGAGCAACCACAACTGGCGCCACCAACTGGGCAGGAGTACTCAGAACCACTGGGCCTGGTAGGATAAAAGCAAATTGTATTCCATCTGATACAAAGGGAGTGTAGTATATATGATATGCTCATTAGGTAAGTATTTGTTTATTTTAGTTAGTCAAGGTAGCAGTTATTAGAAATATTCGCTATGAGCACTTAGTGACCTGTGTATTGCAACTGACTTGAGGATCATTGGGTTACATCTTAATGAACTTTTCTTGTTATTAGATTATTTTTAAAGGTGTATTTTATTTTACATTATCTGATTTATTAGTTTCATGTTTTGTCAGCCATGATCACAAAGCTGATACAATAAATAATTAGTAGTGCCTAAACGTTCAAATACAAAACTTGCCTTTGGATGTGAAAAGTCGGGGGCGAAAAGAACGTACTAGAAATGAGAGTCGTAAAATTCAACTCTTGAGTCGTGTGTTTATGAAGTGAATAAATTAATAAATGTAACTTACATTCTGACTTACCAGCGAGGTTGTCAATCTCCTTCTCCTGTAGCAGACTGACAGCATCGTCGTCTCCCTCCAGCATTAGCTCCGCCTCCGGGTTTTGTGTGACCACTGATTGGCTGCGGAAAGTTTTCTTTGACTTGGCACCCTCCTCCTCTTCTTCTGTACCTGTTTTTGGTATTTTAGAATTTTTAAAATTAGACAGGCACAATTCAGTAAGACATTTTCACAACAATTTTAATTCTGACCATAATCTTCCAGCGCTTTGAGTGAAATATCAGCATGAGTTGATCCAAAAGCATTTCGCACAAATCTTCTTCTTCTCCTCAGATCATCCTCCCAATAATCCAGACGCCAGAAGTCATGTAATTGGCTGAAAATTAAAAAAAGGCATATTATAAATGTTAGTTGAATTTGTAATCTTTAAAATGGGATTCAAGCCCATGTCAAATTTGAGTAGTTGAATACAAAGTATACAAGAATATACATTTTGCATACAAACAATCCATCTTATTTTACCGGCTTTTAAATTTTAAACTTCTTAAACTCTTTAAATAACAGCTGAATTATTTTATTACAATTTGTTTAGTGAATTTGGGGTTTGTTAGTGCAGCAGGTTGGTGTAGACAGTGAAATGTATTTATGTTGACATGAGAGTGACAGGTCTCAGCTGCTGCATGTCCCAAGATTAAAAATCATATCCTGAGGTTTGCAGACAGCCTTAAGGCAGATCAGGGTGACAAGCAATTTACTATGTCAACAGTAAAAATTATAAAGATGAAGAAATTACAGTTTATAATTACAGTTGTGAAATGTGACACTGCTGCCTGCTGTTTTAGAGACCTTTACTAAACATGGACTGATTAAATGAATGAACTAAGAGAAATCTTACTTTCTGTAATAAATAAGCATTGTTTTTGTGCTTGTTTTGACTTTTGGTTGTAATGTTCTGCCTACATATATCACTACACATACTTTAAGGCAAGTATATATAGTATACATGTTAGTAGTTACATGTTACAGACCATGACTAAATCATTGTTCTCACTGACCTCTGAGACATGGTCCCCCAGGCGCCATGTTTGTTGGTGAGGATGTTGAGGATCTTCTGTTTGAGCTGGTTGGCAGTCACATGATCTCGGTGTTTGGCAGCACTGATGAGATGATCACACATCTTCTCCTCCTCCCTCCGGTCTGCTGCGTACTGGGCACAGTTTGACTAGGCAAAAAAAATGGAGAACAATAAGCATATAAGGTAGCGAAAAACCACATGAATCAACTTGTCTTTTGGCTGTTTGGAGGACAGAACACACCCGGCATTGGCATTACATTCCTAGAAGAACTATTTACAGTTTCAAGGCATGTTGAGTTAGGATCAACAAGCTAAAATTACATTTATACAGATTTAACTCAAAATAAAATGTAATTTAAAAAAAAAAAAAAAAAAAAGGCCAAAAGGAATGTAACAGCCACCCGTGGATCATTATGTTATAATTTGCAATTTTTAAATTGCAATATTCATCTAAAACAACTTGAGCTGACGTGGATGTGTCATCACAACAAAGGGCTAAGGCTAGCTGCAAATCACACTAGCAAGCAACATATATATATTTTTTTGTGTACCAAAATCACTATGCAACACTGCTCCTACGTGTATCAACGATTAAGAAAATAAGATTGGAGAATGAGCAAAGGTGGTGCCAGTGGAAAAATATTAAAGATTGCGTCTTGAAAAAACATGCACGAATCACTCGAATCAATCCAAATAAAAAACAGAGTGAGTAAGTGGTAAGAGGAAACAACTATAACATGGTTAAAAGGTCTGAAAGGTCTGAGATCTCTCAGTTTTTTGCAGAATAAGTCTGCTTTAAACTTACCTCAAACTCAGCGTGTTTGTGCACATCCTCGGCTCTTTGCCGGTTTAGGATGAACTCTGCTTCATTGGCAACTCGCACAATGTGATCTTTCATTGCATGGCACAGGAGTCTGGAACGAGACAAACTGTATTAGTTTGAATAATATATACAGTGGCAAAAAAGTAATAGCATAGGTAAAAAATACAATAGGAATAATTGCATTTCTTTGTATGGAAGAACACAAATATTTGAGGGTTTTTTTTCCCCAACCTTTATTTTATCAGGTGAGGTCTGTTACTGTAGACAGCACTTTATTCTGTGAGATTATGGTTCCATTTGGGTGGGTCTTACACCTCAGACAACAGACCCTGAGGAGTGAGGAGTGAATGTGTGAATCAAACAGAATAATTAATATCACCTCCCCTCGTTGATCAGCTCAATGAAGGCCAGTCCAGCATTCTTCTGGATCGAGTTCTGCCACTCCTGGTTATCAAAACAAACACACAGGATTTCACATTTTTTGTTAGGAATGGCGCTACTAGTCAACATTGATTACGTGATGGAACAAGTGAGTGTGAATATTATTACTTAAAACACTTAAAAATGTGCCTTTGAAATTACAAACACAGGCAACACGAGTCAAAGTATATTAGAGTGAAGAATTCTGAGGGTAATTGAAATTTCCCCAGCCAGCACTGTAGTACATACGCTCAACTAGTACTATTTACAACTACTTATTCAATTTACAACAGCAAGTAGTTCTACTGAAACCATGTATCTAACGGTACACATATGCTCGAGTGAGTGGATGGATGGCCTAGTTTGTTATGATCTTGTACTCTTACATAGCCACTGGAAAATATCTTCTTTCTACATCGTTAAAATGTAGTTTGTTGTCAAAATGCGGGGGATGCCATGAAACATGAAAAAGTGGTATTAACATATTCAAATTTTTATTTTGTACACTTGCATAAGCGTGTGAGTGTGATAACTAGTGCTGAAAGCCTGTGGCTATTAGCTCTCCATTAGCCAACTCTTCAGGGAGAGTCCTGTCCAGCCCCCATCCCATCAACAGGATCGATATTTGGGGTAGGGTTTGCTCTCATGGGCCTCTAATGGCAGCTCGTCCGGAGCCAGGGGTAACACTATACTTGCTGACGGGAAATGGAGCAATAGGAGGGGAGGGCACTGTGGCAAATTTTAGAAGATGAAAGCTAGAGCCGCTGAAATGTTAAAACAGACGAGATAGAAGTGCGTGTCTGAGTATGTTCAACGGAGAGAAGAAAGAGAGCATCCTGGGAGAGTGCAGTGGCCTCATTCAGGGACAAGGCCATTTTTAGACATGGGAAAATTACAAAAATACACTATTTTTACACTATTTTTGGAGAAAAAAAGAGAAGCAATGGTTTAACAGGAAAAGGCTTAATCATGGTATGTACAATTTTTTTTTATATACAGTACTTTCATATACAGTACTTGCTTTATTTGTACACTAATGTTAAACTCAGGCACACGCCAAGTCTATGCTGTTATGTTCCAGTTATAAACCAAGGCTTGGTTTATAACTGAACATAACAGCATAGACTTGGTTGGAAATATTCTCCACATTTATAAACCAAATATATTGTATACGTTTCTGCTAAGTATATGTACAGTGGATATTTGTGGAAGATGTGGAGCAAGACATAGTTTTTTTTCCAGTATCTGACATTGCGATTTGAGAGGTCCCTGTGTTCAATGATATTGTATTACAACTGCATTGCGCTGGTTACGTAGGCCAATGGATAACGCCCATGCAAACTTCAGTCATCTTTATTGGTTATATTGAGTGTAATTGTATTATTTGACCTGTTTTCAAATATAAATCCATTGACCTTTATGGCTTTATTGTGAAGAATAGTGGAAACATCAGGGAAACATTTGACAAGTCACTGGCGGGGCTGGCGGCCAAACCATTTATCTTGTTTTCATAATGACCTTTAGACTAAATCTGACAGCAAAAAAAGTTTTATAGCATTTTCTACACACAAAATAAAAAGTAAAAAACTAGAAGGAATTTCATGAGGAAGTTCAAATAAATGATGTTTCAAACCTGTGAACAGAGCAGCATTACAAGCTCTACCACCGACGTGCTTGACTTCATACACACCAAACCTACAATAGAAAGACAGCAACATAGTTAGGACCAGACTGAAGTTACTCTGGCAGCCACTAAGCACTTAAGAAATATGTAACATTACCCTTACCGTTAAAACAGTTATGTTATACATTTTTTGCTATTTTACAGTTTTGCTGTTGCTAGATTTATAAAAAAGCATGCTACAAAAAGGACAAGAACAAACAGTACGGCAAGAGAAGGGGGGAAAAAGTAAGGGAGTGAGAGAGGGAAAGGCAGAGACAAAACATTAAGACAGTGGATGACAAGAACAGGACACCAGGAAGCAGGTGGGCAGGGAAGTGTTCACGGTTTGTACAAGGTCAAATATTAAAGTCGAAGGAAATAATCTTCTCTAAAAATCAATCATTTGAACTAGCTAGCTATGTCAAAGTATTCAGACGTGTACCTTCTTGACGAATGGGTGAAGCAGCTTAAAGACACTTCCATTCACACACAGACACATGAGTAGGGCTGGGTCAGATGAACCTAAATCAATAAACTAGACATATTAGACCTCATTAACAAACTAATTTGTACTTAAGCTTCAACATGTTGGTGACTTAAATATATCCTGTGCTCATGTGTTTGGACATTTTAAATCTCCACTGAAGTGGCATCTGTAGAAGATAGTGAAGATAATGCCAAGCCCATATTGGCCATATAAGGAAGTTTAAGGCCTCTAAACTTACATATATGGCCAATCTGGTCTTCTTACTAAATACAAATTCATTTTTATGTAAATGATATGTAAATGAGCTGGATGTTGTTGAGGCACAGATTTCTCTCAGCATCTTATCTTTTCTTTTAAAGAAAACATTCATGAATGAGGCCCATGGGCCTGAAATGAATGGAATAACTGTGTTTTTTTGCATATGCTTTAAGCTATATCTGTACTGTTATGCAAACCAAGTGATTGTAGCTGTAAATATTTGTCTCAATTCATTAATACAAGTATATTTGTAAATAAATCCAGAGATAGAGTGTAATGGATTATACTGTGCATGTAGCTCACAAAGTAAGCCATGGTCTCCTTTTACTTAAGTTTATTACAACAAGAAACAAACTTTAAAAAAAAAGATGCTTATCCCCATACAATGCAAGCAGAAGTATTTTCATACTACCAAAATTATGTCATATTTACTGTTTTTGCTGGTGTTCATTAATGCACTTTCCTATGTAATACTTGCTAAACTGCCCAGACCTACACAAACGCACACACTCACAGACCGCCATAGTGAGGCGTTCAGGCACACGCTGCAGTGAGGGACAGTGATGAAGACTCCACAGAGAGACGCCAGTTAGAGAAAAGGAGCCGTGTACAGCACCTGTACCTTCTATGAGCAGCTCCTGCCCATGACTACCCAGCAGCGTCCGGGACAAGAAGGGGGCGAAATCCACGAAAATCTCTCGGAGCAGGGGCGCAACTTTCTCCAATGCTCGCTCCAACTTTGTAGTGATGCTATAAAGAATGTAAGGCATAAAACATGAGAGAGTTATGACTGGGAAAAGATTAAAAACTAGCATTTAAATGAGGTTTGAAAATCATGTGGGGAAAACTCAGGGGAGACTTGTGAGAGGAGAAACATGCAAGAAAAAGCCAGGACAAATTATACAGAGGAGAAACAGGGAGACTAAATGATCACAGAATCAAAAAGCGTGAAATGATCATTGAGTGTAGAGGAAGCACTAGGCCTGGATTAAGTTGATGGCACTGCAGTTTAAAGGCTATAAGCTCTTATAACTTGCACAAGTACAGCTGCAGTATATGGCTTCAGAAATGTCTCTGCTTCAGCCAAGCTATAAAACTAAATATTATTATGTTGGTATAGCTTTGTATAAGTATGTATGGGTTATAAAACTGTACCTAGAAATGAATAAGGATATTCAATATGCAAGCCATGGCCTCCTATGTCCTTTATAGGCTCTGCAATAATAAGATAGTCCCATGTAATAGAAAATATCTTAAATACAGTCTGCCTCATGGCCCAGTAACTTTAATTCTGAATGGACATTGTTCGACAAGGCTGGCTATTAGTCATTATAATATAAGATTATACCACATACAATTATAATTTTTAATAAACTTAACTTCATTGACTAACTCTCGCGAACTTATGTGTTAGGGGGATGTTCTTAGAGCAGACTTGAGGCATAACTTGTTGTTTTAACCTGCTTCTAAGTTACATGTATTTTACACTGGAAGAGGTTAAAACAACATCTCAAGTCTTTTTAAGCAGTTATTTGCAAAAGTTCAAACAGGACTTTTTGAAGTTAGTGTAAAATGTCCATCCCAGAAATGACATCAATGTATTTGTCATTTCTTGCAAGGTGTGGCCCGGTGAACATTAACAGGTGGTTGGGTGTAGCAGGCTGTGTGTACGTGTGTGTGCATGTGTGTATGGGTGGAGGGTTAGGGGGGGTGCGTGGGTTGGGTATGGGGGTCTCCTTGCCTAAAACACTGTCCTGCATCTCGAGGGGCAGCCTGCAGGAGTGTCACAGAGCTAAAAGACTCAGGGGACGTCTGCAGCACTTCACAATAGGCACTGCAATACAAACCACAATACAGCCATATATAGACACACACACCATTACTGCGAACAGGGCACAACCACACAGCTAGAACATTACTAGTATAAAAACATAACACTACTGCTATGGCGACTAGGATGACTTCAATGAGATACCTAAAATGGCAAATTATCCTTTTGTGTTACTGAAACAAACCTGTCTGAGTTAGCATAAACAAAGAATAAATAAGTCGTATTTTTATAATTTTTTGTGTTGAAACTAGTCACAATTACAAGTAAGATGTGAAATGAAGTGGAAGGGGCTGAATTTCAAGAAAAACAAACAAATCAACACAAAATGAGGGGATCGTAAAGAAAAGGGGGGATAGTGACAATTTGAACAGTATTTTTGGGACAGCAGATCTGACCTCATGTTTTCCATAGTGTCCTCTGGCATCGGGGCAACAGTCTGCACCGCGGGCAAGTTTTTACTGGTCGCACCGTTCACAAAGGACGAAGAGGAGGAGGAGGAAGAAGAGGCAGAGTCTGTGGCACCTGCACACAGAAGAGAGCAAAATATTCACAACAGAGAGGTGAGTTATGCACATACTTGGACTCCATGATATTCCTATATTAATACACTTTTAATAGCACAATCATTTTAGTTATATTAAAACAGACATGTAGATGCCTTCATTTAATAGTAAAGATGTAATGGAGACAAAATCAAGACTAATTTATAACTTTATGTGGAAGTTGACCAACCTTTTTTAGTTTTCATAAAAAACAACACAACATTTATGTCAGATGGAGAACCTTGTGATAATGCAATATATATAGTTATTCAACTAATATACTGAAATGTCGATACTTTTGCAATATATTGTGCAGCCCAAAGACATACACCTGAATAATCATATTAATTAAAAATGTATCTACAATAGTTGAATCTATTAAGTGATACAAGTAAATGAGTACGACAGAATCTGTGACAGATCTTAGAATCTGTATGCCTTTTGCGGTTCCCCTGATAGAAAAAAAGTCATGTACATGTGGCCCAATTCAAATCAGTCAACTTAAACGCCAAGCTCCTTCTCTCACGCTGTTTATTAGTGTTAATTAAAATAAAAAGCATGACAAAAAATATAATTATTATATTATATTATATAAGTTGTTTTTACAAATTCAGAAACATTATCAGGTCTTCTGTTTTCAGCTGTTTTGGCCCTACCCCTGACCATCAGCTGTAGTTGGATCTGTATTCCTGGCCAGGCCCTCACAAACATACTGTACGTATGATACATGCATAATGCAAAAGGATGGGATTTGTTCCCCTGAGTGGATTGCGTGTATTGATTGCAAAGCTATTTTCACAAACCAAGCCCATTACCAGAACACAAGCAGCAGCATGTCCGGCCAAATATCATCTAAATTCAATTCGGCAGAAACATTAATAAGTATCCATTTCTATTACGCTGGACACTGGCCTGGGTAATCTGTTTTTCACACAGAAGACAGAGGAATAGCCAAATACTGAACTTTAAATAATACTATTAAGTAAGGGGAGTAGAATAAAAACGAGGAAATGTGGACAGACTGATAGAAAAGTGGCAGCTTCTTCAACGTCACACAGTCAAACAGGGACAGTGGTCAAGTGTCCAAGACTAATAATAGTATATTTTAAAGAAGTAAGTGATTTAGAGAGTTTAATCTTTTTTTATCTTCCAGCCCAGTGGTTCTCAAACATTTCCCACCATGTACCACGTAAGACAATATTTCTAAGTACCACCAGATCTAAACCCGAACTGCATCAGGCCTAACTTTAGGCTAAACATGCGGTACAATGGGACTAAACCAGGGCTAAAATATGTCTAAACCATGCATAAAGTAGTTCTAAATAGTGATTAACCCAAAAGGGGGAAATATATTAGAAGATATTTGTCTCTAAACTAATACTCAAACTGCAGAGTGCCACCAGAGGCAGCCCACGTACCACCTGTGGTACAGATACCACTTTGAGAAAACACAAGCCTGTAAATGATTAGAAGATAAAAGGAGAAACAGAAACACTTAAGAAGAAAAGTTCTGGCCTCATTTAAGAATCACCTTACACTATTTGGAAAACCACTCGTCATTGTGCAGGTGCTTGTTTACAGCTTTGCCCAAGCTGATAAAGAGCAAACATCTGAAAATAGTGCCCACAGAGGAGAGCTGAGGGGGTGTAGACAAAGCAGGTACAGTGTGTAAAATCTCACCAGTCGTGTTAATCATGCTCTTGGGCGTCGCTGTGGCAGCAGCGAAGATGTTGGGCGTGCTTCCGGGTGTAGCTGCTCCGCTGGTGGTTGGCGTGCCGACTGTGTTCACTGACAGGCTACCGGGCGGGGGCTTCTTTACTGGGACCACAACACTCCTGTATTAGATAAAACAAAACACTTTATAGTTAGTTACAAAAGAAAATAGTTTAGCTTTATGGGCTACTATAAAACTCGATTTACATCAATAGGGATGAACAAAAATGCATAAAAATACAGCTAATATGAATATATGTACATAAATTAGAGTGAATTCTAGAGTATCACAACACTCCTATCTCAGAGGAAAATACAGTGATTTGCTACTTTGATAGATAATATTTATGGACAGAGCAGAACTATAATAAAAACGCAGAAACATACTGCCGAAATTGTGCCAGATGTTGCAGAGGCTACTCCCATCTTTTATCTAATATGCAAAGATTTAAACTCAGTACCATCTCCATACCATCAAAAATGTAGTAAAATAAGCATACATTCAGACTAATCCAAAAGGGGAATAACCAGAATTCATACAAACATAATTAAAAACAACCATGATTAGATTGGCACAGACTAAATGAGGACTTTATATGATGGGGACAAAACTAACTTCATGCACTAATTCATTAAGTTGGCTGAAACCTATCTGCAAATGTTTCTCTTCCCATGTATGAGATTTCAAACTACACAGAGAAGATGAGGGGAAAGTGGGAAAATGAGTCAGAGTTTGTAGGTCATTCTTAATAACTAAGTTCAAAAATAAAATCAGCACAGATGACATATAAAACCTCCAATCAAGCCTGTGCTGTTCAATTTGATTATAATTATGCATACTTAATGTGAGAGATAGTCTTTCATTTAAGAAACTTTAAAATATGAGGTAAAAGTGAAAAGGTGAGATGACTTATTTCTAAGTTAAAGTTTTGTTACATCAGTCAAATCAGACTCAAGCTTCTCATAAGATTCTCCAATAATTTGTTTCCCCTTTTCAGACTGTTACAAAAATACACCAAGAAGGCTATGACCTTGGCCAAGAAATGTGACTGAGAAATCTATTTCAGTCCCAACATTACTGAGTGTACTATGAGACTATTGAGAATTTTGCCAAAAATATTTTACTACTTGCCTATTTTCTATTGTTAATAAAGTGCTGGATTGCTCTTCTGCTGAATGCACAGTGTTAGAGCAATACCGGGAGGAATATGAGAGTTCAAATAAAAAGAAAATCAATATGACCTCTGGCAGGTACTGTGTGCTTGTAAATGATGCAGTTCAGATAGCTTTATGGCGTGGTTCAATAAGCTTTACTGTCTAAACGTGGGCCAACTGGTCAGTTCCAACACCAATGTTTTCCCAAAGAACAAACATCACTTTCACCATTACAATACACTAATGCGCAAGTATTGATAGTACATATAGATTTTCGTAGATGGCCCATAATTTATTGATGATGCGGAAATGGCTTTATTTCCCATAGGTGCAGCACTGACCTGTCGAAAGAGTGGAACTGCATGGGTAACATGGGGTGGGTCTTCAGGGCAGGGTCTGGGTGATACGGGGTCGGACCGGACTCCTGACCAAGATCGCCTCCATCCACCGGAGCTGCCACCAGGCTCTTCAAAATCTCCTGCAAATAAAAAGTGAAACATGTGTAAGGAAAGAGACCAAATACATACTACTTGATTTTTGCATTCATATAGGAATTTACAGTAATCAACTGAATATGCACATGACAAATAACTGTTTCCAAAATACAACGAAGCTTTCCACAACAACAAAGCTCATATAGCCTTTTTTGTTTATAATACTCCCATCACTACTACCATTAGTGTCATGCATGACAATGGTTTATTTGAGTATGGAACTCAAGCATATTAAAAAGCTTTCTCTATAGTAAACAAAACAAAATACTATAATACTATACTCAATATACTATATTTAAAGAGGGGTATAACACTTCTATGAGCTATTAATCGCTAATGCATTGGTTTGAAAATTATATTTGCCAAAACAGAGAGCTGCAGAGAGCTTCCTGGTTATGTAGGCCTGTAGGCTGAGCCTTAATAGACAAGATGTAATTATTGTATTGTATTGCTTGTACATTGAGAAACTGCAACATCATGCAATATACATATGCATATGCAAAATACATGTTCAGCATGTTTTGGATGAGAGGACAATGTTATAAAATGGTAGAATGCTCAAAAAAGTTGATTTAGCATAATACCCCCTCCCTAACACTTAACTCGTATTGTAATTTTATAAAATTGCTTCATTCACTCATTTTACATATTTAGTCCAAGAACCATAAAAGAAAATCGCATATTGCCAAAAACTATGCAATATATTATAACAAACGGGTCAAATACTGTGTCTACAGTGTGTTGTGTGAAACTTGCCTTGACATTGATGCCTTTGTTTGTTTGGCTGATGCTAGATATAGAGGAGGGAGGGGCTTGACTGGAGTTGGGTGTGGAGCTTGGATTGTGAGGTGAGTCCAGCAGACTCTCCTGTGACCTCCGGACATCCGACAGACTACACAGCAAGTCAGTGCTGCTGCCCCCAACCCCACCTATGTCCCTGTCCCTGTCCGTCTCTCGCCCTACCAGGCCCAGACCAAGTCCAAGTCCCATGTCCGACCCATTAAGAGACCCAGCCACGTGGCCCTCCTCCCCAATGCCAGAGTCCGTGTGAGGCAGTCCGGCCCGTGGGGAGTCGTCCACCGGTGTGGGAGTCTGCTTGTCCCGGTCAGAGAAGGCTGAAGATGGGTGCTCTACAGGAGGAGATGACAAGTGCTCTTCAATTCACATGAAAAATATGGAGAAGTGGTAAAATTTTTCTATTGCCAAAATACTGCACGCTAAGATTTATTGAAGTAAAAAGTATAGTATCATTGTAACATTATCTCTAATAACATACTACTACTACTACATACAACTAATACTTCTATCAAAACTGCTACAGCTACTACTGTGTTATTTTTTGTTACTTATTCTATGTTATATATGACAAACTGTGTAACATTGCTAAAAATCTCGTGATTTTTAGCAATGTTACACAGTTTGTATTTGAAAATACCATTCAAATTAACCTGTAGAGAACAGACCTAATATATTTATTGATAATGTTTTGTGACACTTAATTTTAAAAGCCTATGTAGATTAGAAAAGTGTCTAGGCTCTAAGCTTTGAGTGGCAGAATAAGGGCAAATCTCATTCTTAACAAAATGCAATTCATTGTATTGTTGATTACAATATTTTTATAATTTAATAGAGTAATCACTGAAACCACAATTACAAATAGGACTGCACAGCTTTAATAGCTATCATCTTTTACTTGTTTTACTTGCTCCTACGTACTAATATAAAAGCACAGTTTAGATTGCTTCTGGGAGTGTGATTTTCCATCAGTATAAGTATGTGAAAATGCTATGCTGTGCTCCTAAGCTACAGAATAACACATCACAATGTCTATTTTTAACACGTTTTTATCAGTCTTTTCCAGTTGCTTTTCAATTCTTTCTTTTTCTTTTTTCTATAATTTCATCATCTCCACAAAGCTGCTGTTTTTAGCCTACACCGACGCCTCCAGAGTGACTCATTGCTGGCATCCCAGTCTAATGCTGCTAACACTGTGATAAATACAGTCAAAGAAACATCACCTGTACTTGTGGGGGAGTTGATCTCATGGCGGATGCTCCTCCCTGATAGGCTGGTTGATCTCCCAATCTCCCGCTGCGGCTCCAAAATGTCCCGGTATTTAGAGACCATTAAAACAGAGATGAAGTAGACAACTGCCAGGGCGAGGAACTGGGCTTGTTTACTGTCATCCTGGAGAACAGAAACAATAATGATCCACCAAAACCATCACATTATATTCACTTTATGATAAAACATTAGAGAGGAATATGCTATCAAAACATTTTGACTGTTTTTGGCTGTTCCTCTACAGGCACACGTGAATAATTTATAATATAGGAAGTTATTTTTGTAGCTCAATACGTCTATGTTACAAAAATCATATTAAATAATCGTGAAATGTGTTTAATTGATATACTCTATATAATAATTAAGCATAAATATAGCACGTCATACACATCAATTATGAGAAAACATTATAAATATTTAACTGTGTGCTCTCATTTGTTACTATAGATCAACAGATATAAAGAGGCATGTTCATAATAATGTAATTAATTGCTGTACTTATCTACACTTCACATTAGTACAACAACAACAACAACATTTAAATACATTATCTTTGCCAATGACACCACATGTATCATTACTGACAATAAAAAATGGCTTACCACATCTCTGAAGACCACAGCACGGAGACGATTGATGTCCACGTCCTGAAGAAGTCTGTCTGGATCCTGCTGAAAAAGAAAACAGTGTTATCAAATGTGTCTTTCATTTTGTAACAGATGTTCTGTACTGTAAACATCTATTTGTTTTTTGAAGCTATGAAGAGAAAATATCTAACAGTCTTGCAAATGGTTAAGCTCTTCTCATGGTAGGGCAAAAGGTCTTTCTTGAACCCCACACAACCAGTCTAGCTCTCAACATTAATATGTTCTTTTACTCATTTAAGTAAAAGCATAACATTTTGTTGGTACGTCAAAACCTGTCATCAAAGCACTCTGGGGTTCACAGCGAGAGTATGATATATATTCACATAGTATAGTTTTAAATACTTTGACTCAGTTAGATCAAGTTAGAGTAACTTTTAGAGGATATTGTAACTGAAATTCTGGTTCTTTGTTTTGTATGTTCAGTTAATCAATTCAAATAGTGTTTCCTATCTGTCATTTAGTCCCCAGCATTTTTATTCTTACTAAACCTTCTGACTTTTCCTTGAGTAATATTATTCAGAATTCATTGTAATCTGTGCTTGCTTATATATAGTAATAAATGTGTGTATATGTGTGGTACCTTGGTGGTGGTGGAGGCACTGTGGAGGCTGTCCTGGGACTTGCTGCTGGTTAAAGACGTCTTACAGCTCCGGTCTCTCTGCCTCTGTCTGCACTCCAGGCAGTTCCTCACAGCCACACAGCAAACTAACAGACAAGGTGAGGAGGATCATATCAGTTAGTTTACATACACAGATTTATTAATTTATTATGTGTGTGAAATATAAAAAAAGACTATCATTTTGATTATATTTTCTAAATGACATAAAGAATTAAAACATGCGTTGTAGTATGCAAACTTAAGATGCTCATAGCCGCTCTTTGGGGCATGCCATGTGAGGTTGGCCCTGTACTTGTGAGTAACACACCCAGTCTGAGACACTGTCTCATTAGGCCTCCAGACGACATGTTCTTCTCGGCCTCGATCTCGCTGAAGTTGAGGGAGCTGGCAAACACCAGCACATCCACCATGGCCATGAGGCGCGATAAGAAGGTGACCGCTGTCTCTGAGGACATGCCCTGTGTGGCCTCAATGTTCTCCAGCTCCGTCTGTGAGTGACAAACACAGGCTGAAATGTTATTCAGGGCAATCATACGTAACATTATGCATTCACATTTTATATTCACGTCTGCATGACCGTAATCATGACTGTATACATCAATAAACAGAAGAGGCAGCCTTGAATCATGCTGGGTCAGTGACATACAAACTTCAATGGTCATTCTGGCAACATGAGGTTCACCACGACACAATACAGCCTGATGACATACACTTAATGGCAGACACTGGACATCTGTCAGTACAGTCACAAAGTGCTTTCACATAGTATAAATACTGGACACACTTGTCCTCTCCAACATCTGAGAGTCTACACTGAAAACCCAGAGGTTGCATGAAGGGGATCAGACTTGCATCAAACCAGTGCGGTCTGCTTGAGTAAGCAGAAGGATGTGAGGGTGCAGCTCAGAGCCCTGAGCACAGACAGTTGGGAGGAACACACACACACGGTGAGTACATAAGGGCTCGGGTTGGTGCTCTTAGCTCTTCTAGTGATGTGGGAGTCCCAGGCTCTTTACGCACCTCACCCCCAGCGCCTCCTGCCCCAGGAAGAGGGGTCACCTCCTCGACCTTTGACCCTCTCAGGGGTCCGACTCCTCCTGCCTTCTTTAGTGTTGATACAAATGGGACAGGCTTAGCAGATGACACCCCCAAGGACTTCAGATCAATGTCATGCTTCTCCCACAGTTCATATTAACTAGCTTGACTAACAGATAACGATATTCTCATTCAAGTTTAAATTATATACTCAATATAATAAGTTGAGAACATGCCCACAAAAGCTCATAAGCTTTAAGGAGAATTATTTAGCAGCAAAGGAGCACAACAAATAGAAACACTATGAGTGTCGAACAAGCAGCAAAAGTTAGTGTCACAATGGAAAATAAACCAAAACAAAAAATTAGTAAAAAAGTAGAAAGAATAGTAAGATACTGCAACTTACAGTGTTGGCACTACTCTTAGAACTCTGTACATGCAAAAACAGACAGAACACACAAGAAAATACAGAACACAGAGAGGAAAGAAAATAGAAAACTATTAAAATAAATAGTTAAAATGATATAGAAACTGTTAAAAAATAAAAGGGGAAAATAGCCAAAATCCAGCTTATTGAAACGTGTTAGTGTTTGTATGTTATTCATATCATTGAGTTAAATATTAGTTAACCCAAAATGAATAACTAAACTAGTATGGGTTGTTCACTGAATCTTAATAAACACTTGAACCACCAGAGAGAGAGAGAGATGTTGTTTATTAGATGACCTGCAGTTATCCCTTTGACCACACGGGGGCAGGGTAGAGCCACTTACAGAGGGGGAGGTGGCTGCAGAGAGCAGGGGCAGGATGCCTCCACAGGCGATGATGATGTTGTCCACCATCTGAGAAATGAGGTGGATGGTGTTGTGCACAAAGATGATGTTTTCATTACTGTTCACAAAATCCATCACAGACTTGGTGGAGTGGCTGAAAACACAGAAAAACTCAGGTCAGGCAGGCAAAAACATGGTGTAAAATATTTTCTTAAATCATATAGAGGCAAATAGTATAAGCCCCATCTTGGTAGTCATGACTGCAATGTTATAATGAACATGAACTGATTTGCTCCAATCAGATGTTTGCACAAATAGTTTCATATTGTGTCAAAAAAAACATTCAGCAGTTGAATGGTTGCACCTGTTATTTTGTTCACTTCCATAAAACATTTAAATATAATCAGTAAAATATATATAATCAAAAAAATATTTCAGAGAAGCATTGCACTTTGCTGCCTGATGTATGCGGTAACTAGATTTAGCTTTACCATAACTTCATTATGGTCAGTTGCTTGATCATTGAATAATTCATTTATAAGTATTCACACGTGTAATTAAATTCACTCTCACCTCCTCCACACGTGCACATCAGTCTCCAGGGCAAAGAGCAGGTCGGTGAGCAGTCTCTGGTGCATTGGGGACCACTTGAATTCTGGGATGCGGAACATGGTTGTGCGTGGGCCAGGGCTGAACTGTCGCCGCTGCTCCTCTGTCATCGGCATCCCCCTAAAGCCTAAATCTACTCGGAGGTCCCTCTCCAACTGGGCTGCAGTGCGACCATGGAGTGCCTGAAAAATAGGGAAATAGATAAGATTTGAAAAATAGCTTTAACTGAAAACTGCACAAAATAACCCCCATTACAGTGGCAGGAAAACATTTCACAAACTAGCGGTATTCGTCTTTCAAGATACTATATTCAAATTAGCAAGGCCCACTAAATGGAAAATTGCATTTAAAACATTCATTAGACTTTTCTAAATCAGACAGAATTGGACAAAAACAAGGATTATACCAGAACTATGGATAGGGTTTGCATTAAACTTAAATACCACCAAAGTTGAACTAAGACAAGAAAAATAAACTACCAAATACTTCTGAATGCCTCACGAAGAAGTAACCATCCTAGAACCGCTTTATTTTTTACTTCTATGCACAAACCTGGGTAGTGGCAGTTGTCTGAATCTTTTTGGTGTCCTTATCCTTCCCATCATCAGACCTCTCTGTATCGGACGTGGTGCTGGCCGTATCTCCTCCAGTTTTGAGGCCTGTGCTGTCCCCCTCTGCCCCAGATGCTCCCTCCCCCTCAGGAAAGTCCGGTCTGCCCCCGTGCGCTTGACTCTCGGCCTCTGCAATGGAGCTTATGTCCGCCAGGGGACTCTGGATTTTGAAGGGCCCATCTTCTGGTAGCTCTCCAGGGGTGTGGCTGTGTGTGAGGTCGGAGCCGCAGCTGGTCATGTGGGCGAGCAGGCTGAGGTCGTCGCTGACGCTGGATGTGTGGGCCGGGACCGAGCCAGAACCAGGCTGGTCAGGACTGGGCAGGACCAGAGGGTCTGTGGAGGCCAGTGCAGGAAGCAGCTTCTCATCCACCTAGAGGACATGAAGCCACAGTCAGTGGATCAGTGTACAACAGTCACGCTCAAACTTTTCACACCACGTTTCACCTATGACAATATTTGGCTTTCCGAGCACCACTAAATCTAAACAAGGATTATATCAGGGCTAATTTAGGGCTTAACCAGGTCTAAAATGAGACTAAACTGTAGTACTTAAAAACAAGGAGGAAAAACACTGACAGATTTGTAAAACCAGTACTCAAATTGCAGCATACCACCAGAGGCACACGTACCACAGTTTGTGAAACACTGGTGTAGAACATTGGGAATTGTATAAAATACATAAAGATAAACATGCTTCTCCCCACCAACTAAAATATAGCTTTAATTTTTTTTTATTCATTAGTTTAAAAAGTCCGGTCTCGCAAACGCAATGTTTTTTCCTATTACTACTGTTACTGTTAATTAAAGTATTGTTTTCTGTTTTAAACTGTATAAAATCCATAACATCCATAACACACTGTAAATTTACATCAAGCATTAGAATTCGTGTGGGAAAAGATAATACGATTATAAATGACATTTTTGCCTTTAATTTTAGCATACGCAAGTTATATTAATATATATTTTTTCATACCTTGCTGAATAAAAAGCCATTATTACTGGGTACGCTGTCCTTCTCGTCTGCCAGAGTGATGAGCGGTCCCATGTTCCCATCATCCTCCAGTGTGACCCCTGAGAGCCCAAGAGCAGCTCCAATCCCGACCCCTGACCCCGATGTGTCATCTTTAGGTGCCAGATTCCCGTTCAGATTTTGGACCACAGCACAGTACGCACTATCCAGGAGCGAGTCCACCTCCACCAGGGGCCCATTCTCCATCCCTGTCCCATTACCCCCTGTCCCACCAAGAGCTTCTGGGGATAGATCCAAGTCGTCTAGTTTCACCTCTGTAGCTTCCACTTTTTCGGCTTTAATGTCCACTAATAGGTCATGCACTTCCACCCGCACCCCTGCCCCTGCACCCTGCTCCACGGGTGATAGGGCGTCACCATTGGGTCGCTTCACTGTCCCATCAGCGAGTAAGTTTCTTGAGTCCGCTCCAGCTGTTTCACTGTATTCAGCCTCACTTTCAGGTGTTTGCGTTTGGGAGTTATCGTCGATTTCCAGGTTGCCATTGACAACGGGAGCAGGTGCAGCAGAAAGCCCAGATATGGTGGAGACAGAGCCCTTCTTCCCCTTTTTCATGTTCTCTTCCTCCTGACGCTGGTACTCCTCATACATCTTAGCCAGGTACTCTTTATGAGCCTCGTATGTCACCTAGGAAACAAGAAGACATAAGTAGGTTAGCAGCATTAGGAAAACATGCACAATACACAAAGCAATAACTGTAAAAAATGGTACAATGGTTTGTTTTTTTTAAGGCTCAGATCAGATTATACTAACGTCTCAAACGTTAAAACGTCTAACGTTTCAAACACTACATCAATGTAATTCCCAGTAGTGTTTTTAAAACAGTTTACCCTCCCACCCAGTAAATCGGGTAAAGTCAACAAAGCACCTTTACTATTTAAACATGCAACTCTGGATGATCAAAAACTTTATGTTCACATGGATTATTTTTCCAATTTTGATAAATAACCTTAACCTTGCACCTAAGACAACACCACTGTATTCTGTTATGTAATGTTTCTTTGACAAAGACATTTTTTTATACTCTGATTTTGTGGCATGGTAATTGTGTAGTAATTACTTAAGAGTGGGAAAAAATGCTTGTCAAAGGTAAATCATAAATACTCAAATACTTTTTTGGAGACTTGCAATATTATAAGAAGAAGAAAATAGTAATCCTGCACCTGCCCCTTCCCCTTCTAAAACAGCATCATCATCACATGATATATTATGAAAAGAACCAATCCAAATATTTGGATTTGAATATATAATTAAATTGCAATTAAAAGTGTCAATAAAATCCATAACCATAAGTTTAGCACATTTATCATTTTAAATCTATACAACGTTATTTTTGGTACTATTGATTTCAAGTAAAGCAGGTCTAGAAATATGTCAGATCTCATCAATAGTCCCCACACATCTTATCGTAATCATTATGTACAGCATCACTCAGGGCATCAATCACACACCAGACAAGACAAGCATAAAAGCATATAATTACATGCGTGCGAATAGGCCTGCATAGGCCTGATTTGGTTTTTCACTTACCTTGGAGTGTGCAATGGAGAGAGTGTCCACCCACACCCTCCATCCTCCCCATTCATACTTGATGGCATGATAGAGCAGGATCCTGAAGATGTTGTAGACCATCTCAGTGATCTTCTGCTCCTCTGGGTTTTTGGGGTTGATGTATCCAAGGGAGAACATCCAGTCCTGCCACACGGAACACTGCAGCAGACATCTGAAACAGGGGACAGAGTAACAAGAGAAAGGCTATTAGATTATAGCCGGAATGGGTTATTACCATTATGGCTGGCTAGCTAATCGAAAGCAATCAAGATGCAAGAAATCCCCGAGTACTAAGATTGAACACAAGAGAATACAAATCTAGTATAGTATATAATTTGGATTAACAAAGCACTGGTCACTGATGAAGATACATTTCTTCATCAGTAACTTGGAAATGACTCATCCTTTTGTAATACATAACCTTATGCTACCATTTCCTTCTTTGCACTGTTTTTTTCCTCACCTCTTGCATAGCAGATTGGATAAATGTATATTCATTCTATTTTATTGGCCTTACACAACTAAAAAAGTCCCCCTTTTCACAGATTTCACAGCCATGTTACATTTTATAACCATTCTATTTGCAATTTGTTATTAAAAACTATTCTAATATTGTCATTTGTGAGCTAATGTGTCCAATACATTTTCCTTCTGGATTATTATAGTCCAAGTCTAAGGTTTTGTGCAATGAATGAACTGTATGTAGACAAAGACACACACACCTGATACTGTTGAGTCTGCATGCTGGGTCTAAAGGAAAGTCAAATCTGAGAGAAAGAAAGTCGTTTCTCTCAGCAGTACTTTGGAGCTCTTAAATTTTATTTTCAACACCACATGTAACGTTTCAGGTCCGGGCTCTTTCTCAGACTTCAGTGAGTGAACTCCAGTAGAGTACAGGAATATGAGTTCATACGTTTTATACCTCTGCATACTGCCTTTAAGCACAGCCACCCTGATAATTTGGATTTTAATGACAAACATCATTCAGTGAGGAATTGGGTGAAGTAGCTTTGATTGAATGTTTTGATGAGACTTTGAAAACTTGAGATTTGAAGTTCAAACAACACACAAGGCCTAATTTTCAGTACTGAATTGTGTTTTTAAATATGATGCACTTACCGTCTGTTTTCTCTGCTGTTACTGAAGAGTTTAATCATATCAGACAGAAACAGTCTGCGCACCTCCATCAGCTCTGCACTCGGAGTGGAGTTCTTAAGCAGAGTGGCCACTACCTTCAAAATCACTGCAAAACAAGAACATAGAAACAGGGATACATTAAATAAACACATTTGAAAATGCAATTGAATTATAGAAAAAGTCAGAGATGGTGTGATAGAGAGATCAAGAGAGGAAGTTAGCAGCTGTGTCACCTTGAGAAAATGGGCTTTGTTATTTTATTTATGTGGATTAAAGCGACTGTGCTGTATTGACAGAGAAAAGTGAAGAGCGCAGCACATTTGAGGAGTACAGTCTTTGTACTCACTTGGATTTTGGATCTTGACGGTAGAGTCGGGCTCAGGGTGCGGTTTGTGGACAACTTGTGTGCAAACCTGCTCTGTCAGAATCTGAAGAGAAAGAAAATGCTATGTCAATGTAACTGTAGTATTGAATAGTATGAGCATACAATATCCACCACAACAGCACAGAACCTGTCCATATATATATTTTACCTACCAATACTGCACATTTACAATTATTAAAACTAAAAATCTTGTGTACTTTGGCTCCAGCCTTGTATTATCACAAGTGACTGACAACACCATATTATTACTCATAATTCGCTTATTAATAAATATTTGTACATATACGTGCAGTTGTTATTTTTAAGGTGTGCATATGGGCTACTATTAAACCACCGTTTACAAGTTAGGCATTTGAAATAAATAGCTGATGGTATATACGTAGCTGCTGCTTATATTTATACCCACAGAAAATGTGTGCAAACGTGACGCTAAAACTAGGGTAAACATTCTTATTTATTTGTCTTTGCAGTTCCTTCGTCATGCATATGTATGCATTACTAACACAACACCTCCTTTTTGAGTTGCCATCAAACGGGTTTTAAATTGGCAAAGCCTCTTGGATGAGAAGCAAAACGTATTTACCACTAAAACCTTGCATCGTGCTAATTACTTTTTTAAAACTTGTCAACAATTATCCAAAAATATCCCTAGTATAAGAATAATAAAGCCTATATGGCAGTAGAGTTATGTCAGTTATTATGTACAGTTAAAATCTCATGTTTTTCATTAGAATCCCTTTTTCCATATGCAACTCACTGATAAAACTATTTTCCTCACACAAAAAAACAATACATAGCCTCTAATTAAGCCTATTTAAAAAGCTTGACGGCCACTTTAATTATGTCATCTCAAACGGACAGCCTGGCGTCACCATGGAAACCTGACTGGGTGCCAGGCTTACCTCGTAGAGTGTGTTGTAGGTGGTGATGGACACAGTGTTGGTATGCATCATGAGCCTCTCCCCCAGCAGAGTGAACAGGCTGTGGGTGTGCATGATCTCCACCTTCCTCCTGTAAACAACACACGCACAAACACACAAAAGGCACAAATATGAGCAGAATCCTTATTGAAAGATACATTTGTTGTCAAAAGCGGCGACGAAGTAGGTTTTTTAATACCAATACAATTCCTATGACAATAGGAGTACCTGAACAATCTATTATTTCTGATACCTTTGGTGAGCTAATCAATATCAAGAACCATAAAGCAAAATAATTCAATTTCAAAAACTCAATAAATAACAATAGCAAATGTATAAGCTGCAAATTAAATCTGTATTTTATGATCCTTTTTGATTTGTGCTGAGAATGCCACCTAAGTGCTGAGAGTCTAAAGAAGATATTCTTTTTTTTGTTTTGCACTTCAAACTAAAAACAAGTCTTACAAGTTTTTCCAAGTTAAGATCAAGCATCCTGAAAATCACATAAATTTTTATTTGTTAAGGTTCGTGCAAAATCTTATATAACTGTTACATGTGTCTAAAACATGCTCACAATGTGGCATCTAATAGATCCCATTAAACAATTAGGGACTCTTTGTACAAAATAATAAATGTTTTTGTTTTTGTTTTTTTGTTTTACAAACAACATTTGGTATATCTAACAAACAGCGTAATTATTACCTGTTGGGACATAGTCTAGTTGTTTTGATTTGAAATAGTGTTACATTGTGTTGCTTATTTAATTTGCTTAAAAAAAGAAAACATAAATTATATAGCCATTCTGTCTTGCTATAATAATGGCAAAAATGATCCTCATTGATGCTGTAGTGGCTTAAAGCATTGGAGTTATATGTTTACTAGCATCAACCATTTGCCAGATGTGTCTTCCCTTTCTATCCTCACAAAACCTTCAGGACAGAAAATCTTCAAAAATTCTAATCATAATCATAATAATATGGCCAAAAATGACAATGTACTCAAAATAGCATCAGCAATGGGCAACTTCACTTGGAACTTGTCTTCAAACTGAGATCTTAATTACTTTTCCAATTATTCTAAGAAGTTGTTTATTTAAATCTCTAATTGTAAAATAATTGAATCTCATGTTAAGTTTCAGTTGTGTTGACATTTGATATCCATTAGCATTTCACAGATGAACTTAAACCATGTCAGTTTGCAAGACTTAATTAGATGAAGCATTTGTTTTAATTAATATATCCACCTAATTTAATCAGGTTTTAGCTTCACATTTTATGCTTGCATGATGTTGTATTCTCTTTCTAACATCAGTTCAAATAACCTATAGCTCATACAAAGAGGTGCTAGGTGAACTGGTGAGTCTACTTAGCCAATTACGATTTCATAATTTGTGTGCATTCATAGTAGTGCATGGTATATTTTATTATTTTAGTCTTAGTGTATTGCTTTAAGAGACAATTAAAGCTATGTGTTCTTTCTGGGAGTTCACACTTCAATGTGATTGGTTAAATTTACCAGTCAATGGCATGTGTTTGAGCATAAACCAGAAAAGCATTGGACCATCGTTTAATATCCACTTATTACTCTAACTGCTCTTACTCTAATTGTAATTGTCTAACAGTAAATACATGTGGGATTGAATATAGCATCTGTGTATTTTGTCTTGTAATTTTTCTTTGTGTACTTTACATAAAAAATCTTTAAAATTTATTTACATTATCCAATTACAAAACAGACATGTAAACTTAAAGAGACAGCTCTCCAGGACATTGGCAGGCAGCAGATGTTCTCTAAGTGGGGGACTGAATTTGCAGGGGCTCAGGTGCGCTGCTCTAACCCGCTCCCATGCCGTGCAGCTGAGAGGTTCCTGCCACAAGGGATAATACCCAAATCCCTATAGCCTTGCCTGTTGTTCATCAAGACTAGCTCCTCCCTGTCAGTTTGATTACCCCGTCCGGACGCCATGATGAGGGCATTACCTCTGCAAACACAAAAACAAACTACTCTGTGGAGGCGCCCGGAAAAGATTGTTGCAGTAATTAGTTTTACTGCGATGTTCTACGCTCAGGAATTAAAGGCTGCTAATAGGAATAACCTTGGACTGTATAAAAGGTCTTTGTTAATGTTGAGCGTTTTTAACCCAAGTGTCAACTGCAATGAATCAACCATAGAAAAACAAATACATGAATGCATACATTTAGTAGCTAGAGAGATATCAGAAATATACTGTAATAGAAATAACTTATGGTTTGTAAGTGGTAGTAATGTAGAAAATAGTCACTTGAATTATTTAGTTAAAGAATTTCCTCAGCAAACAACAACATTCTGAAACGCATCAGACTTAATATTGTCAATCTTCAATCCAATAATACACTCCTAGATGGGTTTATAATGTGCACTGAGAACTCAAACCTGATTTGAAAACATAAATTGCAAATCTAATCAAAATCACAATACTCAGAAATGTTGCATATTATATTAGTTTCCCCCCAAAATCCTAATCTTAATAAGCAGTAAATCAATTGGTTGTATTAAAAGCCAGAATTTCTGTTTCCAGTCAACCAAAATTCAACCAAACCACAAAATCTGCTTGACTCAGTTAAACACTATAGGTTGACTGGATAGAGAAAAACAAGGATCATTGATGTTTCCCAGTATGGTGCAGCCGGGGCCCCACCCTGGAGCCAGGCCTGGGCTAGTCTATTGAATTGTTGAAGTGTTGTTCTGTGATGAGTGGGAGGAGACTGGAAATCTATAAGCTTTGCTTCATTCACCCCCTTTTCACACCATGCATGTGTGTATTTGTGTCTGTACTGTCGCACTGTTTTATGTGCAGGTTTGACATAAATATTCTAACTGTATTTTCTGGACTATAAGTCACACTTTTTTTCGGCTGGAGGTGGGACTTATACTCAGATGTGACTTATATGTGAAATTATTAAAATATACAATATCGCATCTTCGTTATTGTCACACTGACAACTGGGCGGGGCGCTCTAGGCTGGTTTACCAGTGTGGCAGACGTCTACTTCCAGAGCAGTGCTTCATCTACTTCCGGAGCTTGACGAGTTGTTCAGAAGTGACACCAAAGAAGAAGAATTCAATGGATTTAGTGATTTGGAGAGAGATCCATAGTAAACTTGTTAGCTTGTTTTTTATGCTTTAGTCATTTGATTAACTGTTAATATCTTACATTAACATACCAGACACGTATTCAGTTTGCTGTCTATGCTTCATGTACATGTTTACGTATGTGTTATGTAAAAGTTGATTACACATGTTACAGTAAAAAAGGAGCTTAGTTGAAAAGCAAAGCTCCTGGGTGAGAAGCTGTTTGTTCAGGGCCTCTTTAGCAGTCTGCCTCTCTGCTGCAATGGTAGATTCAAGAGAGAGGACTTGTGCGTTCAGGGTCTCTTCAGCTGTCCGCCTCTGCTCAGTGAGGGCAGACTTCAGGACGGTGATCTTCCTCTGCAGTTTTACAGATGGATGTTTTATTCACACATTACTAAACTACTACTTAACTTCATTTTAAGCAGAAATTAGTCATAAATAAGGGTGTGCAAAAATAAAGAAATATTGATATATCGTATTGTCTCATTTAATGATACAGTATTGATATTGTGGGCTGCTGTATTGTATTGCCATATTTTTTGTATATTTAAACAAATTATTCTGTCACAGCATTACGTTTGTGTGGATTGTTTGGAGGAAAGAAAACATTTGACATTGAGACACTGTATCGAGACACATATCGTATCATGCCCTATATCATATGGGCAACTTCTTAATGATACCCAGCTCTAATTATATATTATAATGCAGTAATATGACATTTTGCAAGCTCAATGACACACACACAAATGATTAGCCTACCTTATTGATTAGTTACAATGCTATAGGCTGCTTTTATTTAGTTAAACAAGCTAAATGACGAAACAAGACAGCGCAGGGAACTTTTATATCATTGCATCCTATGTCCATGCGTCTGTGTTGGACGGCAGTCTCTCACACCGCTACTGGCTGCACTCAATATGACCCCAAAGCAAGAAAAGTGAAACTGTCCCCCCATGAAGCCCTCTCACTCAGACCTCTGCTCTCCCTGCTCTTTCGCCGCTCTCTGCACCTCAACAGTTGGGAAAGAGAGACTGTGTCCTGCTCAGTCCTCTCCTTCGCACTCGGGATTCTCACTCCACTCATAGTGTCCCTGCAGCAGGGAGAAGCAGCCCCCATACTATGGTGCTTTGACCTCAGAGAATCGGCTCACGAGTCACGACAACAGTAAAATCTATTAATGTGAAAATACAACTCGTAAATGTCCTGGGTCTATTGCTCTGGTGAAGTTTGTAAACTCCACAGAAGCAAAGCAGGTGGACTGGGTGTGCACTGTGGCGAAAGCAGCTGGATACGCGACAATGCAAAATGTTTCTCTTTCAGCAAATTACAGTGGAACAATGAAAAAAATGAACAAAAACACAATCTTATAACTTTATAAAGGTCATTAAATGCTTATTAGTTACGTTTCAGAAGTTATTCTGTATGTGCATTTGATCGTTTCTTAAAACTCTTCCTATTCCTTGGGTCTGGATTTGCCCTTTGCCTTACCCCTGCTCCTCGCTGCTAGAGAAAATTGAGATACCCCTTCGTCTCTTATGAATGTTCAAAATGAAGGGGAAGTGCTAAGGTAAACAGCTAAGGAGTAAAATTGGGATTGGGCCTAAATATAATACGAATAAATAAAGAGAGGAGGAAAGACCTGAATCACACTTGCGCATAATGGCAATCAGAACAGTTTGGTGTGGGCTCTACCATGTGAGCTACTGAGGCATCCCATCTGTCAAGAGTATTTTAATTAAAGTCTTAATGTTATGCATAGTATTACAGCTTGTGACAGGGGACACTATAGATTAAAGGTAATGTTATGTTAAGTCACTTGGGATTAGGGTTTCCTGAACAGAATGACAATGAACACCCAAAGGCAAGGGAAAGAGAATATTCAAAGGCTACATTTTGATGACTGTTTTGAAGAGGAGATTTTGCAATATTTATAAAAATAAATAAATAAAAAAATACATAAAAAATTAATAAATAAAAAAGTACTGACTTGTGTCCCAGATGCTTGAGGAAGTATCCCAAGACTTTGAGCGCTTGCACTCGGATGCTCTCACTCTTTGAGGCCAGCAGTTTGCAGATCACCCTACAAAACACAAAAAAAACCATCCCAATTATGTCATTTCAATTTTTCATTTTGGACAAAAGGAACAAAATAAACACTATCTAGGAATAACACAGGATCGACAGTGAGATGCTCAAAGTCACAGTGAAGCCTCAAAGTTAGAGCTAACAGGGTCTGTGCTGACTGCAGCATTTTCTTCAAAGCCGCCAGCTCAGAGGACACAACAGGAAAACAGGGGGAAATTATGTCGTCTTCTTGTTCTCTGGCAACACAACCGTTTCCATGGTAACATAAGACATATCTCTGTGTGGCGTTGGATTTTTGGACAATACTTAAGCACTAAAAAGCTTTCAGAGTAGAAAACACAGCTTGAGTTTCTGTTTGTATGTAACAATATACACTGAATGTTCAAAACACCATTGAAAAAAATCTGTGACAGAATAAGTTTCAACCACTTCAGTAATTCAATAAGCAAAATCTATTTTCTGTGGAACATTTTGTGCAAGGTTTGTTTTGTTATGCATTAGTCTTATAGTGCCATTGCAGATATTGAAAGTCACCTTACATTTTATGCATTATTCATAAATTATTATGTTCATACATAAGAAAGGTGCGCAAGTGCCTTGCCCAAAGACACAAATATTCTACTGATTCTACTCAAAGAAAGAATGCACTTTTATTTTTATTTTTTTAATTCAAACATTAAACATTAAAATATTAAAACACAGGTAACTGAACAAATGCAAGATAGCTAAGTTTCATGCCACACTGTGGAACATTACAGGTAAAGCAATAACATCTCTATTGGGGTGGCAGACCCCCCACCTGAAAAGTTACATAAGGTACCTTTAACAAACTAGCATATATTAATAGTATTGTTTACCTTATTCCATTCCTCTGGTCAAAAGCAGGGATCATGGAGGCTGGATGTTCAGACATAAGAGCCACCAGCAGCTGGAGGACGTCGTGGATATTCTCATCCTAAAAACAGACACAGTTTTACTGGTGGGTTCTGTACAGGTGGGTTCTGTACTGGCGGGTTATGTATGGGTTGGTTCTGTACAGGTTGGTTCTGTACAGGTAGGGTTCTGTACAGGTTGGTTCTGTACGGGTGGATTCTGTACGGGTGGATTCTGTACGGGTGGGTTCTGTACGGGTGGGTTCTGTACTGGCGGGTTATGTATGGGTTGGTTCTGTACAGGTGGGTTCTGTTCGGGTTGGTTCTGTACAGGTGGGTTCTGTACAGGTGGGTTCTGTACAGGAAGGTTCTGTATGGGTTGGTTCTGTATGGGTTGGTTCTGTACAGGTGGGTTCTGTACAGGAAGGTTCTGTATGGGATGGTTCTGTTCGGGTTGGGGTACAGGTGGGTTCTGGTGAAGGTTCTGTATGGGTTGGTTCTGTACAGGTGGGTTCTGTTCGGGTTGGTTCTGTACAGGTGGGTTCTGTACAGGAAGGTTCTGTATGGGTTGGTTCTGTACAGGTGCGTTCTGTACAGGTGGGTTCTGTACAGGTTGGTTCTGTACAGGTGGGTTCTGTTCGGGTTGGTTCTGTACAGGTGGGTTCTGTACAGGTGGGTTCTGTACAGGTTGGTTCTGTATGGGTGGGTTCTGTACAGGTGGGTTCTGTTCGGGTGGGTTCTGTACTGGTGGGTTCTGTACAGGTTGGTTCTGTACAGGTGGGTTCTGTACAGGTTGGTTCTGTACATGTGGGTTCTGTACGGGTGTACAGGTTCTGTACAGGTTGGTTCTGTACATGTGGGTTCTGTTACGGGTTGGTTCTGTACGGGTGGGTTCTGTACAGGTTGGTTCTGGGGTGGGTTCTGTACAGGTGGGTCTGTACATGTGGGTTCTGTTCGGGTTGGTTCTGTACAGGTGGGTTCTGTTCGGGTGTGTTCTGTACAGGTTGGTTCTGTACATGTGGGTTCTGTACTGGTGGGTTCTGTACATGTGGGTTCTGTTCGGGTTGGTTCTGTACGGGTGGGACAGAGAAAGGGGGGTTAAGAGGTATGTTTTGCTGGACATGGTGTGATTGCAGAGGAGCAGGTGGCATAGGCGCAGCCAGAATAGATATAATTGTTTGGGAAGAGTACGTTCTGTTCAGTTCATTGTTCTGCTATTTTTCATGCTGTCACAGGATCCTGGCTGACTCACACTCGCCACCGCCGCGCTTGTTTAAGTGGACCATAACTCCAACCCACAAATTATAATGTGCGTTTGGGCAGTCATGCGGTGGAAGATGGATAGACACAGTTTCTCTTTTTGGTCATTTTAAAAAGATGTGGAGCGCCTTACCTCATGCATCGTCAACAGGTAGTTCAGGATACTCTGCAGCTCGTCCTCCTTCACTCCTCGGTCCTGGATATAAACAAAATATTTTTTTAATTATCAGTTAGCATGTAAAAGACATATAAGGTGATCAAAATGCTATTTTGTCTCTCTATAATTATAACATACAAACATACAAATTGTATTTATAAAATGTGCACATTATCTTGGGTGAAAATCTAATTATAACTTGAAACTTATTTATGTCATAGTCAGTATTATTACTGACTATGACAACAAATAAAGTCTAGGTGTTTCTTTTGTAAATAATCTATACTGTGACATAATCACTTTTTCGTAAGCCCTATTACCATTACATAATGGACAAATGCTTTACACAGTATAATAATTGTACTATTAGCAATGCAAGGACATCTGTTGTATGCAAAAAAAAGTGAGAATTAGAAGCAGATAAACCCAATTGTTTTGTACTGTGGACAAGATTGGAACATATTATTAGATCTAATTAGCCTCAAATGACTTTGTTAATTGTGTCCTTGGACACGGCACCTTAACCCGAGAGAGATACAAACACACAGATAAGTAAATACATGTAAATGCATGAATAAATCAATAGGAGTTCACACCAACACAAGGGCTGCTGTGCTTAACTCAAGCCACTGATCTATAATTTGATTCTCCACACACATTTGAGATTAGACCGTTCACTCCCCACGGCGTGAAAAACTGCAGGAGCAAAGTCATTCTCCGCTCTGTTTCCCGGCGCACAAACTGAGGGCTGAAAAACGCTTTAAAAACACTGTACCTTTAGAATGAGCTGCTTGAGAAAGAGCAGCATGAAGGCCCGCAGTGAGATGATCTCCTTTTGAGTCGGCCGTGGTCCATCTGAGCAAACACAAAACAATTGCTTTAGAGTGGGCAAAATGCTTCAGTGTTTTTAAGAAGGCTATGAACAAAGAAAGGTGTATTATGGTCAAATATGCAAAGACAAAAAATACAAAACATTCAGAGAGGTTTGACTTCTACCAAATTGATCTAATCATACATCATGTTGTGATGGTTAAGACTGAGTTACAAAAGTACTGCAGTTCAGAAGTACAGTGTGCTTTGCAGTGACCAACAAAACCTTCACAATAAATAGTTAATACTGCTACTTTTATAAATGTGCAGCTTTAAGCATAATTCCTTCTGCATCAAACAAGATCTTTCTATCTACTCTTCTAGTGAAGAAATGAAAGTAGGAAATCAACCAGTCACTCATTGCATAAGGGTAAATAGATCAGAGCAGTTCTATTGCATAAACCGAATATATTTGTACCTATAATTAAGATGGAATCCATAAATCAGCATTGGTCATTTTTTCTCTAGCTAACAGATTTTTACACAATAATTAGACATTATAATCAACAGCTGTCTAAGTCAGAACCATATCAGCTATTATATTTTGATTAAGCACACACACACGGCACACACACACACACACACACACACACACACACACACACACACACACACACACACACACACACACACACAGACAGCACACACACACACACACACACACACACACACACACACACACACACACACACACAGTACAACACAACATTTTACCATAAATCACTGCCTTTGTTAGTGCAAGTGCATGCTGGATATTTTATTGATGTACTAATTTAATCATTACTGTAAAGACATGGCAGTTTACCAAAATGTGACGGACATTCTCAATTATCCAACTGCCACTCTCATCCAATGCTTCTGCTTTAAAATGCGATTTATCAAGCTGCCTCGTGGTGAAAATGTTAACCATAAAAAGGAAAAAGGCAGTATCTCATCTGAGGCTTCTCTTCACTCCACATTTGATGTATGGATGTATTCTTTAGGCACATGTTGTAAACTAAGTCATCAAACTGAAGTTAACTGCAGGTCCTTCAAGATCAATTATGTAACTTTTCTGTTGAGAGCCTGTTATACAGTATGTTTGAGATGTCACTGCTTTGACCTGAATGTTCCACAGTATAGCGTTAAAGAGCACATATTATGATGCTTATCTGCTTATCATGCTTTCTGATCTATGTTATAATGTTTATCAAAAACATTCCTGGAGTTTTTAACTCCATATACACCTTCACTAGAATTATTTGGATCATTTCAGCCCTGGAATTGCTAATCTCTACTGAACTAAAGGTAAAAGGACATGTTAAACTGAGCTAAACAAAGTGGAACAGAGCATTCTGACCTTTGGAGATACAGACAAGACTAACAATAAAGTGTTACTCAAACATGTGTGATGAAACAACACACAACTCCATGTCTGTTTTTGATAATGTAACAACATTATAACATGGCTTAAATCTCACAAGAGTCCATTTGGTGCAATATAGGACCTTTAATCTATAAAGATAGTTATGACTTATGATCACAGATGTCATGGCAGTCCAATTGTCTGCACTGAGATAGATATGTAGAGGTTAATGCCACACTGTGGAACATTGCTGGCAATATTATGTCCATGGAGATGAGTAGAGTCAGGTCCTCCACCAGAAATGTTAGTGCATATTTAAATAGTATAGTTTATGTATTGAATTGGATCATTAAAGGTTAAAATCATATTTTTACAAGTCCAAATGAAACTCTAGCCATGTATTTTTTCATGCACATTGTTTGAAATTCTAATGATGCAGTGTAACATATTCTATGTAAAAGTGTATCTATTAAACAAAGACAGTGAACCTTCCATTAAAAGTAAAATAATTTACTTTTAATTTAATTACAAAGCTTGAGAACTGAATCTACTCAGGGCTGTAAAACATTTGGACATTTTTTTCTTAGCAGTAAAAGCCTCTACTAATGGAGCTTGTTATTTGCTCATTTTGCAAAAGTTTCTTCTAAAGTTGAGTTGTTTGGTGATTTCCCTTGCCACAATTTAACACTTGTAGTAGCAGGAAAGTAGCTTCAGCAGTACTAGCACATGACAGTAGTACCATTACACAGCTAGAGGTAGGAGAATAAGATGTTTACTCGTACATACAGTACGTCTTAGCAATTATGGCATTACAAGTACTTGAAGTAGTGGGAGTACTAGTGGCAAGATCAGATGTGAGAGTGAGTACATGAGTGCAAACATTTTATACTTACAAATTAAATAGTTACAAGTAAGAACTGGGTTATCTCTTTCATCCTTGAGGCTTGTTAGTTTCACAAGACCCAATAAATGTTAACAATGTCCAGCTTGCATTCTCTGCTCCTCCCTTTGCTGCGTCAGTGCATTTCCATTGGCCTTATTTTATGCAAGCAACAAAGGAGGACTCACTCGATTGCAAACAGCCTTTATAGTACGCTAAATAAAACCATGTCCTCTGAGCTCTATCTGGCCAGGACTACACATACACTGCAGCACAGGGCAGAGGAGGCAGCTGGGATGGGAGATACGATGCCTTATGATCTTTTATTATTGTCACGGAGGGCTGACCCAGGATCAGATTGCAGAGGGAGGGTTTATCTGAGCGATTTGGGGCCAAAACATGAGCCAGAGGGTCCCATGTGATCTGTCACCTGTCTGTCAGGTGCTACACAGCGATGGGATAGGGGCTCACACACCATCCATCACAGCTATTTAGGAAGGTGTGAACATAAAGAAGAGAAACATGGCAGAGATAAACATGGCTTCACTATGGGCCAAAAATCATTGTTGACAATTTTTGTTGGTCAAATTTGGTCAGTTGCTATGGTGATTAACAATTAAAAACAAAATAAAACATTATATCTTTTGAACTAGAAAATGTTGCATATAACAGGAGGCTGAAACCTGCTTCTAGCACTACTACTTCTATCACTGCTATTTAAGATACTACTATTACAGCTACTAGTGCTCAGTGAGTCATTTATTATTTTTGAATTTTGTCTACAAACCCTGTCAAGCATTCATAAAGTAACCTAGACCAGCTATTTCCATAAGCTGTAATAGGGCCATAAACATTGCTCTTGGTAACACTTTACACAGCTTAAAGCCTGGTTAGATCACACTGGGTGCACCAAGCTTCAGAAACCATTTCTGTTTGATTACGATGACTCATCTGCCCAAACTCCCAAATCCTCTTGAAGGAAAAAGGTACACAGCGCACAGGGCACACTCAAGCTGTTATTAAAAAAGATAACACATTTATTTTATCAAGCCTTTTAAAAAGCAACAGAGAGCCAAACTGTGCAATAGAAATGTGTCTACAGCTTTGATCCAGTCTCGTCGAATTAGACAGACTATACCTTCCTTTATCCCATAAGCTTATGTTAAATGGTCTTTCTATTACTATGCAAATTGAATCTATGCGCACTTACAGCTGATTCAAACGCTTAAACTGGCAGCCATATAAACCCCAGAAATAGCTCCGAGTGTTAAAGTCTATCAGTATGTGTCGCAGGCTAATTGCTGCTCCCGTCTTTAATGGGGCTAAATCCCAGCAGTCGAACACCAATATCACCAAACAGAGAAGGGAACGAGGGAAGCCTGCCACCCCAGACAGCCACTTCATTAGAAATTCCAAAAGCTCCACTCAGATCTGTCAATCAAAGCAGTCTGTTGCCATGGTAACCAAGGATGCGGACTTCCTCGTTAGTGATAGGTCCGGGGAGCAGGCTGATTAGAGTTAGAGGCCTTTTTCAACCTTTTTAGGGCCTTATTGGATGGTTGGGTGCAGTGGTTTTGGTCTTCCTCAATTACTAAATATTCTCAGTCTGCTTTGACACTGTATTATAAAGCTGAGGTTTTGAGAGTCTGGTACATACATTTCTGCAAGTTTCCAAAAACAGCTTTAACAGTTTCTCTTCAAAAGCTTCAAAAAGAGGTTTTCTCTTTGCTTGGTTGTTTGGCAAAATAGAGAAGAGAGTTGTTAGGTCTAAAAACTAAAACTAAAATGTATGAATATGTATTAAAACTACTGCAAAGTAAGGATGGCACTTGTAGATTTACCCGGTATTTTGGTATTGCAAAGTATTTGCATTGGGGTTACACAAATAGATTAGATTACAGAATATAGTAGTAGTTCAACTACTATTGTGAATAATACGATACTGCTACTACAGCTACTGCAACTACAACAACTACAAGAGAGCAACTACTACTACTGTTACTACCACTACCATTACTACTACCACTACTACTACCACTACTACTACTACTATTACCACCACTACTACTACTATTACCCCTACTACTACTACTACTACTACCACCACTACTACTAATAGTACTACTACCACTACTACTACTATTACCACTACCACTATTACTACCACTAGCACTACCACTACTAATATTTCAAGCAGGACAAAGCTGTAAATGTAGATTTATTTTAGCGTCTTCTAAGAAAGCGCAGAGGAGAGTAACCTCAAGTAGTCAATACATTACAGTAAATGTACAAAGACAGACAAAGGTCCTGTTTTATTTCCCTGACTGCAGTGTAAATTAGCAGCATAGCAGCATACATCTCCCCTAGAGAGCTTAATGTGATTTTGGCTGCTAGGTAACAAAGACTAGACCTACAAAACACGGTGCACAATTTCACTGTTGAAGATGGAAGTGTGTACAGACTTGAAATGGTCCTTATTTTTCGTTCTTATCTTTTCTTTCATTTTTTTTATTTTAGGGTTTGTCAGATATAATAATAAAAAAAAACAATTGACTGAATTATGTTCTAAAGGCATTCATTCTGTCCCACTCTAATCTGAGGGAAACTGAGGACTGAATGGAGTAAGTAAATAAGTAAATCAAGGGTAAATTGCCTCACACATAATTAACAAGAAGATATATAAAAATATTCTTTATTATATTCAATATTATTTATGCTTTTTAAATTCACTTTTTTGTATACTTAAAAACAAAAGCTTGGGGAAGAGTTTTGAAACAATTCCAATTGACATGGAAATAGGTCTGGTTGATCATATAAGAAAAAACATGTTAAGTATGTCGAGTATATCCCAGGCATTACACTTAATCCCAATTATCTGTATCCAGTTATGGGAAACTATAAATCCTGCATAAAAAGACATATGTAGGCTCATAGTAAGTTAATGTGTTACATATATTTGGTATATAGCATAACTAACGGCATCTCTAAGGAAACAAAATATTCAAGCTCCACAGGCCCAGTACTTAGAGACGCAGAGAGCCTTGTACCATCACATTATCATGCATTAAACATCAAAGGTCATGGCTTGTCCCCCTCTTTTCACTATAGACACTATTCACTAGCAAATATAGAGGATGTATTGCTGTCTTGCTGCGTCTCTGGGGCGGACTTTGGATGTTGCTGTGTAATTACATGACAGTATGCGTGAGTGGTCGTACCCAGGCCTTTGGGGGAGATGCCGCTGCACTCCAGCGGGTTGATGGCCCAGTAGTAGTACTTGAGGGTGTGCATGAGCTGCAGCACAGTGCCCACTCTGCGGATGGTCGTGTAGATGGTGGCGGTCCCAATGAACTCTGAGGATAAGTAGGTGTACAGGGACAGCTGGACCTGCCGGGACAGAGGACAGTGGATTCAAAACAGAAAGACAAAAGAATATATTTTCCTGTGAGAAAGAAATCATCAACAGCTCAGTCAGACTTAGAAGCATAATGGATTTTTTTCTTCTTTTTTGAGATGTTTTAGGCAGCACAAACAAGTAGGTATTGTTGATGCCAAAGTATCATAAAATAGCACCTAGCGCTTCAAATGAATCTATAATTTATTAAGATTGTGGTGACTGACAAGATAAGTAGATGGTATGTATAAACTAAAAGTTCCTAGCGACTTGAGGAACATTACACAAAGTCTTAAGCAGGGATAACATAATTAAATTCTAGTGTTATAGTTATGGCAAGAAGAAACAACACAATTTTATTTACAATTATTCAATGACCAAACAAAAGTGAAAATCTTAAATTACTTTTAATTACCTTACATCCTATATAATACATTGTAAGTTCTCTGGTAAATAACCAAACTTTTTGAATGATTAATTGTGTGACAAAAACATGATTTAAAAAAAGTATAGTATATAGTAAATTTTGGAGTATAGACTGAATTTGAAATACTTAATTTTTCAGTTTATCATTATTATCCTTACGCTGTATAATTATACATTTTCACACGAGGCCTTCATCAAGAGAAGACAATTGTTTCAATCCAGCTGTATGCCTCTTAGTGAGAACTGTAACAGTGTGCCAAAAGTCCAGAACAAATATCCAGAGTGGCAATAGATCGTGCAGTGCAGCTCAGACATATAGCCGGTGGGAACAGATAGTGGTATAGATTGTGGCGGTCTCAATAAACTGTGCCGATAAGTAGGTGTAGAGAGACAGCTGGACCGGTATTGACAGGAAGTGCATTTACAAGACAGCGACAGACACATCGCACTGCCTCCGAGAAACAAATCATCTGTGTGTTTATGACGTTTAAACAAAAGCCCAGTTTTATGCCATGGGAGAAAGAGAGAACGCTTCCCTCGCAGCACTAGCACCGATGCTTTTGTGTTGCGTTTGATGTTTCTCTGCCCCGAGCAGTCAGCCCTCATCTGAGCAGCTCCTACACAGCACTGACATTTTCAACGGCCTTTTCTACAATGTTCATTTGCTTTTTTCCCCTACTTTCCAAGCCCCACTTCTCTCCCCACTCCTCTTTGCATCTTCTTAACAATTCTCTCTTTTGCACATACGAGATTGGACACACAAATCTCTGAGCTCGTTAACAGCGGCCGCAACACGACGGACCACTCTTAACGAGGTATTTCTGTTTAAGCCGATAAAATTAGTGAAGTGCTAACGTCAGGCCACATCACACCTCATTTACTAAAGAGAGCTGAAAAGTCGTGTTTTTGGCTTTTTCATTTTGGGGACAGCCATGGCTAATGATCTAACTCCAGTTGTGCAGTGATTTACATACTGATTGGAAGAGTGAGAGGAATACTCAAAAAAATGTCATCAGGTGTTACCTTTACATAGATATAAACTAACTAAACTAACTAAAGTAATATACCAAAGATTTCTGAATCAGTTTTACAAAACATACAAGAAATACTATACTATGCAGATATGGGCTACTTTTATACTGTGTAAGTTTATACAATTAAATTAGTATAGTTAAATGATCTATCTTAGATAAAGAATCTAGCTATATTTTGACGTAGAATGTATTTTCAACTAAACAATCATGCACTGGACTTGTGTCTATTAGACTACAAAGGTAACACAGGTCCTATTGATTGTCCATTTGAAGTACAGTGTAATAAACATGAACCATCTTCTGTGTTGATAATAATATTGTTTTGATGTGGCTTGTCAAAGTGCATTTCTTTAATTAAGTCCTGGATATAGCCGGGGCTTTTCCACACCAGTTCTGAAGGTGATAATATGTCCAGAGTAGACAATAATAACACAGAGCACAGTGGTTCAGGGGAAGGGAGATTAAAAGATTAGGGCATTTTTATGAGTGTTGCTCAGTTTGTCCTCATTACTTTATCTCATTATTTATCTGTTGTGAAAACGCATTGTGATGGCCTTCATTGTAATTAACTGTTCGAGAGGGGTCATCCAGGAGTTAGAGCTAGTCCAGAACAGCCATTTTGTTTAATGCGTTCTGTGTTTTTATAATTGTATCTGTGCAATAATATGCAGCAATAAGAAGATACTTTCAAACAATGTACTTATTTCTGGTTAATCAATATTACCTAAACAACAGGTATTTCTTTCAATTTGTAAGATTCCCCCACATTTCAATGACTTTCTTGGTGTATTTAGTTCCTTGTTTTTTGTTCTACTTACTACGTTATGAAAGGTGCACCATGCCTGCTCCATGGAGATGTTATTACTTCTGGACCGATATGTTTAATGCCACAGTACAGCATTAAACATGTCTGTCTCCCTGAAGACAAGCAGTCTTTTTATTTGTACCAAATAACAACTGCAGTATTAGATGTGGTTTGCCAGTTGACTTACTGTGTTTGCACTACTTAAGCAATATGATTTTGAAGTAAACTTAAGAAAAAAATGACATTCTTTACAATGAGCTATCACCCATTTAATCATGTCTTTAAAGAGCTACTTATTCCTCCTGCATCTTCAGCATAGCACTGAGACTGCTGCATCTGAGAGCCAATCACATCACAGGGTCAAAGGTGTGAGGAGGCAGGAGAGGGTGCAGGAAGCGCCAAAAATAATAACGCCGTGCGTCTGACTGGCCCTAAGGGAACGTCACATCCAGTTCAGAGTGAGGAGGAGGAGCTTGCACTTCGCTCCTGTCTCCTGGTCTACCCAAATGTCACTGTGTCTTAGTGTTTGTGTGTCCTGTTTGTCCTGTCCTCTCCAATCTCAGATGTGCCCCTGTCCACCTACGTTCCATTGTTGCTTTAGTAAAAAGGGCAATGACCACAGAGATGTCCGCTCTCTGCTTGATAGACTGTTTTTACTCACTGGATGCTTGGGAGTTTTTCTTGAATTAGGACGTAAAAACAAATCAATACTGAAATTAATTGAGGTCACCTTGGGCTCACCGAGTAGAGCACAAACCCCTGAAATAGAAGTGCTGTGGTCAGTTTGATCCATGTTCACTCTCTCTTACTCAACTTGTTACTTTTTTGTCAAGCTAGCATCTGCAAACTAAAAACACTAACACCTAAATATCAACTGTGTTATGTGACGGTTCAACTTACTTATGTAATAAAAATACCTCCGGATATCTGGAGGTGGTAATGTACAATAAATCACCTGCTTTGCTTGGAATGTTTTGCAATATGGCATTAAACTATTTACATTTATTCAATTACAGAAGTTTTTTATTGCTAAAACAAACCTTGAACAAGTAGAAATAAGTAATGCCGTAATGACAGTAATGGTCTGTTCAAAAATGTATCTAGTTTTTGAAATACTCTCTTGCAAAAAATTATGAAGATTTGACATCTCCCCATTGATGTGAACCAGTGTGAACTATAATTATTTAAAAACATAAAACTTTTGCTAAAACTGCAGTGAATTTTATTTATTTCCCTCATGTGCAACGCTGGGCTGCTGGACAAACCTTGGCGGGAGTGTGGATCCAGATGGCAGCGTTGAACAGGACGTGGTCGCAGAGCTGCTTGAGGAGAGGCGCTCCGTGGGGCAAACCGTCCAGATATTTGGCAAAAGACAGAAACTGCTCCAGGACTGCTCGGGTGATGTGGACACGGGACGACTGCGCAACAGGGAAGTATTTTAGAAAATACCTGATGTAAGTTTATGGCTGTTAAATGGAGGGAAAAATAATTCAACTTTTGTATTTCAAATATTGCAATCTTACAAAAAACTAATGTGCTGTGACTCAGGCCTTTTATAACAAGCAAGAACAAAATGATACAATATAGCCTGAAAATATATAACACAATTTACTTTATCTAGATACTGCCTTTTCAGCAACTGTGTATTTTGAGCTGTACAAATACTTTGATATCACCTAATGTCATACAAATATCCAATCAGTAACAGACAATGAAATGATGTAATATAATTTAAATGTGTCATTTTTTTGTCGATGTGATACTAGTGTCATTCTCAAAGGAAATTATAAAAGCCGCTCATTAACCCTGACCTTCTCCAGCAGATACCCGATCACCAGGAAGCCCTTTCCTCCCAACATCTGCTCCTGCATCGCCACCGAACTCTTCAACAGCTCAACCAGGAATGCAAGCAGAGTGGCACTAATGGTAAAATGTAAATGAATATTCAAAATAATCTTTAGGAAAAAACATATTCTGTTGTTTTCATGTATTGGCCTCATACCAGACAGTAGTGTCCACGGAGCTGTCATTGAGCTGTTTGTAGTCGAGCTGAGCGAAAAGAGGGAATAACACCTGGATCCCACCGATGGAGTGAATGGCACTGTGGATGGAGTGGGTGACGATGGCCTTTACATCCTGTGGACAAACACACAATAAAGGCATTTGTTTATTTATGTGTTGTTTAGTTGCATGAGACAGATAAATAACATAAACATAGGTAAATATTTTTCTAAAAGTAAGTTTGATGCTGGTATCACCGTCCCTACACAGAGGAAAAAAGTTTACTCCATAAGAAGCAAATCTATATTTGAAATGATCAGGCGTTTTTGTTCAGTGTTGAAAACTAGTTAGTTCCTAGTTAATGTTCATATACCTGCTCTTTGTTTTTTCTTTTATTGTGCTTTGTAAATTTTAGCACATTTTAGGACACAGCTGAATAACTGAATAATTTTATATGTGTACAAACCCAAAATGATGAGGCTTGGACAACATTAAGGCTAACCGAGTTTACCTATCCTTATAAATGAGGCATAAAACTCACACATAATTGCAATCAATGTTTGCTTTAGGCAAAAAGCCCACCTGTGGACTTTCAGCTCCATATATACTACTACTTAACTGTTAATGGACCATAATCACTGAGGTGTTTAAATGATGTTTTCTGCTCTAGACACTAAATTATACTAATGCTGTTAAATGCAGGGACAGGTATACTCACCTCATTTGGTGAATGATAGCATTGTTCGAAGTCAAAATGCAGGTGTATTTTGAAACTGTGTTTAAAAGTGCAGAAATCACTCTAATTAAAACTATCAAACTAGTCCTCCACTCAAGGACATCTGTTTCAAATACAAGGTCCATGCCCAAGAGGCACTTTCTTGATTATCTGAACCTAACATCAGCACCATGTTTAAGGTCTAAATTTAGTCGATAAATTTGCATTAGATTTTAGAAAATTATAATAATAATGCTAATCTTGCCTTGATTCTATGGTAATTTGGTCACAATTTGCTTAACACAGTAGTAGCACAGTAACTGGGGAAACCAGAATTAATTAATATAATAAATAAATTACCAAGAAAATTTCTTTGGTTTCGTATTAGCTAAAGGTTAGGATTAATCACTTTTAGTTATCATGCTATTCACATTCAATTGTCTTGCTATTACTGTGCTGTAAAGTGCTAGTATTTTTTTTTTATAAAAATATTTAACACTGCACACTCACTGACAACAGACATTTTTCTGTACAATTTTGGAAACAAGAAAAAAGGAATGTGACCTTTTCAAATTGGGATTGACATTTTAAACATGTTCAGGAGGTGTCAAATTTTAGAGAGAACTGAAATTTGAATGACTAAAAAGACATCAGAACAGGCATATACTGGTCTAAACTATAGGGTTAACCTTTTCCATAAATTAATAGTTTGTTGTTTGCACCAACTCAAATTGTGCTTATAATTCTATTACAAAATATTGTGCAGCCCTATTTGAAATCATTGCAGTCCCAGCATTATCGCGTGGGCTTGCTAGCATGCACATATGGGCTAGACTGACCTGCAGCATGAGCGCGTGTGGAGAGTGGACAAATATGGAGGGGTTTTCCCGCGGAGACGACTCGAGGCAGAGCTGAGCGTCCGTGGCCTTGGCGTTGTAGGTGAAGGAGATGGAGTTGGCCAGTTTTCCGTCGTACAACACCTGCTTGTGGTGCTCCGCCAGGTGGATGTCACTCTCTGACTTGAACTTGAAGGTGCTCTGAAGAGACAGAGACAGAGCAGGGTTAGCCAAACTGACCCAAACAGACAAGAGTGAAAGAGAAATGCAGTCAGCAAGACACATATGAGATGGGACAGGGGACATGTGAGGCCAGTGTGAGGCCAGTGTGCACCAGAAAGCACAACAAATATGGTAAAACTTTACAGTAACAACATAGCCTTAATGAAGCATGAACAAATACTCACTTAATAATGAACAGTTAATTAAGAATGAGTCGGGATGAATAACTACTGTTACTTTAACTGTGAAACCAAACTGAAAGTTATTGATTCCTTGCTAAAATGTTGTACGCTATATGCAGCCAACAGTTAATGAATATATAATTACCATTGATAAATAGTTAATTCAGTATTGGCACTTACACTACAGTGACAACTATAAGAAAGGACATGGGCAAAGGCTTTGAGTCCAAAAACAAACCAAACAAACAATAAATAAATATATAATAAATAGAATATCAAACATGCTCACTGCTTTCAGAGTGACACCAATGAGGACAGGGGATGTGTCAGGCCATTGTGGGCTGTGTGTACAAGTTCAACGTCCAAAATGGAGGCGTCCTAATTGCAGCATTGAGTTGTGTGTAAACAACACAGCATTAGCCTAATGAACAGAGCGCTAACCCAGCCGCTAATTCAATTAGCTGCAAAGAGACAGAGAGAGGGTCTCTGTAGAGGACTCAGTCAGATCATCTAAATGTGTCCTTTTGTCCTGTGCACAAACACACCAGTGAAGGACCGCAGAGGTCAGTCCTCAGCCAAAACACAACTGATTTAAAAGCTTATTATGGGTGTAGTCATGTATTGGACAAATGCAATAAAAACAGATTTATACCAATTCAGATTCTCTAACACTGATGTAAAGGCATCATTAAATCAATGTTGTTTTTTTAACGTTCCCAAAGCTTCTTTATTGCGTGCCATGAGTGGGAACAAATCAGGAACATTGCTACATGTAGCAAAGCAGATAGCATGTTCTCCAATCTAGAAAAAACATTTAGGCTTTCACAGTTTTAAACCAACAGACAAGTCGAATACAAAAAAATGAGGTATCAAATTTTATAACACTATGCTAATAGGCATAGGCATGGCAAGACACAACGCAGATGGAGATCATTTTCCACAACAATTCTTGAAACGCTTCAAGGAAAGGAGACTCCTAGAAATATAGATTAATTTATCAGATATTTCACACCAAACTGTTACTACACATTTAGTTTTCTTGCTGAGCGCATGTGGGTGTAGCGTGTCTATATATGGTTGCTGTTTCTTGAAGGTCTTTGGGTTCAGCTCTCTCGCAGTGTTGCTCTTATGAAGCCAAATCAAAAACCTGTGTGATGGTGTGCCCCCCTCCGCGCCTCCATCCAGGGGGGGGTCTCTGCTGCATGTGAGCAGACCAGTCCCCAGGAGCCTTTCTCAGCCGCAGTGAGCAGGAAAGCCCGGGGCCTCGCATAGACCTGCAGGCCGCTCTTGTTCTCCACCTTTTTCATGTGAGGTCTAGTGTAGAAAATAGGCCCAGAGCGCTTTTTTTTACCCGCATGCAAGAGGAAATTTCACACTGTTACTGTAGCGAAAGGCTCTGAATAATGGAGATGTATGAAGCAACGCAAACCAATGCAGAGGGTGACATCAATAGCTTTGTCAAACAAGAAAAGGCAAATCTGACAGTGCAGTGGGTTGTATAGATGCATATTTAAACTTAATACAGAAGATATATGGCATCCTGGTTGAGGCTCACCTGGACACTGTTTGAGCTGGTCCCAAGCTATGACAAATAACTAGACCGTGTGAATATACTTTAACTTACTGAACACTAAAACACTGCATCTGTTTACACACACCAAAAAAACGCATCAAAAAACTGATAATTGTGTGATTTCTGGATCAGATTAATGAAATGTCATGCATGTGAGTAACCTGATCTCAATTATTCACAAAGCTTCTGACAAAGAAAACTGAGCAAGAGAAGAAAAAACGAAAGCAGCAAAGACAGAAATGAAAGACAAAATTTTAACTCTAAACATCCACTGAATAACTGACACGTGTTTTTGATGATCAGATTACTTTTGTGCATGTAAACACACCGAAA
>JAIEZT010001243.1:33599367-33609684 GCA_019594935.1 Periophthalmus modestus
TAGATACTTATTTGAGCACATATCGATACTAAAAATGTTGAAAATTGCATTCTATTATCTAAAGAAAGAGTGTTTTTGTATTATTCTGATATCGGAATCGGTATTAAGTATCAAGTCTATTCCTTAATATCAAAACCAAATTTGAAATTTCAGTGTCATGACAACACTAAAACTAAGCATAGAAAGTCCAAGAGGTGCTACACATAAAAACAAGCTGCTGTCATTATATGAGCACAGGAGTGTCGGACTACACTAAGGGCAAGTGAACACAGCATGATGGTGAACTATGAGACACACACAGAGACAAGAGACAGTAAATGCAACACTATAGTGGGTAGAAGGCTTGTTTAGGACCTGCATGTGCCTCGCTCCCCATTACTGACAACAGCAGAGAAAGAGCAGCCACAAACCGCTTCGTAGACTTTCACTGTCGACTACTGTAAACAGGAAGCAGCACAGGGACCAGAGGTGGCCTGTCACACAGTATTTACTGAGCCTAGAAACAACAAGATCTGTCCTACAACATGAAAGAATACACTGCATTTCTGGGAAGCATCGAACTGTGGCAGGCTTGAGACTCCAACATAGAAAATGTAAAGGTTAGTTGATCATCGTAGGAATAGAGCTAGTAGTGGAGCTAACACAACTGTATTCATCTCACAGTTGGAAATGTACTTGGCAAACAACGTATTCGTAGTAGTAATGGTAGTAGCTGAATTATTAGAAATTTGATAGCAGCATGCATAAAAATAGTAGTAACAGTTTGGGATGGGAACATTTATCAAATTTGTAAATTTTTTTACTGCCACAGGCTTATCATTCACAATTGGGAATTATTAGTTCTTTATTCGCTTAAAATGTGTGACAACAGCACAGCCCTACCAACATGTTTACTAAAAAGTAGCATTATAATTATACATATTATATATAATTATTATTGAGTAAGCCACTAGTATTAATAAAAATCACATTTATATTAACTGTGCTTGTACCAGTGACCACAAAAGTACACCAATATTTGTGTACTCACACTTTACTGTAGTAACATTTATTTCAAAGTAGAAGTACTGCACATACTTGAATACAGATTATTCATTCATGGGTTTCTTTCTTCTTTCTCTATCCGTCCAAATCCTGCACACTCATCATTTCGATAACAGCGTTGACGCTCGAGGCTACAAAACAACTGAGCCATTTAATAGTGTCTTGTGGGCATGTGAGGCCCCGTGCAGCTCGCAGAGAGGCAATCATCCCTGTGATCTGCCCCCGGACACCAGCGCGAGGGCACAGACTAACAGTATTCATAAAAACACAAAACCAAAGCACAAATGGATGGGCCTTTGGTTATTAGGGCAGTGGAAATGTGATAGCACTGTTCTCTCTGACAATGGTTTAAGTAAGAGAGAGGATTTAGATAACGCCCCACTTAACCATTCAAAGGATACTCATCTTGTTTTATAGGCTGGCTGAAGGCTTTTCATACAAGGATTCAATAAAAATAACCTTTGTATATCATTTGAATATGAGAAAAAAAAATCAGCTTTGAGGTGTTGCAGTAGCTCACCTGGTGCACATGACGCAAGTGGCCTAGATGCTGCCTGTAATCCAAAACCTACCTTCCTTATTTTTCTCACTAAGCCTTGTCTGGTCTAAAATGTAAAAAAAGACTTAAAATATGAAGTTAATTATGACCTGTGGTTTGTAAGCATTAATCCACAAGACAGGTGAGTATCTTTCCTAACAAAATTCATTCACCGGTGTCTCTCCCATTAATCTTCCACCAAAATCAGTGTAACTAACGAACAGAAACAAAAAATCTATATAATGGGAGGGTTTTGTGTATTTTAATAGCAACAAAACCTGCATATGCTGCAAATGCACACAGAAAAAAGCATTGACCGAGATTGACACCCAGCTAAATTCACACCATCGAACTATCACTGAGATTATTCTTAGAAAATAGTTTTAGCCCCATTAATGAAACATCCAGTAAAAAAAACATCAGTATGCAACATGAAAGCACAGGACCAAATTCATGAAGAAACAGGTGAAGAGCTGCGGCTGGATCAGAGAGTGAGGGTCAGACTGCACACACAGAGTCAGGAGGGAAGGAGGCACTGGACTTTTAGTCAGACTATGCGGATTTAAGTAAAAAAGACACATGAGGAGGCATAAAGAGACACGCCGTGGCCCTGACGCAGCACTTTCACCTAAAACAAGAGAGCGGTGACTCCCCTTCAGTATCCTACACTCTACCGCCACAGGACTGTAGACTGTCCGTTAAAATGCGCTTGTCTTATCATTGAGATCAACCAAAGTTTAGATTGCAGTCTCTCAATCTTTGGATTTTTGGCATGGTCTTAGTTTTCAATATTGATTTCCTGAACATAAGCAATACAGACTCTTCAAAAAGAGTCATTTTTCTTATTCCAAATCAGAACTCTGCTCCAAACCACTTTTGCTGACAGAGAATTTACCAAAATGCCCCAAGCTGATCATTAACCATAAAAATGACGGAATTTCAATCTCTCTAAAACTTCAATCAATTGTCCAGCCCTACATGACACAAGAGCCCTATAAACTGAAATACACCCCATTAAAGTCAGCAGATATATCGACTAATATAAAGTTACACAATAGACTTTTTTGCACTCCCGGCTGTCCCCACACCTCACCCCCAGACACAGGCAGAGCTCTCCTCGGTACTCTGGACACCTTCATAAATAAGATGCGAGTGGCCCGAGCAGTACGATTGTGCCAAAACATCACACAGACAGCTGGCAGAGTGATTCGGGTTGGGGCTATCAGACCTGTGCACCCAACATTGTCAAGTGCCTCTGTAATGAGGACTGTAAGATATGATGAATTGGATGCTGGCTAGCAATCACTGCAGGGTGTCGGGTCAGGACAACAATGGTGTATGCTCAGGTGAGAATGCCGAAGGAGGGAGTCCACAGGTAGATATAGGTAGAACGTTCCTTTTAATGTCCCAAGAGTGTGTGAGTGACAGAGTCTTCATGAATTTGTGTGGGATCTTTGTGGTCTTTATTTGTATCTGTAGCTGTATGTGTGTGTGGTTATCTACAAGAGAAACAAATAGAAACAACACATTAATTACAACTCAAAATGGTGGTTACACAAGTGACCGCGTTGTTATTTACATAATGTGAATACGGAGCTAAGTAAACAATGACCGCAAAGAGGCTAGGCTAATCACGAGGCTAGCGTGTGTAAAATCGAAACTTGTATTGAAAAACTCTAAAACTACACAAACCACGGTCAGATTATAACCAGACATTCTAAACATATAATATCACAGAAAATACACAGAATACTTACATCTAAGGGACGCACACTATGATTAATATTAAATCAGTCCGAACAGAGCTGGTGCACGTAATGTTGTGCAACCATGTAAAATAGTCATTAGCGCATTGGTGCGCACTCGCACCCCATCTAGTGTGGTGAGACAAAGGATAACAAGAAATAAGAACAACAACTGAACTAAACCAGTAAATATAACAGAACTAAAGGGGCTCTATGGAGAGTCGTCTTTTATACAGCCGCCCCCAAATTTGCTGTGTAAAATTTGACCATTAGGTGTCTGTACTGTCCTGAGGTAGAGCTGGCAGCTTGATGAGACGAACAACAGGGCGAGTGTAGGTCCGGTCCTTTACTTGAACAACGGCAGTCCTCACTCGACCGTCTACTCCTGGAATCACAGCTTTTACTGTTCCCACCTGCCAGAGGGCTCTGGGGGTCTGCTGGTCCACGATGAGCACAACTGTGCCAACAGTAATATCCTCTTTCTCTGTCTGCCACTTCTGCCGCGCTTGTAAGGTGGGCAGGAAGTGTTGAATGAAGTGCTTCCAGAAGTGGGTCCGCTAAAACTTGCGAATGGCGCCACCTTTTACGGCTCAGTAGCTCTGATTCAGGATAGACCACCTGCGGAAGGGATGAGTCCGGCCGCCCCATCAGCAGGCAGTTAGGTGTGACTGGATCGGGGTCAGCGAGGTCAGAGGATACATAACCCAAGGGCCGAGAGTTAAGAATCCCTTCTACCTCAATGAGGACTGTCCTCAGCACCTCCTCTGGTACTGTCTGATCTCTCTAAAGTGGTGCGGAGAGCGTTCTTCACGGATCTAACCTCTCGCTCCCATGAACCACCAAAGTGAGGGGCATTGGGTGGATTAAACTGGAACCGTATGTGTTGTGCTGCTAGTTTGTCCTTTAAAGCAGGTTCCAGGGCGAGGAAGGCTTCATGCAACTCTCTACTTCCTCCTTTGAAATTGGTGCCCTGGTCTGAGAGGAGCTCGTATGGTTTCCCTCTGCGAGCAATAAAGCGTCTGAGTGACATAAGAAATGAGTCTGTGTCCATGCTAGGCAGGAGGTCCAGGTGGATGGCTCGTGTAGTGAGGCACTTGTACAGGATGCCCCACCTCTTCTCAGTGCGCCGGCCCACTTTAACAAGCATGGGTCCAAAACAGTCGACACCTGTAGAATAAAAAGCTGGTCGGAAAAAGCCTCAGACTGGAGGGAGGTAGGTCAGCCATTTTTGGGTACTTGAGGTGTGCCTCTCCACTTTCTGCAGTCTACGCAGGTATGTTGGTGTTTCTTAACTGCTTCTCTGCCCCTCAGTATCCAGTACTTCCGGCGCAGCTCAGCAAACACGCGCTCGGCTCCGGGGTGGTGTAGCTGGCAGTCATAGTGTTGAATCAGGAGCTTGGAGACTGGGTGAGAGGCTGACAGGAGAATAGGGTGCAGTACGTCTGGGCTCAGAGCGTCACATCTTCGGAGTCTACCACCGACACGGATCAGCCTGGACGATCTGTCGTACTCAGGAGACAATGTTAGCAATCTGCTAGTAGAGGAGAGGGACTTACCAGCTCTGAGCAGGGCCACTTCTTCAGGGAAGCTTTCGGCCTGTGCATGTCTCAGGAGCGCTAGCTCTGCTTCATGGTAATCGTCAGCAGTGAGAGACGTTTTATCGGCCGCCCCGTGTAACCCTTGTATGGTGGCGTCCAGAAGCTCTTGATAGATTTTAAACTGCTGGATCTCAGGTACAGCTCGATCTGATTCACTGGTAGCCAAGCCACAAAACACTGTGCTCCGCAGCTCTTCCTTCTCTCCCGTGACTGGATTGACTGGTTTCTCTGGCCACTGGTCAGGTGGTTGTACGAGGAAGGGGGGTCCGTGGCTCCATCTGTTCTCTCCCATGAGTTGTGTCAGTGTTCTTCCTCTTGTGATGTCATCTGCGGGATTTGAGGCAGACTCAATGTAGCGCCAGGCATTAATGTCTGTCAGCTCCTGTATTTCTGCTACTCTTGTGCCTACAAAAACTTTATATCTGCAGGAGTCCGACTGGAGCCAGTTAAGGACTGTGGTGGAGTCGGTCCAGTAAACCACTGCTTGGATCTGGACTGTGAGCTCTTTGGTTAGCACTGACGCTAGCTGTGCTCCTGTTAAAGCTCCACAAAGCTCAAGCCGGGGTATGGATAGCTGCTTCTTTGGGGCGACTCTAGACCTGGCGGCTAGGAACGCCACTTGAACCTGTCCTTCACCACTATCTGTCCGCAGGTATGCCACAGAACCATAAGCGCGTTCAGATGCATCACAGAAGATGTGGATGGTTCTGCTGCTGGTACTACAGTCCAAGATACGGTTGGTGTAGCATCTGGGCAACATAACCTGTGACAATTGTGGCAGCTCCTCCTCCCATGTTCTCCAGGCCTTTAGCAGATCTTCAGGAAGGTTAGGATCATCCCATCCTCTCTTCTTATCCCATAAACGTTGCACAATGATCTTAGCTCTGGTTGTGTAGGGAATGATGTATCCCAGAGGATCATATTGTTGGGCAAGGAGGCGATAGATATTCCGCATGGTAAGTTCAGGACACTCACCCTGGTGCTGCTTATAGTGCAGTGTGTCAGACTTGCACTGCCATAAGAGTCCAAGTGTGCGCTCCTGAGGGTCTGCCGTTTGCTGGGTGAACCAGAGAGTACTGTTTTCAGAGCGGGATTCTTTGGGCAGATGATGGATCACTGTAGGAATGTTGCTGGCCCATTCTCTAAGCTCAAATCCACCTTCCATCAACAGTGTTTGCAAGCGGTTGACCAGCTGCTTGGCTTGTTCTTGAGACTGGAGGCTCTGCAGGCAGTTGTCAACATAAAAAAACAGCGCTCTACTGACAGACGTGCATCCTCTTCTGGTTCAGTGTGTGCTTTCGGACATGGGTCTGGAGTGCAAAGGTGGCACAACATGGGCTGCATGTTGTGCCAAACGGGAGCACCTGCCACTCATAGATGGTCGGCTCTTGGTCCACCTTAACATCTCTCCACAGGAAGCGAAGGAATGGTTGTCTTCTTCTACAGACGGACTTGGTGGAACATTCCTTTCACATCGCTGCTGATGGCCACAGGATGCTCTCTAAACCTGAGCAGGACTCCCAGGAGACTGGCTCCGAGTGTCGGCCCAGGAAGGAGGTTGTCATTCAGGCTCTGACCATTGGATGTGAAGGAGCAGTTGAAGACTATTCGATGTTTCTGATTGTGCTGCACCATGTGGTGAGGAATAAACCATGTATTGCTGCTCTCTTCAGCCTTAGCGGGAGAAATGGCTTTGACGTATCCAGCATCAATCAGCTTGTGGATCTCTCTAGAGTAAATGGCTGCTTTCCCTGCGTCTCTCACAAGGCGTCTTTCCGTCCCACGTAGTTGAGAAAGAACAGCCTCTTTTGATCCATGGAGTGGGGAGAGGTTCTGTTTCCATAGTAACGGAGTTGCATATCTGTTTACACCATCCACCATTACTCTTGTGGTCTTCTCCTCCAATATGCGTACTGCCTCAGCATCCTGCCTTGACCTGGTAATCAACCGCTCGCTCCTGTATGGCAAGATGTCCAACTGCCACAGTTTCTCCACATGTTTGAGAAGCTCAGATTCTGGAGGGTTGCAAATGGTGAAAAGGCACTGCTGTGGGGACAGTTGATGACACACGAGGCTTGTAGGGCCTTGTAAAGTCCATCCTAGTCTGGTGCACACTGCTGCAGGTCCACCGGGGGGGCCGAGACGCACTGGTTCCACTGGAGTTATCAAATGAGGATAATCTGACCCAATCAGCAGCAGCGGCTGGGCATCCTTGATAGGGGGCAGTGGAATGTCTCTGAGATGGCGGTATTTCTCCTGCAGAGCTTGGACTGGATAGGTGTGGCAGGCTAGATTCAGTTCTCTGGCTGTGAAGGCTTTGTGATCTGATAACACTTGCCTGGTTCTGAAGCAGGGGCTACCGTGAAGGATACAGTCGCTCCATGAACAGTGCAGACCTCCTGTCTTACTGTGCGAAGTGTGAGCTCTTCAGCCTGTCCGTGAAGGCCCAACTGAACTGCAGCATCGTTCAGGAGTATGGTGCGCTCAGACCCGTCATCCAATATAGCATAGGTTTCAAGTAGCTGGTTGCCACTCTGGAGGATGACCGACTCAGCTTCAGTAACACTTGGGAGCTGCTGGCTGGGCGGGTCAATGTACATAGTCTCTGATACCGAGCTCACGAGGCAGGTACTGGCTTCAGGTGCTGGGGGGCTTACCAGTTGCTGTGGCATTTTGGCTGGCATTAACTTCGTGGAGGACGTCCAGATGCTTCCTCTCACACTGCTTGCATTTGGCTTTGAGGTTACACTTGGCAGCCTGGTGCTCACGTCCACATCTCCAACAGCGACTGTTTGTCCTGATCCACTGTGTCTTCTGCTCTACTGACAGGAGTCTGAAGTTGCTGCATTGGTTCAAATAGTGCTGCACTGTATCACAGAAGGGACAGTACCTTTTAGGCTTGTCTTGTGTTGCCTCTCTGTGCTGGAACAGGAGCCATAACCACCTTCTTTATGGACTCTGACTCACTGCCGTGGAGAATGGTGGCGGATCTCTGGGACTTGTATACAGCACGTTGCATCCTGGATGGGGCTGGCCTCTCTCTGCCTGGATTACTGGTGTGTTGATCACCACTAACTTGAACTCTCACCTCATATTCAAGCCAGTCAGCCAGATCAAGGAGTGTAGGAATGGGAGTGTAGATGGGGTTCACAAATCTGTGGAAGTTAGCTCTTAGGTCATGTGTGGTAACTTAGCTAAGAGGCGGGAGACGTGTGAGCCACACTTCAGTTCAGTCCAGCCCTGGCTTCCCAATTGGTGCAGCATCCCAACCAGTGCACGAATCTGAAGAGCAAATGACTTAAACGCTTAATGTCCCCAGTCCTTATGGTGGGCCCATCCATCACAGTGGAGATTCTCTTCAGTGCTAGCTGCTGAGGTTGGCCATACATCTCTGTGAGTGCTCTCATAGTGTCGGTGAAAGGGTGTGTGACTGTTGCTGTAGGAGTCAGCAATGAGCAGCGCTTCCTCACATTTGAGGTGATCTGTGAGTATCTGAAACTTGAAATGCTCTGAGGCATCATATGGCAGCAAGTTGTCCAGGGCCAGCTTCAATCTAGCAAACTCACGTGGGTCCTCTGACTTGAAGTCTGGGATCGTTGGCTTGGGTCCGCGATAGGCCTCTGGTGCTGCTGTCCTACTGTGTGGAGAGTGGCTACGTGATGGTGGATATGACGGATCAGGTGGCATCTGTCCCTCACTTGTCTTCCTCTCATAACCGTAACCAGGGGTAGTAGTCATCAGGACGGTCTCTGTAACGAGATGAGTACCCCCTCTCATACTCATAGTAGCGGCTATCAGGGCGAGCCTTTGGACTACTGTGGCGGTAATGTGGGGCAAGATGGCTGTATTCATTACCGGACCTTGAATAGCTAGGACGAGGTGGAGAAGACTCATGATGGTAGTGGTACCTGTTATCATGATGATAGGAGTGGTCAGGATAGCGATCATAGTCATCTTCATACTTGATGCGTGGCTTAACATCAGGCCACTCAACTTTAGGCTGTGGGGGGCTATCATCTGACTGGTGTGGTGTGTTTACCATGTGGCGGGGGAGCCTCTGTCCACATGCTCTGTGGGTGATGGGCTCTTGCGAATGTCTGTCACCATATGTTCACCTTTAGAGAGAGGAGCTGAGATGCCAGTAGTGACTGGTGCCTCTGCCTGGTCTGATAATTTGGTTTCATGCAGATGCCGTCTGAGAGACTCAACTATAGCATGTCGCCCGACAGGAGCAGGAGAAACATCTCTGATCACCGGGGGGGCACTTACTGGCTGACGTGGGGCCCTGGCGGCCGCTGAGTGGCGTCTGCTGACTTGTAGGTGCTGGTGTGGTAGATGTTTCCTGAGGCTGTGAGGACACTGCAGGAGCTTCTGGATCATGTCTGCAAGGTGTTGGACATCTCTGCGCAACTGGTCATTCTCTTCTCTCATGCTTTTAATGGATCTAATTATTTTTCTGGTGAAGATAAGTGGCTTGGTCTGCCTCATCATCAGTAAAACGGGACCTCATAGGGTAACTGACCTCATAGTCCTGGAGATTATGATGGCAGCTGCCTGGATCTTTGTGGGGCGATCCTCAGTAGGCTCTCTTTTTATATGGCCTGAACATATTGACTGCAGTGGTTGCTCTATCCGGCTCGAAGGACCATAAATTGTAATGAGGACTGTAAGATATGATGAATTGGATGCTGGCTAGCAATCACTGCAGGGTGTCGGGTCAGGACAACAATGGTGTATGCTCAGGTGAGAATGCCGAAGGAGGGAGTCCACAGGTAGATAGATATAGGTAGAACGTTCCTTTTAATGTCCCAAGAGTGTGTGAGTGACAGAGTCTTCATGAATTGTGGTGGGATCTTTGTGGTCTTTATTTGTATCTGTAGCTGTATGGTGTGTGTGGTTATCTACAAGAGAAACAAATAGAAACAACACATTAATTACAACTCAAATGGTGGTTACACAAGTGACCGCGTTGTTATTTACATAATGTGAATACGGAGCTAAGTAAACAAATTACCGCAAAGAGGCTAGGCTAATCACGAGGCTAGCGTGTGTAAAATCGAAACTTGTATTGAAAAACTCTAAAACTACACAAACCACGGTCAGATTATAACCAGACATTCTAACATAATATCACAGAAAATACACAGAATACTTACATCTAAGGGACGCACACTATGATTAATATTAAATCAGTCCGAACAGAGCTGGTGCACGTAATGTTGTGCAACCATGTAAAATAGTCATTAGCGCATTGGTGCGCACTCGCACCCCATCTAGTGGTGAGACAAAGGATAACAATAAGAACAACAACTGAACTAAACCAGTAATATAACAGAACTAAAGGGGCTCTATGGAGAGTCTTTTATACTTAATTATGCATTCATTAAGCGTT
>JAIEZT010001243.1:33609784-33907284 GCA_019594935.1 Periophthalmus modestus
ACATACAAACATACAAATTGTATTTATAAAATGTGGCACCTTATCTTGTGGACTTCACCCTGCTAAATCTGCAATAAATCAACATCAACCTTGAAACTATGTACATGTATTAGTTACTGCAACCTAATGACAACACTAAATCTAGTGTTTCTTTGTAACTAATAAGACTTTGACGATAATCACATTTTTGCGTACCAGGCCCTCTTACTCCAAATTACCCAATGACAAATCTTTACACAGTACTCATAATGGTACGATTAACAATGCAAGGACATTCTGTTGTATGCAAAAATGATAATTAGAAGCAGATACACCCAATTGTTTTGTACTGTGGACAAGATTTGGAACATATATCGTTAGATCTAATAGCCTCAAAGACTTTGTTAATTGTGCCTTGACACGGACACCTGAACCCGAAGAGAGATACAAAACACCCCGCAGACAAGCTAAAAACATGTAACAGGCATCGAAATCGAAGAATCACTCAGAGTTACACCAACGCAAGGGCTCGCTGTGCTTAACTAGCCACTGATCTAGAATTTGATTCCCTCCACGACACACAGTTTGAGATTAGACCTTGTCACTCCCCAGCCTGCTAAAAACTGCCAGGACAAGTCCAATAACATAATTCTCCCTCGGTTTCCCGCGCCAAAACTGAGGGCTGAAAAACGCTTTAAAACACACACCTGTCCTTTAAACAATGCAGCTCTTGAGAAAGAGCAGCATGAAGGCCCGCAGTGAGATGATCTCCTTTTGAGTCGGGCCGTACAGGGGAGCTCCATCTGCACAACAACGAAAACCCAGGTTGCTTTAGAGTGGTCAAAATGCTTCAGCTGTTTTTATCAGAAAGGCCTATGAACACAGAAGAGGGTATTAGGTCACTGATGCAAACAAAAATCAAACATTCAGAGATTTTGCTCTACCAAATTCATCTAATCATACATCCAGTTGTTGATGGTTATACTGGGTTACAAAATCCTGCATTATATACGTGTGCTTTTCAATGTCCACAAACCCTTCACAATAAATAGTTATAGTACTGCTACTTTACTAAATGTCAGCTTTAAGCATCCATTCCCTTCTTGCATCAAAGACAACAAGCAAATTCTTCGATCTACTCCTGCTATTGAAGAAATGCAACGCTACGAACTCACAGTCACTCATCACAGTGCCTAAGTAATAGATCAGAGCATTTCTACTTTGCATAACCGCATCTATTTGACCTATATTAAGATGGAATCCATAAATCAGCATTGGTCATTTCTTTTTCTCGTAGCTCCCACACCGATGCTTTTAACCACAATAATTAACATCGTATCAATCAACACTGTCTAAAGTCCGAACATAACCCGCTATTTATATTTCATTTATCTCACGCCGTGCACCCAGCAAGACACACCGCCCAAACACCACGGCACTAACGAGACCGCCTACACCCAAGCACCCACCAACAGCCACACCAAACACCACACACCTCAAGCCCAACACCGCACCCCCAGCGCACACCCAGACCCACCACACCTCACACCCACGCATCACACACACACAGTACAACACAACATTTACAATAACAATCCCATGCCTTTGGTTAGTGCAAGTGCAGTGCAACCTCCTTTGAGATCCTCTTTAAATCTGACATGTACTAATGTTTACCTCATCCCCGACCGCACATGACCAGCTTTAGTAGTGCACAAATGGGAACCCGCGCACAGATCTCAATTCAGCCACCGACTGCCACGCTCATCACCAATGCTCTACTGCTTTTTCCAAAAATGGCGAGATTACCAAATGCCCTTGAGCCCCAAAGTCGGGACGGATGCGCCACTCATAATCGTTGAACGCCAAGAAAAAAGGGAAAAGGCCAGCTCATCTGAATCATCTGATCACATGTGTCTTGCCTCTTCGTCGCGGGTCCTAACCTCAATCATTCCAACATTTGTGTATGGATGTATTCTTTAGCACATGTGACACAACTAAGTCATCAACTCGAAGTTAACTAAATGCAAGGTCCTTCAGATCAATTATGGTAACTGTTCCTGTTGATAAGCCTGTTATACAATGCTATTTTGAGAGATGTACTGCGTTGACCATGAATGTTCACCACAGTATACACGTTAAAGAGCAACTATTATGGAGTCCTTATCTGCTTATCCAATGGCGTCTGAGTCTATCGTTATTATAGAATTTTGTTAATCAAACCACAAGCCCATTTCCCCAACGCGAAGGCTCTCTCCTCTCTTAACACTCATATACCTTCAAGAATTATTGGATCATTTCAGCCCTGAATTGCTAATCTCTACTGAACTAACTGTAAAGGACATGTTAAACTGCCTAAAACAAGTGGAACAGAGCATTCTGAAACCGTTGAGATACAGACAAGCCGAACATAAATGTTACTCCAAACCAAAAATTGGTTTGTGACTGACAACACACAATGGGCTCCGGAGTCATGGTTTGGTTGATGCAATGTACGCAACATTATAACAAGGGGGGGCTTAAATCTCACAAGAGTCCATTGGTGGTGGGCAAGGAGAGACCTGTAATCTAGAAAAATAGTTGGACTATGTCGGGGTGGGGCAGCTAAAGAGGTCATGTCATCCCACATTTGTCTGCCCTGAGATAGATACGTAGGGTTAATGCCACACTGTGGACATGCTGTCAAAATTATGTCCATGAGGAAGACGAGAAAGGACAGGCAGCCCTCCACCAAAATTTGATTTCGCTAGATGTTAAATCAGTGTTGGCACTACACCATAGTATTACTGGCTCATTGATTGGACATTAAGGGTAAAATCCTATTTTGTATACAAGTCCAAATGAAACTCAGCCATTGTCTCTCAACACTGCGCGTTAGATTCATACCTGCGCACATGGGTGGCAATTCTAATGAATGCATGTACCCTCCGATTTAAAATGTATCTATTAAACAAAGACCGTGAAACCCTTCCATTAAAAGTAAAATAAGTTCCGTCTTCTATTATAATTACAAAGCCGGGAGAACTGGAGCTACGCAGGGCGAGAACACATGAATGGTGGGAGCAGAAGTGGTTGCTGAGCAATAAAAGCCTCTACTAAGGGAGCGGGTTAGTTTGCTCAGGGGCCAAAAAGGGGTTGCTTCTAAGTCTTGCAATTGTATTGGGGGATTTCCCTTGCCACAACGGAACACATTGGGGATGCAGAATGGATCGCTTCACAGGACGAGCACATACAGTAGTCACCAACATATTACCAGCTAGATAGATAGAGGAATAAGATCGTTACCTCAGGACAGACAGTACGTACTTCAGCCATAGGTGCCTTCCCCAAGCGACACTTCTACCAAGTAGTGGTCAGGATACTAGAGGCAAAGAAGCAGCTGTGGAGGGAGACACTTGACGTGCACAACATTTAATACTTGCCAATCAATAGTTCCAGGAAGCACTCGACAGCTGCCGGTTATCTCTTTCATCATCCTTGGGCTGTTAGTTCCACGAAGCCCAAGGTAAAGATGCTTGAACAGTCCAGCTCCCCTATGCCCGATTCTGGCCATGCTCCACATACCCCACCTGTGCTCGCGTCATGGCATTTCCATTGGCCTTATTTTATGCAAGCAACAAAGAGGACTCCTAATCCGACTGCAAACAGCCTTTAAGATGTAACGCTAATAAAACACAGGTCCCTCTGAGCTCTACTCGCCTCTGCCAGGACTCCACATCACCACCGTATGGGCAGTCACAGTGCATTCAGCTATGGCACTGGATATGGGAGTCCGATGCCTTATGATCTTTTATTATGTCACGAGGGCTAACCCAGGATCAGATTGCAGTAAGGAAAGGTTATCTGCGGCAGCATGTAGTACATAGAGGCGCCACAAACCATGAGCAGAGGTCCCATGTGAATCTGTCTCACACCTGGCTTCAGGTGCTACACAGCGATGGGACAACTTCAGTCATAGCTCACACACCACACCATCCATCCACAGCTAATTAGAAGGGGTGACAACAATAAAAGAAGAGAACCCATGGCAGACGCTAACCCATGCTTCACTCCTGGGCCCAAAATCACATTGTCTGAAACAATTTTTGTTGGATCCAAATTCGGGTCAGTTGCTATGGGGAGTTAACATTAAAACACAATAAACATATATCTTTTGAACTAGAAAATGTTGCATATAACAGGAGGCTGAAACCTGCTTCTAGCAACTACTGACTTCTATCACTGCTATTTAGATAACTACGAGTACAGCTACTAGTGCTCCAGTGGTCTTTATTATTTTTGAATTTTGTCTACAAACCCTGTCAAGCATTCCCATACTGCGCGTACCCTAGACCAGCTAATTTCCATCAGCTGTAATAGGGCCATAAACATTGCGCTTGGTAAAGCACTTTACGACGCCTTAAAGCCGGGTTAGATCAACTGGGTGCACCAAGCTTCCGAAACCATTTCTGTTTGATTACGATGACTCACGCTAGCCCAATACTCCCCAAATTCCCTCTTGAAGGAAAAAGGTACACAGGCTCACAGGCCTGACCACACTCAGACGCTCATAGCTTGTCTTATATACGCCACAAAGATAACACCATTTATCCTATTTTCTAGCAAGCCTTTTAAAAAGCAACAGAGAGCCCAACAACTGTGTGGCAATAAGACCTGTGTCTCAGGCGTTCGATCCAGTCTCGTCGCATGTAGACAGACTATACCTTCCTTTATTCCATAAGCTTTTATGGGAATTAAATGGTCCTTTCCTATTCCTAGTCAAATTGAACGCTATGCGCACATTACACGCTGGGAAAAAAATTCAAACGCTATAAACTGGCAGCCATATAAAGGCCCGGCCCAGCAAGGATATAGCTCCATAGCTCGAGTGTAAAGTCTATCAGTATGTGTCGCAGCGCTAATTGGCTGCTGACCTGACCCGTCTTTACTGGGTCTCTCTTATGGGCTAATCCAGGGGTCGAACACAATATCAACCCAACAGAGAAGGGAACGAGGGAAGCCTGCCAACCGTCCAGACAGCCACTTCATTAGAAATGATCCCAAAGCCTCACGCAGATTGGTCAATCAAAGCAGTCTGTTGCCATGGTAACCCAGGATTCGGACTTCCCCTCGTTAGTGGATAGGTCCGGTGAGCGGGCTGATTAGAGTATAGATGCCTTTTTTCAACCTTTTTAGACGGCCTTATTGGATGGTTTGGGTGCAGTGGTTTGGGTCTTTCCTCATTCACGTACATAATCTCTCAGTCTGCATTTTGCACTGTATTATAAAATACTGAGGTTTTGAGAGTCTGGAACATACATTCCTGGCAGTTTCCAAAAACATCTTTAACAGTTCTCTTCGCTTCAAAGCGTCATAAAAGAGGTTTTCTCCTTTGCTTGGTTGTTTTGGCAAAATAAGAGAAGAGAGTTGTTTAGAGACCTAAATACTAAACCTAACCGTGATATGACATAATCGGTCGCATCCAAAAGAAAACCTACCATAGCCCCAGATCAAGGATCGGCACTTGTAGATTACTTACCTGGTATTTTGGGTATTGAGCAAAGTATTTGCGATTGGGGGTTACACAAATAGATTTGATTACAGAATATAGAGTAGTTAACTACATATTGTGAATACATACGATACTGCTACTACAGCTACGCAACTACAACACTGACAAAAAGGAAGAAAAAAGCACCTACTACTACTGTGTACTACCACTACCATTACTAACTACTACTACCCTACTACTAACCACTACTACACTATTACCACCACTACTACTACTATTACCCCTACTACTCAACTACTACTACGACCCCCACTACTAGCTAATTAGTACCTACTACCCTACTACTACTACTATTAACCACTAGACCTACCCACTATTACTACCACTAGCACCTACCACTGAACTAATACTGTTCAAGCCCGACAAAGCTGTAAACTGTAGATTTAATGATTTAAGCGTCTTCTAATAAAGTCCCTGGGAAGTGCAGAGGGCGTCACAAGGGTATAAACCAGCCCCACAGTCAATTAGCTTCAATACATTATCAGTAAATGTACCAACGACAGACAAAGGTCCTGCTGTATATAATTTCGCAGCCTGTACTGCAGTGTAAATTATCAGCATAGCAAGCATACATCTCACTCCCGAGAAGCTAAAATGTGATTTTGCTGCGTCACGGCTTAGTACACAGACTAGACCTAACAAACACACGTGCCACAAATTTCACTGTTGAAAGATGGGAGGTGTGTACCAGACTTTGACATGGTCCTTATTTTTTCGTTCTTATCTTTCCTTTCATTTTTATCTTTATTTTAGGGGTTTGGTCTAGACCTATAATCAATAAAAAAAACAATTAGACTGAACTTATGTTCTAAATGGCATTCATTCTGTCCCCACTCCTTACTCTAGAGAAACTGAGGACTGCAATGGAGTAAGTCAGTATAAGTAACATCAAGGTACATTGGCTCTCACACCTAAAGTACACACCCGTAAAGATATCCAACAATAATTCTTTCTTCTATTCAATATCTCAGAATTCTATGCTATTTTAAATTCACTTTTTTGGTATATACTATAAAAACAAAGCTATCATATGGAAGCACATTTTCTGAAAACCAATTTCCGCACTTGACATTGATATAGGTCGGGTTGTCAGAATACAGAAACAACATGTTAAGTATGTCGAGTATATCCCAGGGCATTACACTCTAATCCCACTTATCTGTATCCAGTTATGTAAACTACTAACTCCTGCATAAAAGACATATGTAGCTCATAGTAAGTTCTAAGTTTTACCAGAGGAGTTGGGATATAGCGATAAGCTAAAACGGCTCTCTAAGGAAACAGAAAAAATATTCAGCTCCACAGGCCCAGTCCAACTATAGAACGCCCAGAGAGTACCTTGTACCATCACCTTATCATGCATTGTAACCATCAAAGGTCCTGGCTTGTCATGCCCCCTCTTTTCCCTATAGTACACCTATTCACTAGCAAATACCCGCCACATGTATTGCTGTCTTGCTTGCGGTCATCTGGCCGCGGCGCTTTGATGTTTGCTGTGTAATTACATGACAGTAATGGCTTGAGTGGTCCGTACCCAGTCCCTATTGGGGGAGTAATCTTCCATGCACTCCAGCGGGTTTAGGCCCAGTAGTATTACTTGAGGGTTGCCAAAAAAAAAAAAAAAAAAACAGATGCCGACGAGGCAGCACATGCAGCACTCTGCTGATGGTCGTGTAATGTTGGCGGTCCCAATGAACTCCTGAGGATAAAGGTTTTTTAGGGGTCCATGCACAGCTGGACCCTGCCCGGAACAGAGGACCAGTGGATTCAAAACAAGAAAGAACCAAAGAATACTGCATTTTTCCCTGTTAACGACAACTGAACATGCATCAACAAGCCCTCCATCTCAGCCCGACTTAGAAGCAATGGCTGGATTTTTTCCTTCTTTTTATGAGATGTTTTAGGACAGCACAAACAAGTAGGCTATTGTGATGATGCCGCAAGTAATCATAAAATTCAGCACCTAGCGCATTCAAAGGAATCTAGAATTTATTCAGATTGTGGTTTGACTGAAGAGTCCAGTTAGATGGTATTGATATAAACTCAAAGTTTCCCGTAGCGACCTTGAGGAACATTACCCAAAAGTCTTAAGCAGGGATAACATACTTAAATTCTAGTGTTTCATAGTTTATGGCAAGAAGAAACACCACAATTTTGTATTTACGACACTCATACCATATCAATGACCAAACCAACAGTGAAAATCTTAAATCACTTCTTTTACTGACCTTACCGCCCATCCTATATAATACTTGCAAGTTTCCCTGGTAAATAACCAAACAACCACCTTGTTGGTTTAATGATTAATTGTGTGACACAATTGCATTTAAAAAAGTATCGTTATATAGTATTTATTTTGGCGTATAGCGTGACGTGGGCAATTTGAAATCTGTACTTTTTCGGGAGTTTATGCAATTATTATCCTTGACGCTGTCCCGTAAATTAATTGATACCATTTCTCCTACACCGAGGCCACTTCATCAAAGAGAGACAATTGTTTCAATCAGCCGGATGCCTCTTATGAGAACTGTAACATGTGCCAAAGTCCAGAACAAATATCCAGAGTGGCAATAATCGTGGGGGGGCAGTGAGCAGCTCAGACATATAGCCGGTGGAACAGATAGTGGTATAGATTGTGGCGGTCTTCAATAAACTGTGGCCGATAAGGTAGGTGTAAGAGACAGCTGGAACCGGTATTGACAGGAAGTGCATTTACAAGAACAGCGACAGACACATCGCACTGCCTCCGAGAAACAAAATCATCTGTGTGTTTTATGACGTTTAAAAAAGAGGCAAATACGCCCAGTTTTATTCCATGGAGAAAGAGAGAACGTTCGTTCCTCGCAGCACTAGCACCGATGCTTTTGTGTTGCGTTTGATGTTTTCTCTGCCCCGAGCATTCAGCCCTCATCTGAGCATCTCCTACACAGCACTGACAACATTTTCAACGGCCTTTTCTACAACGTTCATTTGCTTTTTTTTTCCCCCTACTTTCCAAGCCCCACTTCTCTCCCCACTTCCTCTTGCATCTTCTTAACAATTCTCTCTTTGCACATACGAGATTGGAACACAAATCTTCTGAGCTCGTTAACAGCGCGGCCCGCCCCCCGCACACGACGGGCACCACTCTTAACGAGTATTTTCTGTTTAAGCCGATAAAATTAGTGAAGGTGCTAACGTCAGGCACATCACACCTCCATTTACTAAAGAGAGCTGAAAAAGTCGTGTTTTTGGCTTTTTCATTTGTGGGGACAGCCATGGCTAATGATCTAACTCCAGTTGTGCAGTGATTTACATACTGATTGGAAGAGTGAGAGGAATACTCAAAAAAATGTGTCATCAGGTGTTACCTTTACATAGATATAAACTAACTAAAACTAACTAAAGTAATATACCAAAGATTCTGAATCAGTTTTACAAAACATACAAGAAATACTATACTATGCAGATATGGGCTACTTTTATACTGTGTAAGTTTATACAATTAAATTAGTCAGTTAAATGATCTATCTTAGATAAAGAATCTAGCTATATTTTGACTGTAGAATGTATTTCAACTAAACAATCATGCACTGGACTTGTGTCTATTAGACTACAAAGGTAACACAGGTCCTATTGATTGTCCATTTGAAGTACAGTGTAATAAACATGAACCATCTTCTGTGTTGATAATAATATTGTTTTGATGTGCTTGTCAAAGTGCATTTCTTTAATAAGTCCTGATATAGCCGGGCTTTTCCACACCAGTTCTGAAGGTGATAATATTGTCCAGAGTAGACAATAATAACACAGAGCACAGTGGTTCAGGGGAAGGGAGATTAAAAGATTAGGGCATTTTTATGAGTGTTGCTCAGTTTGTCCTCATTACTTTATCTCATTATTTATCTGTTGTGAAAACGCATTGTGATGGCCTTCATTGTAAGTAACTGTTCGAGAGGGTCATCCAGGAGTTAGAGCTAGTCCAGAACAGCCATTTTGTTTAATTGCATTCTGTGTTTTTTATAATTGTATCTGTGCAATAATATGCAGCAATAAGAAGATACTTTCAAACAATGTACTTATTTCTGGTTAATCAATATTACCTAAACAACAGGTATTTCTTTCAAATTGTAAGATTCCCCCACATTTCAATGACTTTCTTGGTGTATTTAGTTCCTTGTTTTTTGTTCTACTATACTACGTTATGAAAGGTGCACCATGCCTGCTCCATGGAGATGTTATTACTTCTGGACCGATATGTTTAATGCCACAGTACAGCATTAAACATGTCTGTCTCCCTGATGACAAGCAGTCTTTTTATTTGTACCCAAATAACAACTGCAGTATTAGATGTGGTTTGCCAGTTGACTTACTGTGTTTGCACTACTTAAGCAATATGATTTGAAGTAAACTTAAGAAAAAAATTACATTCTTTACAAATGAGCTATCACCCATTTTAATCATGTCTTTAAAGAGCTACTTATTCCTCCTGCATTTCAGCATAGCACTGAGACTGCTGCATCTGAGAGCCAATCACATCACAGGGTCAAAGGTGAGGAGGCAGGAGGGGGCAGGAAGCGCCAAAAATAATAACGCCGTGCGTCTGACTGGCCCTAAGGGAACGTCACATCCAGTTCAGAGTGAGGAGGAGGAGCTTGCACTTCGCTCCTGTCTCCTGGTCTACCCAAATGTCACTGTGTCTTAGTGTTTGTGTGTCCTGTTTGTCCTGTCCTCTCCAATCTCAGATGTGCCCCTGTCCACCTACGTTCCATTGTTGCTTTAGTAAAAAGGGCAATGACCACAGAGATGTCCGCTCTCTGCTTGATAGACTGTTTTTACTCACTGGATGCTTGGGAGTTTTTCTTGAATTAGGACGTAAAAACAAATCAATACTGAAATTAATTGAGGTCACCTTGGGCTCACCGAGTAGAGCACAAACCCCTGAAATAGAAGTGCTGTGGTCAGTTTGATCCATGTTCACTCTCTCTTACTCAACTTGTTACTTTTTGTCAAGCTAGCATCTGCAAAAAGCTAAAAAACCTAACACCTAAATATCAACTGTGTTATGTGATCGCCAAACGGTTCAACTTATTTATGTAATAAAAATACCTCCAGATATCTTGAGGTGGTAATGTACAATAAATCACCTGCTTTGCTTGGAATGTTTTTGCAATATGGCATTAAACTATTTACATTTATTCAATTACAGAAGTTTTTTATTGCTAAAAACAAACTTGAACAAGTAGAGATAAGTAATGCCGTATGACAGTAATGGTCTGTTCAAAAATGTATCTAGTTTTTTGAAATACTCTCTTGCAAAAAATTATGAAGATTTGACATCTCCCCATTGATGTGAACCAGTGTGAACTATAATTATTTAAAAACATAAAACTTTTGCTTAAAACTGCAGTGAATTTTATTTATTTCCCTCATGTGCAACGCTGGGCTGCTGGACAAAACCTTGGCGGGAGTGTGGATCCAGATGGCAGCGTTGAACAGGACGTGGTCGCAGAGCTGCTTGAGGAGAGGCGCTCCGTGGGGCAAACCGTCCAGATATTTGGCAAAAGACAGAAACTGCTCCAGGACTGCTCGGGTGATGTGGACACGGGACGACTGTGCAACAGGGAAGTATTTAGAAAATACCTGATGTAAGTTATGGCTGTTAAATGGAGGGAAAATAATTCAACTTTTGTATTTCAAATATTCCAATCTTACAAAAAACTAATGTGCTGTGACTCAGGCCTTTTATAACAAGCAAGAACAAAATTATACAATATAGCCTAAAAATATATAACACAATTTACTTTATCTAGATACTGCCTTTTCAGCAACTGTGTATTTTGAGCTGTACAAATACTTTGATATCACCTAATGTCATACAAATATCCAATCAGTAACAGACAATGAAATGATGTAATATAATTTAAATGTGTAATTTTTTTGTCGATGTGATACTAGTGTCATTCTCAAAGGAAATTATAAAAGCCGCTCATTAACCCTGACCTTCTCCAGCAGATACCCGATCACCAGGAAGCCCTTTCCTCCCAACATCTGCTCCTGCATCGCCACCGAACTCTTCAACAGCTCAACCAGGAATGCAAGCAGAGTGGCACTAATGGTAAAATGTAAATGAATATCAAAATAATCTTTAGGAAAAAACATATTCTGTTGTTTTCATGTATTGGCCTCATACCAGACAGTAGTGTCCACGGAGCTGTCATTGAGCTGTTTGTAGTCGAGCTGAGCGAAAAGAGGGAATAACACCTGGATCCCACCGATGGAGTGAATGGCACTGTGGATGGAGTGGGTGACGATGGCCTTTACATCCTGTGGACAAACACCACAATAAAGGCATTTGTTTATTTATGTGTTGTTTAGTTTGCATGAGACAGATAAATAACATAAAACATAGGTAAATATTTTTCTAAAAGTAAGTTTGATGATGCTGGTATCACCGTCCCTACACAGAGGAAAAAAGTTTACTCCCATAAGAAGCAAATCTATATTTGAAATGATCAGGGCGTTTTTGTTCAGTGTGTTGAAAACTAGTTTAGTTCCTAGTTAATGTTCATATACCTGCTCTTGTTTTTTCTTTTTTATTGTGCTTTGTAAATTTTAGCACATTTTTAGGACACAGCTGAATAACTGAATAATTTTATATGTGTACAAACCCAAAATGATGAGGCTTGGACAACATTAAGGCTAACCGAGTTTACCTATCCTTATAAATGAGGCATAAAACTCACACATAATTGCAATCAATGTTTGCTTTAGGCAAAAAGCCCACCTGTGGACTTTCAGCTCCATATATACTACTACTTAACTGTTAATGGACCATAATCACTGAGGTGTTTAAATGATGTTTTTCTGCTCTAGACACTAAATTATACTAATGCTGTTAAATGCAGGGACAGGTATACTCACCTCATTTGGTGAATGATAGTATTGTTCGAAGTCAAAATGCAGGTGTATTTTGAAACTGTGTTTAAAAGTGCAGAAATCACTCTAATTAAAACTATCAAACTAGTCCTCCACTCAAGGACATCTGTTTCAAATACAAGGTCCATGCCCAAGAGGCACTTTCTTGATTATCTGAACCTAACATCAGCACCATGTTTAAGGTCTAAATTTAGTCGATAAATTTGCATTAGATTTTAGAAAATTATAATAATAATGCTAATCTTGCCTTGATTCTATGGTAATTTGGTCACAATTTGCTTAACACAGTAGTAGCACAGTAACTGGGGAAACCAGAATTAATTAATATAATAAAATAAATTACCAAGAAAATTTCTTTGGTTTCGTATTAGCTAAAGGTTAGGATTAATCACTTTTAGTTATCATGCTATTCACATTCAATTGTCTTGCTATTACTGTGCTTTTTTTTTTTAATAAAAATATTTAACACTGCACACTCACTGACAACAGACATTTTTCTGTACAATTTTGGAAACAAGAAAAAAGGAATGTGACCTTTTCAAATTGGGATTGACATTTTAAACATGTTCAGGAGGTGTCAAATTTTAGAGAGAACTGAAATTTGAATGACTAAAAAGACATCAGAACAGGCATATACTGGTCTAAACTATAGGGTTAACCTTTTCCATAAATTAATAGTTTGTTGTTTGCACCAACTCAAATTGTGCTTATAATTCTATTACAAAATATTGTGCAGCCCTATTTGAAAATCATTGCAGTCCCAGCATTATCGCGTGGGCTTGCTAGCATGCACATATGGGCTAGACTGACCTGCAGCATGAGCGCGTGTGGAGAGTGGACAAATATGGAGGGGTTTTCCCGCGGAGGGACGACTCGAGGCAGAGCTGAGCGTCCGTGGCCTTGGCGTTGTAGGTGAAGGAGATGGAGTTGGCCAGTTTTCCGTCGTACAACACCTGCTTGTGGTGCTCCGCCAGGTGGGATGTCACTCTCTGCTGACTTGAACTTGAAGGTGCTCTGAAGAGACAGAGACAGAGCAGGGTTAGCCAAACTGACCCAAACAGACAAGAGTGAAAGAGAAATGCAGTCAGCAAGACACATATGAGATGGGACAGGGACATGTGAGGAGCCAGTGTGAGGCCAGTGTGCACCAGAAAGCACAACAAATATGGTAAAACTTTACAGTAACAACATAGCCTTAATGAAGCGTGAACAAATACTCACTTAATAATGAACAGTTAATTAAGAATGAGTCGGGATGAATAACTACTGTTACTTTAACTGTGAAACCAAACTGAAAGTTATTGATTCCTTGCTAAAAGTGTGTACGCTATATGCAGCCAACAGTTAATGAATATATAATTACCATTGATAAATAGTTAATCAGTATTGGCACTTACACTACAGTGACAACTATAAGAAAGGACATGGGCAAAGGCTTTGAGTCCAAAAAACAAACCAAACAAACAATAAATAAATATATAATAATAGAATATCAAACATGCTCACTGCTTTCAGAGTGACACCAATGAGGACCAGGGGATGTGTCAGGCCATTGTGGGCTGTGTGTACAAGTTCAACGTCCAAAATGGAGGCGTCCTAATTGCAGCAGATTGAGTTGTGTGTAAACAACACAGCATTAGCCTAATGACACAGAGCGCTACCCCAGCCGCTAATTCAATTAGCTGCAAAGAGACAGATAGAGGGTCTCTGTAGAGGACTCAGTCAGGATCATCTAAATGTGTCCTTTTGTCCTGTGCACAAACACACCAGTGAAGGACCGCAGAGGTCAGTCCTCAGCCAAAACACAACTGATTTAAAAGCTTATTATGGGTGTAGTCATGTATTGGACAAAATGCAATAAAACAGATTTATACCAATTCAGATTCTCTAACACTGATGTAAAGGCATCATTAAATCAATGTTGTTTTTTTAACGTTCCCAAAGCTTCTTTATTGCGTGCCATGAGTGGGAACAATCAGGAACATTGCTACATGTAGCAAAGCAGATAGCATGTTCTCCAATCTAGAAAAAACATTTAGGCTTTCACAGTTTTTAAACCAACAGACAAGTCGAATACAAAAAAATGAGGTATCAAGATTTTATAACACTATGCTAATAGGCATGGCAAGACACACACGCAGATGGAGATCATTTTCCACAACAATTCTTGAAACGCTTCAAGGAAAGGAGACTCCTAGAAATATAGATTAATTTATCAGATATTTCACACCAAACTGTTACTACACATTTAGTTTTCTTGCTGAGCGCATGTGGGTGTAGCGTGTCTATATATGGTTGCTGTTTCTTGAAGGTCTTTGGGTTCAGCTCTCTCGCAGTGTTGCTCTTATGAAGCCAAATCAAAAACCTGTGTGATTTGTGTTGCCCCCCTCCGCGCCTCCATCCAGGGGGGGTCTCGCTGCTGCATGTGAGCAGACCAGTCCCCAGGAGCCTTTCTCAGCCGCAGTGAGCAGGAAAGCCCGGGGCCTCGCATAGACCTGCAGGCCGCTCTTGTTCTCCACCTTTTCATGTGAGGTCTAGTGTAGAAAATAGGCCCAGAGCGCTTTTTTACCCGCATGCAAGAGGAAATTTCACACTGTTACTGTAGCGAAAGGCTCTGAATAATGGAGATGTATGAAGCAACGCAAACCAATGCAGAGGGTGACATCAATAGCTTTGTCAAACAAGAAAAGGCAAATCTGACAGTGCAGTGGGTTTGTATAGATGCATATTTAAACTTAATACAGAAGATATATGGCATCCTGGTTGAGGCTCACCTGGACACTGTTTGAGCTGGTCCCAAGCTATGACAAATAACTAGACCGTGTGAATATACTTTTAACTTACTGAACACTAAAAAACACTGCATCTGTTTACACACACCAAAAAAAAACGCATCAAAAAACTGATAATTGTGTGATTTCCTGGATCAGATTAATGAAATGTCATGTATGTGAGTAACCTGATCTCAATTATTCACAAAGCTTCTGACAAAGAAAACTGAGAAGAAAGAGAAGAAAAACGAAAGCAGCAAAGACAGAAATGAAAGACAAAATTTTAACTCTAAACATCCACTGAATAACTGACACGTGTTTTTGATGATCAGATTACTTTTGTGCATGTAAAACACACCGAAAATATAATCCAGTATATTGAGTAATCTGATTACGCTAGTATCTATTTTTCACTGGCCATGCAAATGTACCCACTGATAATTTGCAGGAGGGAAGAAAAAATTGAGTGTTCAGAGATTACAAGATTAAGTTGTACTAGTATCTCTGTTCACAAATAAAGCAATTTGCATTACCAATTTGTATCTTATTGCTGCAGTTTAGCACAACACAATGTAACAGCTGTATGTGACTAATGACCAAGACTGTAGGAAGACTCCCGACCCAAACAGTGAGGACGCCGCAGCCAGCCCAGCACCAGCATAATCCATCATACACATGGATAAATTGCTCTTCAGTTTATTTTGAAGTTTAATAGAGTCCCAGCACAGAACACACTGAATAAAATTACTGCACTTATTAAGCTGCACATTTTCTGCTATGTAAGCCTATTTATTATGCATGTCCATACTGTATGCATATGTGGAGGTGGATAGAGAGGTAAAAGAGATGTGCTGAGTTGTGTTTAAAGCTATCATAAATAAAAGGGACGAGCTGTAACAATTTATGAGCAAGAGAGTACACAGGTTTACACACACTGGGTGAACATGTATGTGGTTTGACCCCCGGTTTACACACAGAGTAGAGCAGTGAAAGGCACCGCTAAGGGGCAGTCTCACCTGACAGAGGCTGATACCACGCTGGTCCAAAAAGATAACAACAATATAGTACCTCTATTCAGCCAAGGCCACCAGAGGCATGTCTACAGTCCTTCAGTCGGGTTTTCACTGAAGAATAAATACAAAACTTACATTTGGGCATGTTGCTGGTAGGGAAGATTTGAAAAGGTTTGGTGCCAGAATTGCCAGTTGTAACCGTGTTTGAGTACATGGCCAAGAAATATGACATACTCGCGTATTAGTACAAATTTGGCAAAGGTTGGCAAAGTTGCTGTCCTCATATCTGAAAACTAATACTTAGTTCTTAATACTGAAACTATTTGATATTTCTTGACAAAATGGAATATAGAATGACAATATCAATGTAAAAGGATCTTGTTGAGGGTTATTTGGTGGGTTTCATCAAACACCAGTACATGTGTCTAATCTAATCTATTTTCTTGTTCACATGGCGACAATAATTAAATAATGAACCGCCAAAATACCACATAAGATCGTAATATATACAGAATTACAAGTGCAGGTACTATCGCACCTCACCATATATTTTTAGCCGCTCGCTTCAAAGGTAACCCAACAAATCTTCCAGTGATATGTAAATTTTGTGTGGCATAGAAAGAAACCCTCTCTAGGGACAATCACAAAGGTAACCTTGTGACTGGAGTTTGAGCCCACAGGGAATCAAACACCCCAGGCTTCTCCATGAGAATATGATACTCTCCATCCAGCAACAGAGCACAGACGCAGCAGCCCCGATACAGCCAATAATAATATACGCTTTTAATAAAAAATAAAGTGCCACTTTAAAAAAAAATAATTCTGCGCGGGCGCTACGAGAATAAAGTCCTAGCATTTCGACATTAAATGTGTATTGTAATTTTACGAAAATAAAGTCAAAGCCAGAAAAAATCGTAATTTTACGAGAATAAAGTCGTCATTTTATTAGAATAAAGTCGTCATTTTATGAGAATATAGGCTCCTGTGTGTGGATGAGACTAGTGTGTGTGTGTGTGTGTGTGTGTGTGTGTGTGTGTGTGTGTGTGTGTGTGTGTGTGTGTGTGTGTGTATATATACATATATATATATATATATATATATATATATATATATATATATATATATATATATATACATACATATATATATATATATATATATATATATATATATATACATATATACACACACACATTGTTATGATGAAGTAAATATAGACGAAAAATTGAAGTAAATATAGACGATAAATTATAATATTAAAGCCAAACCCTAAAACACTTATCCCCCTGAAGTATTCTAAATGTACAACATAGTAAGAAAAAATGACATGAACTGCAATAATAAATAACCGGACACTTTAGTAGTTAGTTTTGTATCTATAATGAGTCATAAAAAAGCTCATAATTCAAACTTATACAGCTCAAGTCTCATCGTAGTAGTACAGAAAAATACCAAAAAGTTCCCCACTAGTGCAAAAAAAAGAACCCACAATAAATACTGACCCACATCTATTGAACGATAAGTCCATATAGTATTTATCGTGAGAGGTCTAGGTGTGTTTCATTGGTACAGGTAAATTACTTAGCTGGACCAAATTTGACTCTAAGCTGACCTGGTAGCTTGTCATGGAGATAGATGTGTTTAATGCAATAGTGTAGCATGAGACAAGCAGGTGAATCTCCACCAGGCAACTTCCATAGCACACATTTACACGACAATTACGCATCTACTTTAAACGGCAATCCAAACAGTAATGCCACAGAACTCAAATGAACAACAACAGGTGTTCTTGAGTAGCTTTTTAATAAAAAGCAATATATTATGTCTTTCCTTCATTCACAAAACATGACAATAGTAATGACGGCGATCAATCAATAATAATTCATGCTGCGGTTTTGCCTCTGGCAGCTCTAATGCTTCTGCTTATGACTTTACTAAGTGTCAAACACAAACTCAACAAACATCTGCACGTGAACAGATGAGCCCGCAGGTGTCCAGGCCGCATGCTTCATTAATTACTGTATGTCCAGGCCAGATTGTTGGCACTGGTCTGCAATGAGGACATCTGGTCCAGTGATGTCGAGATCAACAAACCCAATACTGTATAGAAAAGCAAAATAACAACCTAAAAGTCCAAGACATTATAGACATATCAAAACTGTACCAAAAGTATACAGTTTATTTACATCATGTGTACTGCACTGTATTTTGTATGTCAGAACTGTAAATTAGTGTCTTGGGATCAATTATTCTTACCTTTATAACAAGAATTGAGGATATCTATCTATCTATCGATATACATATGTATATATATAATATATATATGTATATATATATATATATATATATAATATATATATATATATATATATATATATATATATATATATATATATGTGTGGTGTGTGTGTGTGTATATATATGTATATATATATGTGTGTGTATATATATATATATATATATATATATATATATATATATATATATATATATATATATATATACACACACACACACACACACACACACATATATATATATACATATATACATATGTATATACATATATGTATGTATGATTTTTAAAATAATTTATTTGCCTGTTTGAGGTCGTTGCATAATGACGCCTGTCCACCCCATACACAATCAGTAAGACTCCAACTACTAACATGGCCAAGACCAAACAACTGTCAAAATGCACAAGAAACAAAACTAAAAACGAAAGGGCTACGGGGCAATTGTCAAGCAGCTTGGTGAAAAAAGATCCACTGTTGGAGCAATTATTAGAAAATGGAAGAAGCTAAACATGAGTGTCAATCTCCCTCGAACTGGGGCTCCATGTAAGATCTCACCTCGTGGAGTCTCAATGATCCTAACAAAGGTGAGGAATCAACCAGGAACTACACGGGAGGAGCTGGTCAATGACCTGAAAAGAGCTGGGACCACTGTTTCCAAGGTTACTGTTAGTAATACAATAAGACGTCATGTTTAAAATCATGTCACGGAAGGTTCCCCTTCTTAAACCAGCACACGGCCCGTCTTAAGTTTGCCACTGACCATTTGGATGATGCAGAGGATCATGTGAGAAAGTCACGTGGGTCAAATGAGACCAAAATAGAACTTTTTGGTCTTAATTCCACTCGCCGTGTTTGGAGGAGGAAGAAGAATGATGAGACCATCCAAAGAACACCATCCCTACTGTGAAGCATGGGGGTGGTAGCATCATGCTTTGGGGGTGTTTTTCTGCACATGGGACAGGACGACTGCACTGTATTAAGGAGAGGATGACTGGGGCCATGTAATGTGAGATTTTGGGGAAACAGCCTCCTTCCCTCAGTTAGAGCATTGAAGATGGGTCATGGCTGGGTCTTCCAGCATGACAATGACCCGAAGCACAGCCAGGAGAACCAAGGAGTGGCTCCGTAAGAAGCATATCAAGGTTCTGGAGTGGCCTAGCCAGTCTCCAGACCTAAACCCAATAGAAAATCTTTGGAGGGAGCTCAAACTCCGTGTTTCTCAGCGACAGCCCAGAAACCTGACTGATCTAGAGAAGATCTGTGTGGAGGAGTGGGCCAAAATCTCTCCTACAGTGTGTGCAAACCTGGTGAAAAACTACTGGAAATGTTTGACCTCTGTAACTGCAAACAAAGGCTACTGTACCAACATTAACATTGATTTTCTCAGGTGTTCAAATCCTTATTTGCAGCAGTAACATATAAATACATTATTTAAAAAATCATACAATGTGATTTTTTTTTTTAGATTATGTCTCTCACAGTGGACATGCACCTAAGATGAAAATTTTCAGGCCCCTCCATGATTTCTAAGTGGGAGAACTTGCAAAATCACAGGGTGTTCAAATACTTATTGTGTGTGTATGTGTATATATATATATATATATATATATATATATATATATATATATATATATATATATATATATATATATATATATATATATATATATATATATATATATATATATATATATATATATATATATATACACATACATATATATAAAATAGGGGAATATGGCTTTTTGTTAGTTGCTTTTATTATTGTGTTTGGTTTATTTAATTTTCTAAGATGGCAAAATGTAATGTAAAAACAAAGTAGGGTTGTCAGTAGTATCAGTATTTATAAGTATCAAAAATCAGATATTAATCAACACTAAAACTGGTATCGAAACTAGATACTTATTTGAGCACATATCGATACTAAAAATGTTGAAAATTGCATTCTATTATCTAAAGAAAGAGTGTTTTTTTGTATTATTCTGATATCGGAATCGGTATTAAGTATCAAGTCTATTCCTTAATATCAAAACCAAATTTGAAATTTCAGTGTCATGACAACACTAAAACTAAGCATAGAAAGTCCAAGAGGTGCTACACATAAAACAAGCTGCTGTCATTATATGAGCACAGGAGTGTCGGACTACACTAAGGGCAAGTGAACACAGCATGATGGTGAACTATGAGACACACACAGAGACAAGAGACAGTAAATGCAACACTATAGTGGGTAGAAGGCTTGTTTAGGACCTGCATGTGCCTCGCTCCCCATTACTGACAACAGCAGAGAAAGAGCAGCCACAAACCGCTTCGTAGACTTTCACTGTCGACTACTGTAAACAGGAAGCAGCACAGGGACCAGAGGTGGCCTGTCACACAGTATTTACTGAGCCTAGAAACAACAAGATCTGTCCTACAACATGAAAGAATACACTGCATTTCTGGGAAGCATCGAACTGTGGCAGGCTTGAGACTCCAACATAGAAAATTGTAAAGGTTAAGTTGATCATCGTAGGAATAGAGCTAGTAGTGGAGCTAACACAACTGTATTCATCTCACAGTTGGAAATGTACTTGGCAAAACAACGTATTCGTAGTAGTAATGGTAGTAGCTGAATTATTAGAAATTTGATAGCAGCATGCATAAAAATAGTAGTAACAGTTTGGGATGGGAACATTTATCAAATTTGTACAAATTTTTACTGCCACAGGCTTATCATTGATAATTGGGAATTATTAGTTCTTTATTCGCTTAAAATGTGACAACAGCACAGCCCTACCAACATGTTTACTAAAAGTAGCATTATAATTATACATATTATATATAATTATTATTGAGTAAGCCACTAGTATTAATAAAAATCACATTTATATTAACTGTGCTTGTACCAGTGACCACAAAAGTACACCAATATTTGTGTACTCACACTTTACTGTAGTAACATTTATTTCAAAGTAGAAGTACTTCACATACTTGAATACAGATTATTCATTCATGGGTTCTTTCTTCTTTCTCTATCCGTCCAAATCCTGCACACTCATCATTTCGATAACAGCGTTGACGCTCGAGGCTACAAAACAACTGAGCCATTTAATAGTGTCTTGTGGGCATGTGAGGCCCCGTGCAGCTCGCAGAGAGGCAATCATCCCTGTGATCTGCCCCCGGACACCAGCGCGAGGGCACAGACTAACAGTATTCATAAAAACACAAAACAAAGCACAAATGGATGGGCCTTTGGTTATTAGGGCAGTGGAAATGTGATAGCACTGTTCTCTCTGACAATGGTTTAAGTAAGAGAGAGGATTTAGATAACGCCCACTTAACCATTCAAAGGATACTCATCTTGTTTTATAGGCTGGCTGAAGGCTTTTCATACAAGGATTCAATAAAAATAACCTTTGTATATCATTTGAATATGAGAAAAAAAATCAGCTTTGAGGTGTTGCAGTAGCTCACCTGGTGCACATGACGCAAGTGGCCTAGATGCTGCCTGTAATCCAAAACCTACCTTCCTTATTTTCTCACTAAGCCTTGTCTGGTCTAAAATGTAAAAAAAGACTTAAAATATGAAGTTAATTATGACCTGTGGTTTTGTAAGCATTAATCCACAAGACAGGTGAGTATCTTTCCTAACAAAATTCACCAGTGTCTCTCCCATTAATCTTCCACCAAAATCAGTGTAACTAACTAATAGAAACAAAAAATCTATAATGGGAGGGTTTTGTGTATTTTTAATAGCAACAAAACCTGCATATGCTGCAAATGCACACAGAAAAAGCATTGACCGAGATTGACACCCAGCTAAATTCACACCATCGAACTATCACTGAGATTATTCTTAGAAAATAGTTTTAGCCCCATTAATGAAACATCCAGTAAAAAACATCAGTATGCAACATGAAAGCACAGGACCAAATTCATAAAGAAACAGGTGAAGAGCTGCGGCTGGATCAGAGAGTGAGGTCAGACTGCACACACAGAGTCAGGAGGGAAGGAGGCACTGGACTTTTAGTCAGACTATGCGGATTTAAGTAAAAAAGACACGTGAGGAGGCATAAAGAGACACGCCGTGGCCCTGACGCAGCACTTTCACCTAAACAAGAGAGCGGTGACTCCCCTTCAGTATCCTACACTCTACCGCCAAAGGACTGTAGACCTGTCCGTTAAAATGCGCTTGTCTTATCATTGAGATCAACCAAAGTTTAGATTGCAGTCTCTCAATCTTTGGATTTTTGGCATGGTCTTAGTTTTCAATATTGATTTCCTGAACATAAGCAATACAGACTCTTCAAAAAGAGTCATTTTTCTTATTCCAAATCAGAACTCTGCTCCAAACCACTTTTGCTGACAGAGAATTACCAAAATGCCCCAAGCTGATCATTAACCATTAAAAATGACGGAATTTCAATCTCTCTAAAACTTCAATCAATTGTCCAGCCCTACATGACACAAGAGCCCTATAAACTGAAATACACCCCATTAAAGTCAGCAGATATATCGACTAATATAAAGTTACACAATAGACTTTTTTGCACTCCCGGCTGTCCCCACACCTCACCCCCAGACACAGGCAGAGCTCTCCTCGGTACTCTGGACACCTTCATAAATAAGATGCGAGTGGCCCGAGCAGTACGATTGTGCCAAAACATCACACAGACAGCTGGCAGAGTGATTCGGGTTGGGGCTATCAGACCTGTGCACCCAACATTGTCAAGTGCCTCATTTAAATGCATTTCATCGACAGAGGGGCATTAAATAGCTCTACCACATTTTTGTCCATATCTGTAGTGTCAAAGGAAACCCGCTCTGTGCTCTTTGCTTTTAATTATGCATTCATTAAGCGTTGTATTTTCCGAAAACCAGTGTTCACTGTTACCAGGCTAGTTGTTGTTAGCTTTACAGTGACAGCAAAACTCAACTCTGACCTTTGAAAGTTGTGAAAAGTGCTTTTTTAAATTCATTGCAGTGAATAATTGGGATGCTAGGAATGCTTTAGGAAAGTAAAGAATGAATTTGAACCCCTGTAAACTGTTTAAAAAACTAGTTATGTTTTTCACATTTTTCACATTTACAATTTACAGGTGACAGTAAAAATCACGCACAGTGCTTTTAAAGTCTGCCTAAATAAATGTTAAATGCAGATCAAGTTTAAAGAGCCAATATTAGGCTATTTTCTGATCTGTTATAATGTTTTCTCATCAAAAACAAAACTGGAGTTGTGTTTGGTTTCATTCACACAACACACAAACCCTGCAGATTTAAGCTGTGTTCTTCTCTCAAGCTAAAAACACTCCACCTTGTGATGTCATGTGGTAATACAGGAAATGCTCCACTGTGTTTTTAAACTCCATACACCTTCATTAGAATCATCTGGATAATTTCAGCCCTGGAACTGTTAACTTGAAAACTACTGCTTCATGACATCACAAGGTGGAACAGCTTTAGAGATGTACACAGACTAATTATAAAGTGTCACTCAAATTAAATAAAATGGTGTGAATGAAACAAAACACAAGTCCAGGTATGTTTTTGAGGGGGTAACAGCATTAGAACATGGCTAAAAGCCCACAAGAGCTCTTTAAATTCTACACTAATGTTCTTGTTATTGAAGGGTCGGCAATCAGAAAGCTGTTATAACCTCTTTAGTTCACTTCAAAATCATTAGGTGTGAATTCAAATGTAAGTGTATTTAGAAGTATCTTTTTAACTACGCCGTTGCTCTGTAATCAGCATGCAGTTGAAAACACTACATTTAAAAATAGTCAAATGTGCACAAATGTATTGAGCAATTAGCCATAACTTAAACAAATCTGTATAAAAGGTGTAGAAGGTAAGATCTATATTTGAGAAAAGCAAGAGGTGTACACAGCAAGCAGATATTTCTCTAAATAAACTAGTTTCTTTAATTCAATATTGATGCATCATGTACGTGTTTATGGTTTAACCATGTGTAGCGCAGAGACGATATGTTGTTGGACCAGTCACTGCTTTGATGATTGATCCAACTAGTAAAAATATGGGCAAGTGAGGCATAACACCAGTAAATAAAGATTATAAAAAGTTCTCTCAGTGCTGAAGCCATAAATACAAGGCGCGCAACTATAATAAGTAGTTTATTAGTCATTATTTCCTTGATAATGGATTTAACTTGACCCACATTAGGCACATGAATAATATGGCATTCAAAGTGCACTTTATTTTTATTAACACTAAGTAAATCCGTTGTACTCCAAGATTGTTTAGTGCACCATTACCCATAATGCATTCCTGGTTTTCACAGTGACAAGGCAAAGTTATAAATCGGAGTTACTGGACAGCAATAATACTGGTCCATCAATCAATCAAATAACTACTTGTTCCTAGTGGCAAATTAAACACAAAATTTCTTACATAAAAAAAAAAATCCCAAATGTCAATATCATTCTCCCCATAAGTAAACAATTGTGATTTCAGACAAACAACTGCAGTTCATTCACAAACCCGCCTCCCCACACACATCTCATAACAGCAAAATATATGGTGTCAACCATTTGACTTCAAGCAACGATGAATAACTCTAATATGCCAATGACAGGGGCAGCCATCTTTAGCTGCATCCCTGTGTCTCGCTGTGATTGATGCGTGAGTGATTCTTCCAGCTGACAGACCGAATGGGTAAAAGGCGCTTTAAGTAACACTGACAATGCAATCTTCAAGTTGTCAGAGAATTGTAGCAGCGCAGTGATACATGGGGCAGAGATATATACGATGAAGCATATGTTGAATACAAAGCAAAGGGGTGATAAGGAGGAGAGGGAGAGTGCTCTTACCTTGTAGCCTGGGCCAAGCTGGTGGATAGCAAAGATCTGAGCAGGATTTAGGGCTTCACTGAAAACGTAGATGGCTCCGAGTTGACCGCAAAATACTCTGTTAGCGTCCGCCGTCTCCGAAGAACCCAGGAAACACTTGTCATAGCTCTGAAGAAAAAAATAACAAAATTAATTACATAATAACAAATATAAAATGAATATATTATTCATCCGTTAATACAAGCAACAATGTGGAGTGTAAGTAGAATATGAACTGCTAGATTGCAACTGGTAAATCGAGGACGACTTCTGTGACTCTCACTTTCACATAATATCCATGGGAGTCAGAATGATGAAAAATTAGCACTGTTGCCATAAAAATAACAATTGTTTGAATGGAAAATGTCAAAATGCTGTATATAATAGTAAGCTAAAACTTATAAATAGGTATTTTTCGGTGCACACAGTTTGACTCACACACTACATAAAAACAGGGATTAAACTGGGACAAGATCTGAAACCTGGATTTGTTCAGGACTAAACCAAGACAACAACATAACCAAACCAGGTCTATATCAGGACTAAACTGTGTGGATGCATGCTTAGAGTCATCAGGTCATAGTGTGCAGGCATGTCTTATGCTATAAGCTAATGAGCTCAGAAAAGTCCACAGTAACATTTGTCACTTTAGGCAAGTGTAATGAGATTAAGGCTCAAACTATCAATCTAATTAGAGTTTGCCTGTCCTGGCCATCTGACTGCTGGCCCCCATCCACGGTCCTAAACTTTTAACTAGGATCAAATTACTCATGGTACACTATATCTGCCACATGTTTGCTTGTGTCAAATTCACAAGTTATGCAAAATGAATATTGTTAATATCCTAAAGTTGCTCAAGAAAGTGCAGGTTGCCAATATGCTATATGTTATGATGGGCGGGTGACATTGACAAAAATTATCTTGATTATATTATATTATATTTTAACAATGCATCAAGAATGTGTTCAAATCTGACCGCAAAGGTTGAGGTTCAAGCCTAACAAAAAACATGAATGGACCATAAGGGCAGAAATATGACTTTATACCCTTGTTTGGGATATTACACTACACGTTTCTGTCTCTTTTTGAGGGTGTTTTAAATATAGACAATGTATTTATTTATGTATTTGAAGGACAATGTGCAGATACATTAAAAAGATGGCTGCACCAGATTTAGCAAAATGCTCATTTCCATCTGTTAATATGCTCAATATTCCAATTTTACATATCTCCAAAACAACAATTACAATATTATCAATTTGTCAATATATCTCCACCTCCTATGTTAACCTGTTTCAAAATGTGTATTTACAAGAGCCATCAGACCAAATGTCAGTGGTGGAACGTGACAAAGTACATGTAGTTAAGTACTGTAATTAAGTAAATTTTTTTGGGATCTGTATAGTACTTTTAACTGGACTGAAAAGTAAAAGAAACCTGCTGAAAACACAGAGGAGCGTATCTACAAATGAAAACAGCTAGAAAAAAGCGATCCATTTCTTTTTGTTGAACAAAATTTAGCATGGGAAGCGTCATTAGATCTCAAAATCTACACAAAATATTTTTACGTTTTACTGTTTAAGTACATTTTTAAACAGGTACTTTAATTATTTTACTTAAGTCATTTTTTTCACGTGATACTTCTACTTTTACTTAAGGTTTTGTTTTGTTTTTTTTTTGCTGCTGTATCTGTACTTTTACTTAAATAACAAAATTGAGTACTTCTTCCACTACTGCCAAATGTACTGCATTTTGAGAACTGATAACACATTTCTCATGGGACACTTTTTTGGTAGATTTGAATCTTTCCCACCACCCTGTATTATTTCCTGTGTCTGCCCCATAAGCTCAGTGATAACCTTTATTACAGCAACATGGTGACTTCTTTCAAAGTGATAAAACATTGCAAAATTTCAGGAAAAAACAAACTTTGATACCATCCTCCCATTTAGCATCTTCACACCAGTTCACAACATTTTAACACATTTTGAAACAACACTGCAAGCTATGTAACCCAAAAGGCTAGGGACAATGTTGCAGACGAAATCTAGCAAGGACTTGTGTAATTGCAGCATTGTCAGGAGCCAAACCCAAACACAGCGAAGATAAGCGCCCGGCTGCTGGACTCAACCTGTCTGAGCCCGAACAGGGAAAGTTTGGAGCCAAAGTTGTTTTTTTGTTTTGTTTTTTTTTTTTTCCATTGGTGAAGTGAGTTGGAACCAAGATCAAGGGCAACCATAGCAGAGGGCAAATCTCTAAACTCTGCCAATATTTCAGTAAGGGGCAGAGGCTGTTCCAGACCACTACCAGGCGTCTCACTCAGGGACCACGGCAGCAGCAGCGGCGTGTCTTAGAATATCTTTGGTTTGACAAAAGACAAATTTAAAGGTGAATCTGTCCTTGTTTGACTTTTGTGAAAAGATGAAAAAATAAAGGTAAGCAGCTTTTCAACTGGCTTAAAAACAGCAGCACAATCAAAACTGAAAACCATGAGCTGTCATCGACAGGGGACACATGATATAATAAAGTCCTTTTTTGGCCACCTTAAGTGAAAGGTTCAATCTACTTTCAGATAGGATAATTAGCTTGAAAGAAAACACAAAAAGTAAACAACTATTACACAAAGAATAAATCAACATTAATATAAGCCTATGATTTTGAATTTCCACATCTGAGGACAGAGATAAGAACAAACTTTTAATCAAGCAAACAAACTACTTCTTTTTTCCCATATCTTCCCCTTCATTTTAGCTTAATTATTTACCAGTTTTAACACAAACCCACACCGCAGCTTCTTTTCAAAATACTTTCATTAGTTGTCGCTCTCTGTGTGACCTCACTGCCGTCAGCGCCTCGTTTCACATAAAATAGTGCTTCTAATAAAGAGCTCTTACATCGTTGGTGTTGACGTGCCAGGCCATGTCGCCATAGGAAACCAGCTGACCGTTCACATAGCAACGGATCTCCGAGTTCCTCCAGCGGTTATAGATGTGCACGATGCTGATCATGTACCACTGAAAAAAACACAAAAAACAATGTTATTTCTAATTTGGGAATGCAATTTTATTTATTTTTTTAGTCTGTCGTCTAGAAACCAGTAACAAAAAAAGTCCTTGCATAATATTAAAAATAGAAATATGTAACCATCACCAAAGTTTGAATAGATGAGATGAAGCCTATGCACTCACATCACTGACGTTTAAGTTCACGGGTGAATGTTCTTTTTTCTTATACCACAAAGCTCCCATATCATGCAATGTTTTCATCTTAGGCTACATAACTTGACTGACTCATCTTGAAATGGTCAAAAATTCATGGAGGATGATGTTCTGTGGACCAAAGGATTTGATCAAAAACATCTAAGGACTTTCTCAGTACGTACAACAATTAAGTGTGCAATAAATATCTAATAACCAATGGATCATATTTTATACAAGATAACTACATATTTTAGTGTTACCCACAGATTCTGCTGAGACCATGACGGCGCAAGCTATTTTTATTTATTGTGTATATATAGCAAATTTGAACTTAAGTGGCAGGCCTGTCACGATACATTTTGAAGTGTGATATGTTGCTGAAGTAAATATAGACAATAAACCATAATATTTCAAATAATTTATCTCACTGACATAATAACTCAAGAGCAGATTTAAACCATAAAAACTATTCTAAATGTACAATATTGATAAAAATCATGAGCTACAATGAATAAACAGCAGAATGAAACACTTTAGTACTTAGTTTGAAACATAGAAGTTACTTATTCAACCTTTTACGGCTTAAATTTTATCATACAGTCAAAAAATAACCAGAAATTTTCTACTGGTACAAAGAAAATGTACACATCATAAAAATATCAAAAGATGAAGTTTAAATCTGTCATCTGGACAAATCGTTGTAGGAGTGAAGACGTTTTGCTGCTCATCCAAGCTGCTTCTTCAGAGAATGAGCAGCGAAACGTCTTCACTCCTACAACGATTTGTCCAGATGACAGATTTAAACTTCGTCTTTTGATATGGATCAGACCTGGACGACTGACGGATTACACAGGCTACACACCATAAATATTGACTACCAAAAAATGTTATTCCAGTTTTCATATACTGAACGATAAGTCGATATTGTAATGACTAGGGGTGTGCTTAAATATCGATACACCGATATTTATCGATATTATTAAAATCGATACGGTATCGATTCCTTGTTTCCTAGTATCGATATCGATATTCCCCCCAGACATTACTCTTCACAGGTGAAGAGAAGCGAGAAGCAAGAGAAACGAAAATGTCAGAAAAAATGTTTCAACCGCCTTCCTCCCTCTAGTTAGAAACATGCATTAATCAAAAAACACTTCATTGTGTTTTTTAATCTTCAATAAATGGAAGAAAAATGCACCATTTAAGGATTTTTTTGTTTTGTTTTGTTTTTTTGTGAAAATTGGGTTGACCATTTAAGTAAGGTTGAAGGCCTTTATTTTTTTCTGAATCGTATCGTATCGATTTGAAATATATCGAATTGAATCGTATCGTATCGAAATGGCTCTGTATCGAGATACATATCGTATCGTGGACTGTGTATCGAGGTACGTATCGTACCGGCAGCTTCTTGGTGATACCCAGCCCTAGTAATGACCCTATTAAGTGGTAGAAAAATGTACTATGGGTTGCCACCATACGCTTCATTTTATCATACTGGGTTCATGGAATTCATTGTACTTAAGAGTTCAACATCTTCAAAATGTAGTTTTAGAAAATCTATATTTGGCAGAACATAGAAAGTATCTGACAAATCCAATTGCTTAAATTGGAAGTAGGATTAACAAAGTGCCATGTGCCCATATAAACTCATAGACTGTGAAAACATTGTAGAACATGGGACATCTGTTAAAATAAAATTGATGAAATGGAAGCGTGGGGGAGTTAGTTAGGCAGATTTCTCTGGGTCAGCGAATACAGAGGAAGGCCGTCTCATCAGCTGAATGAGGCAGCCATGACAGTGCAGGAGTGCTGACCGTGCTTTAGAGGGCGGTGTGCAGGCCTAATTGAAATCCTTATCTACACTCATCAACATTGTCGGTAAGCACAAGGGAGCACTGCAAGGCAAACCCCGCCGCGCTTTACCAAACAGGTGTCCTTGTAAAAGCTAGGAGATTTCATGTTTTATTCTCTCACCTTACGAGGCTGGAAATCGTATTTGACACAGTGTTGGAAGCCTTTTCCTTTGGACTTTAGTGACGTCACAATGAGACAGTTCCCCACAAAATGAGCAGAGTAACCGATGCCTTTACTTGTTCGAAAACTGCAAGAGACAAACAGAAAACATGACATAGTCAGTTGCTTTGAAAGGTAATAGTTACACATATGTTTGTATTTTGTGGACCTTTGTGGTCTGTACTTTGTAAAACATGAAAATTAACATCTATAAATAAGACAGCAATTGTGGGTTGAAAATCTGGAAATACATCAATTCAGCTTCCGATACCAATACTTTGACTTATTGTATATGTCCATACTCAATATCTATCGATACCAAAGCCACATATCACATTGTATCCAAACATGACTTCTCTATGTGATCCTATTACACGAATATTGGCCTAACTCAAGACCTAAATCAAAAAAACGACACCCAATTCCATATATCCTCTGGTATCTGAGTCAATAACCACTGCCAGTGTAGTTATCAGTGCATTCCCCTCTTATCAAAACCATATGAAGAGATATATTACCATTTAACTAAACCTCGAAATTTACAACAACAAATTGAAAATGGTGTTGTCCTCAATGTGGTTTGGATTCAATTTACATTATAGTACAGATAAGAAGCCCCAAAATGCCTAAAAAAACACACACACAAGTCAAAACCCAAAACCCAAAATGCAGTTCAAGGAAGAAGGAACTAAAGTCTGCTCTCAAGATCTGCTACAGTGACAGTAAACAGAATATTTAACGACTCGGTGGCAGCAGCATCAGGGGGTCCCGGCTTTGGTAAGAACGGCTCATTCTCTTCACTGTATTCTGACTACACTGTCTACACCACATACAATTCAAAGATGATCCAAAACATGCTTTCCCACAGTCTGCGGCTGCTCCTGAATCAGATGCGACCCTCTGGAGTGAGGCCTGGTCCATGTGAAGAGGCTCGCAGTGTTTTATCACAGACCACAGAGCTGCAGAGCCCAGTACCACGCTGGGACCAGATCTGGGGGAGGATGATAAGGACTGGACCAGAGCGGGACTGTCCCCTCTCTATTGTATCCCCCTCTTTACCACCCTCCCAAAGCACGTCACATGAACAGGCAACAAACACATCACATGACCCGCTGGCTTCATTGACTAACACATTTTAAGGTTATTGAAAATCAAGCAATTGGGATATTTTGGATTTGGCAAAAAAAATATATCTGTGCCACTGTGATATGCAGGACCTCTTCTGGACTTCATCAGAGCTGGTTTAGTCCTGATTTAACTCATTTTGATTCTGTGCAAAATATATGCTATTCTCAAAAGGTCTGATAGGAAACTCACTGAAAAAGTTTAATCATATAAATATTTGGGTTTACGGATTGACGATCATCTCACATTTAAAGCCCTTAGTACAACACTAATAAAAACACTCAAACAAAAGATGTTTGTATTTTAGACACAAACACTGTTTTTTCAGTGCTAAGAAAAAACAGGTGGAAGCAACTTTTCTTTCTGTTAAGGAGTCTGTTGATGCCTTGTATCTGCGTGCTTCTTCCTCTACTCTGCACAAGCTGGACTCTGTACCATGCATCACTGAGGTTTATCACCAGTGCTAAGTCCCTCACTCATCGCTGCACTCTTTATGGTTTTAGTTGGCTGAACATCGCTGACAATTTGCAGAAAACAACATTGTTTCATATTTAGCTACAAAACCATCCTGGGGAAACGTTCGAGGTTCCTTGGTCATCTCCTTAAAGGTCCCACAAAGAGACCTGGAGTTGTGTTTTGTTGCACTCTAACATGTTTAACACATAAAGCCTGCATGTTTAGGTTAAACACAAACACACAACACTCTGTTCCACCTGGTGATGTCAAGTGCTCCACAGTTTTTTTAAACTCCATACAAATTCATAATAATCTTTATATTTGGATAATTTCAGCCCTGGAATTTCTGATCTGTACTAAACAAAAGGAAAAAGGAGCTGTTAACTTGAGAATGACCTATTTGTGACATCACAGGGTGGAACAGAGCATTTTGAGCTTTAGAAATGTAGAGAGAGAGAGAATAATAATCAAGTGTTACTTAAACATGTGAGTGAAACAAAACACAACTCCAAGCATGTTTTTGAAGACAGCAGACGGCTTAAAGCTCATAATACTTCATTTTGGGTAATATAGGACCTTTAATGTTAGCTCAGGTAGTTGCCGGCTTTGCATCTCCTCCCAGTTACTTTTCACTGTGACTCGGTGCCTCACTGAGCTGGAAAAATCGGCATTTTCCTACACAGCACCCTGGTCTTGGAATGATTTACAGAAAGATTTTAATTTGGAATCTATGCTGTCACTTGATAAGTTCAATGATGAATGCTGCCGTTGTGTCTTTGGGCAAGACACTTAACCCACCTCGCCCCCAGTGTCTGTGTGCACTGTGTATGTGTATGAATGTGTGTTTGAATGGGTGAGTGGTTCCTTGATGTAAAGAGCTTTGAGCCTTGAAGGTGGAAAAGCTCTGTATAAAAGTATGACCCTGTACTATGTGACCATTTCAAGAAATGTGTAAAAAGAGGTGAGCCAGATGTGTGTGTTTTTCTTGAGAGACGCAAATGGTTTTATAATGTAATATTTTGTGATTTTACTGTATTGTATTGATTGTGTTGGCAGCTACCTTGGGCGGGCCTCTCTTGAAAAAGATATTCTCAATTGCACTTTCTGGTTAAATAGAATAGTTCAAACTTCTTTTGTCATATTTTAGACCTGGATTAGACTTGGTTAATACCATCTTTTTTCCAGCTAGTAAGGTGTAAGATGAAACAAAAAATTAAGTTAATGACTACATAAAATAGCTAACATAATTAAACTAATAATGAAAAGTTTAAAAAAGAAAACTAGAATAAAACAGAATGCACTTTTACATTGATTTTAGGGACAACAGTACTTGGTTATTGCCAATATTGCAAAAATCACATAAAATCAAAATCAAAAGTAACTCAGCACAGGGGGAAAAACAACAATGAATCCATAACTATCCACTGCCTTCCTTAGCGTCACATGACCCAGCAGTTACCACGGAAACGCTGTAACACATGTGCAGCTCTTATCTCGGTAATGAGATCTAGAGGCAGATGTATACTGCATGTCATCCTCCCTGTAGACGATGTACAAACCATATCTAGAATCTGGAGTAAACAATGCCAAAAACAAAGGGATATAACTGCGGGTAACTAAAAACATTACTTGCAAAATTAAGATTGGGGATTAGAGTGTTGGGGAACCTAGAACAACCCTTATGGGATGAATATGTAATATGAAGTGCTAAGTGGTATTACACATGACATTAGCAATAGCGGGTATGTAAATTAAGACAAAATATATATTTTACAGAAATATGCCAACTAGGCTGAGACTAAAGCAGGACTAGACCTTATGTTTATGCTTACATACATTTCCTGAAGACCTCAACCTAAAATCAACCCGTATCTTCACATTCATGTCATTGATCTAATATAATCAGGGACCTGATTTTAGTTCTTATAAGTAAGACATGTCCTTTAGAAGTGATTTCAGATCACTAATTTCAGTCCCCACAATGTTATAAATGCACCGGTTATAACCTGCCACACCACATCAAAATTGATGACTAAAACCAGAACTAAATCTGGATTAGACCAGAACTAATCCAGGTCTGGACAAGGTCCAAATCAAGTCTACATCAGGACTAAAGTGGGCTTAAACCAGGACCAAACCAGGACCAAACCAGGACTAAACCAGTACCAAACCAGGACCAAACCAGGACAAAACCAGGACCAAACCAGGACCAAACCAGGACCAAACCAGGACAAAACCAGGACAAAACCAGGACCAAACCAGGACAAAACCAGGACCAAACCAGGACCAAACCAGGACCAAACCAGGACCAAACCAGGACAAAACCAGGACCAAACCAGGACTAAACCAGGACCAAACCAGGACTAAACCAGGACCAAAGCAGGACCAAACCAGGACCAAACCAGGACTAAACCAGGACCAAACCAGGAGTAAACCAGGACCAAACCAGGACCAAACCAGGACCAAACCAGGACCAAACCAGGACCAAAGCAGGACCAAAGCAGGACCAAACCAGGACCAAACCAGGACCAAACCAGGACCAAACCAGGACCAAACCAGGACTAAACCAGGACCAAACCAGGACCAAACCAGGACAAAACCAGGACCAAACCAGGACTAAACCAGGACCAAAGCAGGGACCAAACCAGGACTAAACCAGGACTAAACCAGGACCAAAAACCAGGACTAAACCAGGACCCAAACCAGGACTAAACCAGGACCAAACCAGGACCAAACCAGGACAAAACCAGGACCAAACCAGGACTAAACCAGGACTAAACCAGGACCAAACCAGGACCAAAGCAGGACCAAACCAGGACAAGTGAATGCAACTAGAACTAAACCCCAACTAGACCAAAACAAACTAACCAAAAACAAAACCTGGGCAATCACGGCAATATGAACATCAGCTTCAAATTGGGATTAAGCCAGGGTGAACCACGACTAAAGAAGATGATTTCCAATCATTATTACTGTTCTGACGCTATGGGCGAGGGCTAGTGAGGAGAGAGGTGGAGAGGTGAGCGCAAAACTTTCCACAGCTCAGTAGAAGCACGTTTTAATAAAAGGTCAATTATAATGATGCTTTATGGCTAATGGCTAGCACTTACAGAGCTAACACAGTGGCCAACAAGGTCCAGAGAAGAGCAGCTACACAGGGCAGTAGTGGCATTTAAAGGTATACCCTAGTTCATTAGGCGTTTGTTCACCAACTTCTGCAGTTACTTAATGCTTTGTTACTATTCAAAGTAGAGCTGCACGTAAGTTCTGCGATTGTGATTTGCAATATGGGATTCTGTTCAGGGTTCATATTGTAAACAACTCATGAAGAATTAACATTTGAGAGAAGAAATATGAACGGATAAACTAAAACAAGAATCCCATGAATAAAAAATACAGGTTATTTTGCTCCTTGCACAGGACATTCTATTATCTAATGCCATATATTGTGCAGCCCTAGTTGAAATGCTGAGTATATGCCTGTTTGCAACCTGGTTTGAAAGATGGAAGATTTCTCTTATCTTAAATAACATACGTCTGGGTGCAGGTGCACTGGGAGCTCAGAATTGTTCAAATTAAGACAGATGCTGCAGCACTACCACTATTCTATTCTATTATACAATATATATTTTATGATTATGTCAGTAACTACTTCTACTACTGCTGCTACTCTAGCCACACCTGTGAGGTCAAATCAGTTAGTGACAACCAAAGTGGGTCACACAGGTGAAAGCCCAGCCCACATCTTTCTTCTAAATACTCCATAATAAAAGCATATGTGCTGTATTAGAGGATGTTTTCTTAGCAAATTGGTTGGTGTCAATTCCCAATATCTATCGATCTGCATTTTGTGTCTCGAGTACCCCCTAAGCACTGTCTCCCACTCTCACCCTATTATCTATACCGCTGCTTCTTTAGTGATTATAAATGTTTAGTAGTACATTGCCGATTATTAGTATAATGTTTCAATTGAATACAATGGATTCCAAAATGATCCTACCAACACATTCTTAAGCATGTAAAATATACTACAAAGAATCCTCAAATATTCAATGCCGCCTTTATTTTAAATCTGAAATAATTACCCCCATGGCAAGCGCTTGCGTACCCCTGGTTGGGACACACTGATGTACTGTACGTCTTACTTTAACTATTCTCCAAGTACCAATTTCTAACCAAGGTGAGTTGAAATTTAGTTTAATAACTCCTCCGTCCTCTCACTTTATATAGATGTTTTGTTTTATAATGTGCTAACTTAAACAGCTAACTTCAAACTGCTGAGCAACATCAATATATTAAAACCAGCAAAAATATATCACTTAAAATGAATGAATCCCCTGCACGAGGTCATAGTTGTAACCTATCTACGCTAATTCTTGTACTATTCTCTCATTATACTGCAGCCCCGTATTCAAAATTCTGCTCATACATTTTTCAAACTGCAGACATCTCAGCCGACACAGATGCACCTTTGGCAGCACATGCAGGTACTTACAGAACAGCCTTGTACATTATTGACTACATTTCACAGAGGAGAATGAGGGTGAAGCTACAGTGTGCTGGTGCCTGTCTCTCTGTGATTAAATGAGCCAAACCTGCTTCAAACTGCATCATTTATGTTCACTTGGATGGGTTCTCTCCAACTCAGTGAAGAAACACTGCACCCAACCCTATACCTGTGTTCTTCAGTATCGATCAATATGGAGCGTAATGGGAAAGTTATAGTGAGGCAAAGGTACATGTCTTTACTTTTGATTTATTGATATTTGGTATGATGCTGTAAGGATATGAATATATATTTGTATTGTATTGTGCTTATTACTTGTAATCAGCTTTTTAAATATAGCTATATAAAAATACAAAAATCACAATATGATTGATTATTGGAAACATCACATCTTTAATACGGAAGAAAATGTGTTTCATCAGATTTTTTTTTATTTTTAAATGCTAATTAATTTCTCACTCTCTCTGAAAAAAACATGTTGAATTATTTTTATTCTATATTTCAGTTGATTAAATTTTAAGTATACATGTTCAATGTGTTTAAATTTCATAATAAAAAAAATCACCTTTTAAATGTTTAGCACAAATATTTTCATCCCCTCAAATTCAGACTGTAAAATTCACAACAAAGATCCAAGATGCCAAGGCCTTAGCAATGGATCCTGAGTGAGTTGAGCAAACTTAGTATTACTTAGTAATATCCAGGAAATACTGTACTGTGATGTGATTGGTCAGAATTAGCCTAATGAAATCTCATCTCTTTGATTGTGTACCTATAAACCACAGACGAGTTAGGCCAAGAGGAAACAGCCTCCCTCTGTCCTCCCTCTGTCCTCCTCACTCACATGATCCACTGCTTGTGCATCTTGGATCTTTGCTGCAATTTTTTTCACTTAATTTTGACTGTTGAATTTTAGAGCTTGAAAATATTTGTGCTGAATACTTAAGGTATATTTAGGTTAACCAAATACTATCAAACGTTGACACACTTATTTGATCATTTAAACAATAACAGGACTAGTACAAGTACATATACTAGTTCAATGGAAATTCACTTTACATTAATTAAAATAATAAACCCTTGACCATGTGCTGTGTTTTATGTGTTTTATGTATTTCACACACATTTCTTTGGCTGCCTGGACAATTCAGAACAGTTTATTTGAAGAGTTTGTGGTGTTTTATGTATGCATTTAAACATAATGGTCACAGATAGTCAAAGATAGCTCATATCAACAGCCATGACAGAGTAAACAATAAAAGCATCATCCTGTCATACTCACCAGTAAAGGTATGGTTTGTCTTTGTCCACGTTGATGTTGTTGAGTGGGTCTTGCCTGAACCACGTGTTGATAGTAAATCCGTTCTGATAAGGCCATTTGGCGATTGGTGGCAACGCGATGGCCTGGAGGCACAAACAGAGAGAAGTCACAGTAATTAACACCAAATATGCTTTAAACGGGCAACTATCTGTGTGAAAAGGGATTAAAAATGAACATACTCATAACATAGTGTAATATACTACTACTGCATGATTTTATGTAATAGATTTTTTCTTTCAATTAACTAAAAATGAAGACATGTAAAGTCTCTTTCTTTCAGCTTTGGCAGCATTACTAACCTGATATCATACAAAGCTAAATCTTTGTTTTAGTTAGTAGAGGCATTTGACTAACACACATGTAGGACTAGATCAACTGAACAAAACTGATTGAACAGATACTAAACCATGACGAAAGCATTGGATCATTCATCAATTTAAGGCTTTTTGGGATGAAAAGGGTAAATATGAAGACAACTGCAATAGTAGTTTATGTATGGATATATTGAATAATTAATTAATTAATTAATACCCTAATCCCTTAATTAAGAAATTATTAAGCCTGACTCATTCTTAACTATTTGATGATTATGAATAAAGTCTTTGTTCATGCTTTATTAAGGCTAAAAAATGTGTAGTCATTATAAAGTGTATTGTTTTACCGCTGCGCTGCGTCCTGGGAAGTTGAAGAAGGTATCGGGGCCGTGTCTCTGGGGCATCTGGTTGAGCACTGACAGCAGTTTGATGGCATGTCTCGGCTACAAACACAGAAGAAGAAAGTCCCTGTCATGTCATATGCTACTGTTGGCACCAATTACAAAACACACAGAAGCAGAGCGCTCAGAGAATGGAATAGGCATGACACCCTCTCTGCCACAACCGCGCGCAATCAATAAGTCTTCAGTCACCTCCATCCTCCCCCTGACATCGCCCCATCAATACCACGGCAACCCCTTATCGATCTGCTTCTAGAGGGGGCCACGGGGTGAATGGGAGGGACATCTGGACTGGAACAGATAGGCCTGAGAGTACACCTCAAATGTTGTTATATAGTGTATGCAGAAATGCTCTTATAAGCTAAGCAGGCAATGAAACTAACATTACCCTAATTTTAATAAGCACATGCTAAAGGCTACAGGCTAAAAGGCTAAAGGCTAAACGTTATGCTACAGAATAAAATGCAATAAAGAAGACTGGGATATGCTTCATGAATGCCAAGAAATCAAGTATCAACAACCACCTATGAAATCTTTGTTTCTGACAGCAAAAAAGCCCACACAACCAAAGTATTAGAACCAAAACCACAAATGATTAAATTTCAAGAATCAAGGTGACTCACAATGGCATATCTACAACAGAGGTAGTAAAGTTGCAGTGTTTCCCCGACCATTAAAATGGCAGAGCGCCCCGCCTCATCAACAGCATCCCCCGCCCTGTCAATCAAATTACCCGCACTAATCACCTATCATCAAAACGACTGTCTTTACCAAATCCATTCCACTACTCATTAAGAAACTATTGTATTTACATCTTTTTTTTTCCCCTCATACTGTGCATCATTTAAAGTGATCCGGTCCAGGTTCTGCGCTGTGCCATAGTCGGCTCTGCTCAGCTCCGCACCGCTCATGCAGCGGTACCAGCACTGCTTCCACAGCACACTTGACAGATGCAGAAAGTTTCCCAGCTCAGGAGTAAGTTACACTAAAGTTTGTAGATGATAATAAAATGCATATTAATGTTTAGTGGCACACTGTAGTAGACAAAATGCAAGCCAAACCTAGCAGTTTAGATAAAGCTGATTTGCTTCACAGATGAATCAGGTGGTGCATGAGTTACGGTTGTGGATGATTAAAGCAGTGAGTGGAGCTCGGGTGGAGGTGCTCCAGTATGACTTTATTTTAATTCAGAAGCACACCACAAATAGCTGTAGCCAATTACATCATAAGTTGAGTAGAATTCATAACAGCAAATTTTAAGGCCTAATTAAATAAAACATAAGCTCACTTAGGCCTAATTAAAAGCCCCAAATTTCCTAAAATATGTTTATAAGGTGTTAAAACTGTATTAAATAACATGGAGTTTTAAAAGTAACAATTAAATAATATGGTCAATAACTATCAATCTACCAAACCAGTAAACCTACGGGAAACACTGAGCTGAGTGTAGAAAAGTTACCTTGTAAAGCAACAAAAATAATCATTATTATTTGATTATAACTGATTATTAACTAAGTGTAAACCAAAATATCACATACATACTTTCTCTGCACAGTTGAAGAGAGCGCAGTGTCAGTATGGGGCAATATCACTCAAAGTAGTAGAGATCACTATGGAGATGGATAGGCTGTGGATGGAAGAGTATGGACCAGTGATCTGCAGTAGGAGATGTGAGCTGTTTCAGAACAGATGGGAGATTGAAAGAAGGAAAAAGGACACATTGACCTCTCAGTGACTGCCGATACTTCACATACTCTCCTCTTTCTCTCTCCTTCATCGCTCTCTCTCTTCAACCTACACGCTCTAAAACATAAATCTCACCCCTCGTAAAACGCATCCATAATTTCCACAGTTGCGTTTTAATACATCCACTTTAAATAAAAATGAACCCTGGTGAACATGCGATGGACCAATCAGAACACTGCAGAGGGCAGTTAGGCAAATGACAACAAGCACCACTGTAATTGGATGGGCGACTAATTACCAACTCGTTGCCTGTTAACTGGTAAATTAACCTCATTAACAAGAACATAATGGATTAAAAGACAGTGTGGTACAGAAGGATGCATTTATCAGCAAATCTGTATCCCGTCTCTTTCTTAAAGTGGCAGAGATCGCTTACGCTTTCAGAACATAAGTACATAAATGTGTTTAAATTCTAGCAATGAATACATTGTATTGCAATGCTAGTGCGACATGTAATGTTACTTAATTAGCCATTCGCGAAGGTGTGTTTTATTCTCAAGAAGCCATAGGGATGCTTGTTAGCTCGGTGGGTTGGAATTGCTGATACATTTTAATGGCCATCTTGTGTGTGATCAATGAGCTTCTTGTTGTTCTATTTAGAGGTAAAGTAAACAGGAACAAAAAGCCACACAAGAGTTATATGTATGGGCTCCGAGAAGATTGTTACCGTGGTAGCAGCTAATGTCGATCCATAAAAATAAATACAAGTCACATGCCTGCATGATGTCAATGCCTCATGTCTGGTTAGGATGTCAGCGGTGGAAAATACACACTGAATTGCTGATAATATTGACATATTTTTGAAGACATGTAAAATTAGAAAAAAAAAATGTAAAAATCATAGAGATTTAGTTTTGTTCATATCACCCACAGCTTGTTTTAAGTAGGCTAATGCTGATGCAACCACATCCTGAACAAACTAATCATCAATAATGAGTCAAACAGATACATACTAGCTCATAGTACTTTTTCTTTTTTGCATTTTTATACTGATTAATGCTGAACCATATAAGAATAAGAATCAGAAAAGAAGCAGAGCAGGCGATATGAGCAAGAGCTTTGTGCACAAATAAAAACTTTTTTACTTACTTACTTACTATTAGTATTATTGTAATGCAACGTTTTATTTAGATTATTCATCATTTGAAAGGGTAAACACACTCCCACTCTTAGTTTGAACCATTTTAAACACATCTGGGCCTTGGTCATTTCTCTCTGTGATTAGTTTGTACATAAAATGAGTTTTCACGTTGGCTTCTGTCAAATAAATAAACAGTAAAGGAGCCAGTCTTTTAAACGGCTCTTTGAAATGAACAGATCTAAAAGATTTGGATCCCATAAAGAAGCTGAAAGTCCCATCATTACCTTTCATATCTGATTTAGTCATTTAATGTGTGAAGTTTGAATAATCTAAAAGTTTACAGATTTAAGAGAGCATTCGACAGTTTAGTTAAAGGGCCTGTACCGGATATTAATGTATTCTTGCCTAGATAAATGCTCTATGTGTCAGGCATTGTGTGGTAAAAGCTGTTAAACTAGAACAAAATTGAGACTGATAAATATAATCTATTTATTTTACATAGCATTTTCTCGGACTGACAGATTCACCTATTTAGGCACATTGCAACTAAGAATCATGGGAAGCTAACTACCCCACACTATCCCAAACATGTGATCTCTCTGGTGCAATATCACAGTCCCAGAAAGGACTAAGGAGAGCGAGGCTAAAAGTTCTAACTCAAACATGTTCGTTTTTCATGGTTTGATCAGGTACAGGCCCTTTAAGCCTTCTGATACAGTAATACACAGTAATACTTGTTTTTTCAAATGATCACACAGCCTCCATAGCTTGGTCTGAAGTGAGACCTTGTTGATTTGACTAGAGTCCACAGGGTACAATGGGCCCGTAGCCATTACCAACAACCTCGTTCAAGCAAATACCTATTAAGCCCTGCCAGACCACAGTAATCTAAAGGAACGCCTGGCTCTCAGTCGCACACCCCACACAGCGGAGGAAACGCAGTCAAGAAAATAGGGCCTTTTAGTGAGTTTTTGTGATTGGATGACAAATTGAAAAGTGCAATGCCAATTGCAGCGACTCCTGTGTGCACTACAATACTATGGAGCTTTAAGTGTGTGTGAACAATATGGCTGTGTTGGTGCGATGAGCTTACACAGTACAATGCTTTTTCTGTGGGGAGATTACTCTAATGTTATCAAACAAATACCACAAATTCCATGAACAACCAAGAATGTTTTGGCAAATGAAAATTAATCTGCAGCTTGATGGTAATGTCAGAGGCTGGGCTATAGTACAACACATAATAAAATATAGCCAGTCTACACAAGGCCTATATTACACTATTACTACACACTTTCATCTGTATCATGTTGTTTCCTCACCACAAACAGACCTGGAGCTGTGTTTTGTTTCATTCACACGTTTAACACACAAACCCTGCATATTTAGGTTGAGTTCTTCACTCAAATTAAAACTCCATACACCTTCATGAGAATCATTTGAATAATTTCAGGCCTAGAATTTCCCATCTCTACTCAATAAAAGGTAAAAGGAGCAGTTTAACTTGAAAATTACATATTTGTGACATCACAAGGTGGATTAGAACATTTTGAGCTTTAGAAATGTAGAGAAACTAATAATAATGTTACTCAAACATGTGTGAATGAAACAAAACACAACACCAGGTCTGTTTTTGAGGAAGTAAGAACATTCCAAGATGATTTTAAATTCACATGAGTAAATGTTGCTTAATATTGGACCATTAATATAAATCTAAAATAAGTAGTATGAATATTTTAACATCTACATTCTACATGTATTTATATGTTTTGTACTTTTCAACACTGGAATCTCCCCACTGTTGTTAATGAAAGATGTTCCAGTCTAATCCAAAGTGAGTAGTACATTGTAAGGCTGAAGCCGATAGAAATTCTTCATGCCCTTTGCATTGATTGGTCAACTAAAAGTAGGCGTGGCATTTGGAAAAGCTCTCAAAACTCAGATCTCAATGATCCAAACCTATGTAACTCAAAGTACACTGACAAGACAAAAAAGCATTAATTAAGGGTGTATTTGTATGTAAAAAAAATAATAATAATAATAATTCAAATCAAATAATACATTCCATCGATCAATTGATTGACAAATTGACTACAGCACTAGTAGATTGACAAATATATCAACAACCATTTTAAAGTGTTATTTCTGTATGTTGCAAAAGTAGTGGCCCAAAGTGCAGCTGTAGCACCTTTTTTATGCCACTTAAAATGTGTCTGGACTAGAATATGGTCTGTACCTAAATCCTAAATACTCTGGCACATTTACTCTTGGTCTGTCAATACACGCAAACAAATAACATTTTGAGCCTGCATCACACTAATGATGACAGCTGCGGCCGACAAAGCACTAACTTAAATTGCCCTTGTTTCGACATGAGCCCTCAAATCAATCCCAGCACTTGTATTATGCGAGCTTATTACAGAGGCCTATCTATTGCCCTAATGAATGACAGCCAAGCTAATGACATGGACAAAACAACTGCTGCTGTACAGTCAGTCCAGAGTTAGGTGTAGTTAAATCTCACGTAATTAAAGGAAACCACCTCAGCAGTCAAATCTGATGGGCCCATAATGTGAGATAATTCATCACTCAACAATCAACACAAGCAATATTCTCTATGGGCTGAAAGTTCGGAAACAAGATACTAATATTTGAAGCTTAACTGAGTAAGAATATTGTTGTGTATGGATCCAGAGGTGGAATGTACTAGGGCTATATGCTTATGAGCCGGTGGTGTCTAAGCTGCACACACATTTTACACCAGTAGCGTTAGTCAGTTAAATGTGCTTTTTTACACATAAATATGCAGTTTCCTTCTACTTCTTTGCTTGCATAGTGGTCATGGGACAATATTGAAGTTGTGTCGCAATTATCATGGCTAAAATTATTGAGATTTACAATAATATCACAATAATGATTCAAGTTACCGAGAGTTTTAAAAGGTTATGGATATTAATAATTATTTAATGTTATAAGTTCCTGGTTAAAACTATTTTATATCATTGTACTTTGTTATCAGTGAGAACAACTACAATCTAGTGGAGAACATTATGGATAAGCAGGCCCAAAAGTTTTCTAATTCTAAATTAATAAGAAGAGGGTCCAATTCTTGGCCCTTAAGATCCTGGGGGCCCAGGACAACAGATCTCTTTGTTTCCCCCCGTCAACAAGTATCTTGGCACTCTTGGTGAAATAATGGTGATTGTCTTTCTTGGTGATTATCACAATTATATAAAATGTTCATTGTCGACCTTTTTTATCACAATAAATGCAGTTTAGGTTAGATACATGCTCAGATTATTGAGATACTTTTGCCTGCCCCACGCAGCTTTTACGACCTCTATGATTTATCACAAGCCTTGTCTTTGGTCAAGCAAAACATTGTGACAGTTCAGGCGATATACATTTCATTTTAGGCGTTTGAGGGCCCCTTTCGACACTGGTGAATACTTTATACAACTTTTCTTCTCAAATATTTTATGATCGTGTGAAAAGTCTTACCCAGATGCCGTTGTCTCCTCGCAGCATACTGAAGAGCAGCTTCAGCTCCTTCACTGTGATGCTGTAACTGGCCATGACTCCCAGCATGTCCACCAGCAAGTCTGAAAGGGACAAAGACACACATAAATCTAAAACATGGGGTATGGTATGATAGGCCTGTGCAGTTGACAAATGTGATTACAATTATTGCTTCTACTAAAACAAAAAAATGTGTTAAAAACATGAGTAAATGATTCTTTGGTAAATGAGTCCCTTGAAGGTGAAAAAGCGCTAAATATGTGTCTATTTACCATAATCATTTGGGTGTGGGTGATGGGTTCCAAGGAGGAACGAACTGACAAGGTTTGGAAAGTACTCGTACTCGCACAGTTTGTTTTTTGAATAGAGTCGTTCAGGAACTGGTATTGAAAAGCAGGTATTGTTAAAATCATTAAAGTATGGGTATAAAAAAAATGGTACCCAGCCCTATCCACCTGTCACTCACTGAGAGCATGACACAGACTGATCAATAGGAGGAGTGGGTAGGAGAAAAGTGTCTGTGTCTGAGATATGACTGAAGGTCTTTATTCTGCACTCTTCTCTTTTAATGTTAATTTTATTCTGTAAAGCACTTTGAATTACTTTGTGCTATACAAACAAACTTGCCTTGCCATTATCTGTTTGGCATAGTCTCACACTGAAGCACACAACATAGAGAAATAACATGGCGGGGACTGAGATTACACATGTATGAAAAGACATTAAAAAGTTGTTTGTAGGTACAATATTTGAGCATGTCCAGCAGGTCTGAGGAATCACAAATAATCCAATATGGGCAGGGACAGTCGGGACATCTTCGCATGAGTCAGCGTTTGGCCACATCGCAGATTAAATATGGAGGAGTCATCAAAACTGGGCAGATTTTGACTTAGAAAGTGTAGTGCCATCTATTATTTATGCTGTCAAAATTACAGTCCTTTAGTTATGAAGGAGAAGCTGTTTGATCTGAGTAAGCAAAATGAGCCTTGAATCCTGACCCATGCATAGAGATATTAATCGTTGAACTATTTTGGAGCCAAGAAGATACAGATACAGCTTTGCAACAGTAACAATGAATGATCTCTGATGTAAATGCTTGAATGAAATGTGTCATTGGAAGTAACAAAACAGACACAGGAACCAATTACCAACTGAATAGTTTGCAGCCTTGAGATTTAAAAAGTAACAAAAGACTGACAAAACATTATTTAACTGTGGCCACCAACAATTAACATGAGTACAGAAGGCAGATTTTTGGTCATTTTTTATAGAAAGTCAATGGAAGCTCATTCACTTATCATTTTCTGCCTACAACTTCATTTTCTGTCTACAAGAGTTGTTTTGATAATCATAGCTAATGCTCATGCTAAATTATTAGCCCCTTGTTCACACATTTGGTTATTTGACCTGGAAGTTGACTGGGGCGAGAGTGGTTTTCAGGAGAAGTGAAACCGAGACAAATACTGTACTTGTAAACGCAGTGAGTGTTTCAAAATCCCTCCAGTGACTTCATTTTCAAAAAAAGAACTGCAGCACTTTTATTGTTAGCTAATGTGCTTACCAAGACCAGATATTTTCCCATCAAGGCCTATGCAGATAGGAAAAGGGTTCTCATAGCATTTCATTACAGAGCCCAGAGATGGCAGTCCTAGTTTTGAATCCCTTGTTCTTATCCATGTAGGTCGATGACTTATAGGTTTAGTCAGGATGGAGTCACGGTTAAGGGAAGAGTATTTGAATATTAGCATTAAATTGATTTAAGTTCCTTATGCTCTGTCATAGTGAGCAGTAATAAGTGACACAAGTTATAAAGCAGAGCGTCCCGAGGCAGCAGCTAGGACAGAGAGGACGCAGGGGGGAGGAGTGAGTGAGAGGACATACTCAGAGGCGGCATTAAAGAGGAGTCAAGGTCAATATCATGCAGCAGAGGAATGGGATGTGGCCGGGTATGGGATGTTTGGTAATCAGGACCCCCATACAAATGGCAGAGCACAGAGGGGGACTGGGGCGGTCACTGCAGAGGTGAGTGCTGCACCAGTGGGCTGACAGAAGAACTGCTGCAATGCTAAAATGGAGATAAGGCTTGTATAATAATAGTGAGGATAATGCAAAGCTATTGTATTGAATTTATATAAGGATGCAGAGTTAGCAATGTACAGCACTGCCTTATGGATTTATAAGCTCAACATAATACCAGGAAATGTGTTTACTATTTATAGAGGAATTGGCATAAACCATAGACAAATAATAATCAGAGTCAGATTTAAATAGTCTGTAGAGATCAATCTTGTTTCTCGGGACAAGTAAAAGCCTACTCTAGATTGTGATATCTCGGGGGTTAGGGTTAGGGGAGGGTTAGGGGAGGGTTTGGGGAGGGTTAGGAGAGGCCTGTCACAATAATTACAATATGGACTTATCGGTCAATATATGAAAGCTGGAACAATAGATTTTGGGGCTCAATATTTATCGTGGGTACTTTTTTCTTTGTAAAATTGAGGAGATTTTTGTTATTTTAGTTATAATGTACTAATATTTGAGCAGAAGAGGGTTGAATAAGTCACTTTTATGGCGAATTATTGCTTAATTTGGCTATTTATTTGTTGCAGCTCAGGCCTTTTAATGATACTGTCTATTTTAAAATGTTTTTATTGCTGGACTTTAATTGTCTCAGTGACATAAAATAGTTTTAATCTTATTGTTAATCATAGTATCTCTCTATAACAAAATCTTCAAAATTTGTTACCATGACAGGTCTACTTAGGGGAGGGTTAGGGTAACTTTGTGAGGGCACTATTGAAATGTAAGAAAGACACAGAAAGACAATTTGTCATGACTAGGCAATCATTTTTTGTAGGCAGATTTCAATTTGGGTTAAGAGTTAGTACCTAAGTAAGTAAAGAGTTTTTGGTCTTTGCTTCGGAAATTTTAGAATTATTTGTTAACTTTTACAGCTTCAAATATAGGGTAGGTGTGAGTCCTGAATTACCTCCTAATGACATCATAAAGTGTAATTGAGCGTTGTGAGCTCTGTAAAGGGCATACAAGAATACTTTTTTTTTTTTTTTTTTTAAAGATGGAACAACTTTATAACAGCAGAAAATGTGGCATATCATTGTAAATTTAAAGGACAATTTATAAAGGAAGAAGTGTGTGTAGAGGGGGAAGTCTGGGCATCCCTGCTCAGACTGCTGCCTTTGCGACCTGGCCTGAGATAAGCGCTACAAGATGGATGTTGTTTTATTTACTTGGAAACATGACCTGTAGTTTCCCAGTCACCTGCTTGTGTGACTTTTACCTCCTCTAACCTTGTTATCCTTAATCTCCCTCACAATAAAAAACCTAAATCTAACCTCCCTGGCAAGTTTATATCTGCAGTTTTTATACAGAGGGATATCAGTCTGGTCACCACCTCTTCCATCGTACCTTGAGCCAGATTCAGACAGAACCGGCTCAGATGTGTTTATTTCAGGGACATATGTGAAACAAGTATGCTCATTGGTCATCCATCATTTAGAACAAAATCTCCTTGCCTCTAAATTTAGTGCTTCGCTCATTGATTCTGCAAAAATGTATGATGTTTTTTCAGTTCCTTCTCATATTTTTTCCTTTCTCTTTTCCTTGTAAGCAGCCATATGAACAAACCATGTGTGTCCCTGATTGGCTAATTCACCTGTCAATCACACTTGTCTGAACTGAGGAAGATTCAATGGTGACCAGACTCACATCTTCTTAAAGTGCATGTTCTGGATGTCAGGCAAAAATCTACCATTGTGTGTACTTCGGCCCTCACCTGCAATCATGTCATCCACGCTGCTCATCTTCAGCAGCACCTGTTGTATGAGCCCCACCTCCGTGCTGGTCTGCAGGTTGCGCACACTCTTGCGGAGGATGGCGGTGAACATACTCCAGATTTCAGCCTGGCACGTGACCTCACAGTGGGACAGCAGCTCCACCATGCAGCCAATACTCTCCGCCTCCTGGATGATAAAGTTCATCTCCAGGTCAAACTCGCCCCCCACCAGCTAAAAGAGACAGAGGAGAGAAACGATATTAGTGAAAAAGAAGGTGGAGAGGGTAATGAGGTGAGTGGGAGGGAAGCAAACAAAAAGAGGGTGATTTAGAGCTAGCATTCTCAAAGTTTTCACACCAAGTTAAACATCAGAAAACATTTGGAATTCAAAGTAGCATCAGTGATTAAATTAAATGAGACCAATTCTTCATTCTGCCTCTCAACTCAAACTGTTAAATTATATAAAACAGTGCTGTAGTAGGTCTACCTGAGAACTAAACCAGGATCAAGCAGGACCAAAAAAATTCTATACCATTTAACCATTAAATTGAAAAAGTGGAATGGCCTGATAAAGTTTAAATCAGGGAAAATAAGGGTCCAGGACAAAAATGAGGGTGTAACACATTGTGCGATAACAGTCATGATTAAACAACCACTGAAGCAGGCTAAAAAGGCTACAGAGCTATTCAGGGACATGATAAAATAGAAGTAAGATTAAGATAATTCTAAATAGCACTAAATCAAAAATTAACCCACATCCATCAGGAAAACACTTTTTATACAATTTTTTTTTTTTACAAATTTGTGTGAAAAAATAGACTGAATGGTATTGTATATACATTTAAAAGGCATTTGTTTGGTGCAAACCACAAGAAACCAACAGCCATGGACAGACAATAGTATCCTATCATAGACATCACTGGATGAGAACCATGGGGAAAACTGACAACTGAGTGAGAGAAGTGACGTGCATGACGGACGTTAATAATTTATTCCCAAATAAACCTCCAGCACCAAAGCACTGTCCTTCCTGTCTGCACTGGCGTTCTCAGCCTCTCCTCCTCCGCTTCCTCTCTTTGTGAACTACAATCACACCAAAAATGGCATGAAATGGTTGCACAGTCGCCTCAGAAGCACACACCAATCACTGCATGGACGGATGAAAAACGTGCTTTAGCCCTGTTTCCCTCAAATTAGCATGTCATAATTTGAACTGACTACAGCCCCGTGCATGTAACAAATTTGAAATCCATTGCATTAAACATCCATCATACAAGCTTTTGTTCTTGCATTTGGTGAATGTGAGCAAACCCAAACAATCCCAAAGAACTATTTGCTCAAATTCAACATTATTTAAATATATAAATATATGCACTATAACCTAATATTGATGGTGTAGCACTTTTACCAGGAGTGCTACAATTAGTTCTTATGAGGCATTTCCCAACTATTGCTCAATCGACCTTTACTGCTGCTGAAGGAATATTGCAACTACAAGTATTACTATTGTCTTATCCCTGCAATGAGGCAATTATAATATAGAGGTAGCCTAGAGATTTATAGAAAGCCAGCTGGATTTGAAGCCAGACAAAGCACAATATTATTTAGGTTGTCAACAAAAACAGAATATCAACCTTTGAGTTTTTAGAATAGACAATATTCAAAAATTGTAAATATGTTACAAAGCCAGTCTCTACTTTGAAGAAGACCTATTATGTTTGTGTCTACTATATAATTATAATCTATAACACCCGTGAATCATCATGTTATAAATTGCATATTTTAAACCGCAATATTCCGCTAAAATGACTTAATAAAAGAAAGTCTGCTGACTTCCATATTAGAAAACTGCGGTGCCCAATGGGAGCTGACATTGCTGTAAACGTCATCACAACAAAGAGCCATGGCGCTGTCGGTCCCTCCTATGAATCTTTTTTTCATTTGTAGGCAAGGTAAGTTTATTTGTATAGCACAATTCATACACAAGGTAATTCAAAGTGCTTTACAGAATAAGAAAGACAATAAAATCACAATACAACAAATCAAAACATAAATAATCACAAATAATCATCATAAAATTAAAATTAAAGGAGAAAAGTGCAGAATAAAAACCTTTCAGTGTCATATGCACAGCTAAACAGAACTGTTTTGAGCCTGGATTTAAACATTGTCAATGTAGCACGACTACGTGACGCTCCTGAAGAACAATGTAAGTATGTCACAGTGGGCATGTGCTGGTGACAGTGAAAACATGGACTGATTGGCAATATGGTGTCATGAAAATGAAAAAAACAATTTCGAGAAGGTAAATGAGAAGAGGAAACAACTATACCATGGTTAAATGCTTTGAAAGTCGATTTTGCAGAATAGCTCTGCTTTAGTGAGCTATAAATACACATTAATGTCATACATTTGGTTTTTAAATATGTACATACATGGCATGTTGTGGAATTACATGTACAAATACATAAAGTCCTTCATGAAATATCCACAGGTTTTGTTTGTTCTTGCACTTTGTGAACCTCATACCCACACAATCCAGGAAGTGTAACTATGACAACCATCATAAAGCCAGGAGACTGAAGAGAGAGTTTTATTAAATCAGTCCAAAGAGAAACGCGCTGGAGCTTTCACATCTTTCCTGGTGTAAAGAGTGTAAATAAACACAGAGATAAGAATCGTGACCAGCAGGCTATGACCAGGCCAATGTGGAGAATCAAAACAGTCTATAAATACAGCAGAGTTAAAGTGGCAGACCACAGCCTGTGGAGCCCCATGTCAAGTGCTGTGGCTCTGGTTAGACATAATTTAGCACTGCACTGGACAAGCACCTAGAAAATACCAGTGAAGACATAAAATATAATAATGTAGAAAGTCATCTATTATCTTTAGTATTCAATAGTAAGATAACCAAAACAATGAAACTTGACAATAAAATATGAACATGAACATGAACATATGAACATTTTCATGGCCAATGCCGATATTTTTGGGGCGACATATGGGGCTGATTTTGATTATTTTCCTCAAATTATGTAATTTAAGTTTACTACAAACTGGCCCAAAAATCTTTAAGAGAGCAGTATATCACATGTGGTGCAGTTGTCTCTTTGTATTAAAGTGTTAAAATAAGGCTTTGCGTGTTCTAGGCAGCAAATCGACCAAAAGAAGATACTGGCCTATGCTGGAGATTTAAGGCTGAAAGCCTAAAAAGTCCAAATATTGTCCCAATATATCGGTCTATCTCTAATATTAACATTGGCTCAAATTAATATTAATTAAATAAACCATGAAGGTTGCCATTCATATTTGACAAAAACTCTTCATTTATTTGGGACTGGGGGTTTACAACCACTGCTCTAATTGTGACACTTAATAGAGCTCTAAATTGAACATCAAAAACTTATGTTATTAGCAAAATGTGCCACATATCAATAGAATTGATTAATCAGTTAATCCCAAAGGGAAATTCAGTTTGCAGATCTCTGGCAGTGCATGGAACATGAATAAAAATCATGTACATACATAACACACAGCATACATTCAACCTCAGTGCATCAGGGGACACATTAGCAATTTTACTTTCCATTTAAAAGTTTTATGGCAGGAGGAATAAAAGATTTAGTGCAGATGAAAAAGTAATTGAAAGAGCCATGGAACAACCCGATAAGCTGCTGGGTCACTATGGTACATTTACTTTTGAAATTAACGCTAAGTTTTATCTTAAAATCTCCATTGGTTTAATTCAGCTAATTGAAAATTCTATGAGGTGTGATGACACACTCTGAACTCTATAGCTGACAACCTATCAAATGCTTCCCAGTTCATAATAATGATCCACTCTCCAATGTCCTTATTAGCAGCAGATTAGCACATGTTGCATGGCTGTTCCACTGAGATCTGTAACATGATCTCTCTGTCGTTATAATGTATAGCCCGATGCTCTTGATAGCATCCTATTATTAGCTGTGCCATTAAAACCTGTCCGATTGTGTTCTGTTATGTATTTCATTAGTGGCTCTTCCTGCTCTCTGGGTCGGCCCCATCTCTCTGCCGGTGGACACATTGATCCAGTGACAGTGTGAACGCATTAGAGCAGATTAGACAGTACCCTGAAAGCAGCACAGCACAAAAAGAGGGACAATTCATTCATTTGCCATTGGATTCTCCTCTCTCATTATACAGAGCTGTAAAAGGATGAGGTAATAGGAGTGGTACTTAAAACACATGTTAGTCAACAAAAGCATTGAGTAATATATAGCCTGGTCGATAAATTAGTTGGCCAAAATAGCCACATTTTTCAATATGATGAATACCAAGCACATTGAAATGATTACTTTGTGGGATACCTCTACTACAGATGTAATAGTATCTCATTATTTCCTCTCATGTAGTCAGGCAGTACAGTGTAGACCTGCACAATTTTGGAAAAATTCAAATTGCAATTTTTCAAACAAGTATTTCGATTTAGCTATATGTTTAAAAAGTAGGATTCAACTTACATTGACATTTGATGAAGACTAAAATATGAGCTGATAGAAATACAATTGCATTTTTATCAGGACATGTTTGTAGAGGTCGAAACTACAGGCAAAACAAGAGTTATATAAATACAGGATTTTTTATATATTTTTTTTTTTGCAGAGGACATTCTATTTTCTAAATAATTGCAGCCTTTGCAATGTTAAAATTGCAGCCCTTGTACAGTACATCGCTTTGTGGTCCAATCTAGCAACGACATTTAGCAGCCTGTACACTAATATAGACACACAGTTCCATGGGGCATAGTGCAGCACAAATACTGGCTGCTACATGTCCCACCATACCACCAGATCACAGGCTGATGCAAACCACGGCAACCAACTATGAGCCCAACACAAACCTGGCAGGAGCAGGAGGCAAAGTGGATGCAGAAAATACTAGAAGAGCCCACATAAAAACAAACAACAAGCAACATCAGGAACAACAACTCAATCTCTAGGCTGCCAAAACCTTCAGGGGCTAAAGCATACATCAAGACAGATAGAAACACTTAAAAGAACTTTTCTGCTGAGATTACTTGTTATAGTTGAGAGAGATTTATGCTACTTTTAGAGTGAAAAATGCTGTCAACCAAAAGCGCTTTTATCCTTGTAGTGATTGTAGAGAGTTAAGGCCTAAAATTCTAGTGTGAATCCTTAGTCCAAAGATACAGACGCTCCTTCACTAAATTCAGCCCTGAATGATAAGTCTCATTAAACAGGTAGACGATGGATAACAGGGTAAGCTCTTAAGCTCTTGGTTAGATTTAGATATCCAATCAAGCAAGCACTTCACTGCTGCCTTTTACTTTAGTTTAACCTTGGTAAGTCACATTATCTGCATTGTCTCTAGTCAAAGAAGTGCCTTCCCTGCTGTGCCTGACATTTCAGCAAAAACTTTAAAAATAAATCACTATTTTGTATTTTTTTAGTTCTACAATGTTCTCTAATATAACATAAATATGAGTATCACATCAGATTTGGCATTATTTTTGTGTTTCTTGTGTCTCTTTCCTTCTGCTGCTGGCCCTGGCATTAAAACTGACCGATCAGGTTGTCCCGTTTGTGTTGATTGACAGGCAGACACCAGCACTGCTGCACTGGCTTAGTCTCACCCAGACCAGGTGAGCCCATTGCTGGGCCTGGCCCTGCAGTGTCATCACTGCACAGGCCACCAGGTGACACCAGATTGTTTTTTGTTGTTTGTGAGTGACTAGAGCTAGCCTGTTTCACTTCTGACAGAGTTTGAAAGAAAAAGAAGATGCTTTCATTTGGACTTTCTATTTGGACAAATAATTAGAGATAGACCATTATATATTGGTTGGTCGATATACCAGGTGAATATTTGGACTTTTTAGCATATCGGCTATCTGCCTTTTGGTGAATCTGTTGCCTGGAAAATACACACAAAGCTTTATATTACCACTTTAATACGAAGAGATAGCTGCAAAGCTCTCTTAAAGGTCTGTGGTAAAAAAAAAAAAAAAAAAAAAAGGGCTTGGGTAAATTTAAATTCCATAATTTGAGAAAAATAATCTAAATTGGCCAAACATATCAACCCAAAAATATCAGCAGAGCTTATCGGCCATCAGTTGCTCTGGATTCTAAACAATCGACACCGGCCATGAAAAGACACGTGTCGGTCAATCTCTACAAATAATGGGATTATTTTTCAAAGAAGAGCAGTTTATGTTTGTTACCTAAGTTAGCTGTAATGAAACGCTCAGAAGAGCATATAAAACAACCAGGCTACAAGTCAAGGATTTACTGACACTTGGCCCTCACGGAGCAGAGAATGAGTGAACTGTTGGATTCATGGTTGGATTACACATCAAAGTACTCGTCTGCTGAAGACAGCAGCAGTGAGTGAGGTGTTATCATATGGTCTGTGTGCAGTAACTATGATTAAAACCTAATGAGAAAACATAAAGTTAAAACATGCTCATTATAGTTGTATTCAGTTGTTGATGGTGATGTACGTACACATTCTGGGCACACGTGGTCGCATCAATCAGCTGATGCATTTCTGCATTTAAGCAGTAAGGTCTATAGGCCTACAGATGGCGCAGGCCCAGGTCCCGAGGCCACGGTCTGCCACTGTCTCTAGTCACAGTGAGGTCTGTGCACATTTCTTTTAGAAATGTGAGGTGGGACCACCAGTGTAGTGTTATTTATGTACAGTTCATTCGTTGAACAGTTAGACATTGAATAACAGGTTTGTGCATAGATATATATCATTCATGAAAATACCCAGACTTTAATAACTGTATAAAAGTCGAGCCAATCAGGTTACAGATTATGCTGTGTGTCTGTCTATGGCTGTCTATAAATGCTGACCAATCCTGACCCACAAATTCAGCACATTTAAAAATAACTAATGACTCAAATCTTAAAGACATATTTTGGAGTAAATTGGTAACTGGTATTTTTGTGTCATAATCAACACCAGCTAGTCAGATAAAAACATGCAAATACTACCACTACTACTACCATTTCTAATAAAAATCTACATAATCTGTTTTACAATTTAATGACAAATAAACAACTTAACTAACTTAACCACTACATCTATTAATGGTGAACAAGGCAGCTCTTCTGGTTTTTCCAAAGCCTGGACGAATGGACAGTGTTGACAGTGATGTATAAATGATATGCTTTTCAAATTTGGAGGCATCAGTCTATTTTTGTACGTTTATGAATCTTGCTAATTGAGTATACTATCCTGTATTATCAAGTGCTATGGAGGCAGTGGATTGGATTGCCTGTTCATCGAAGCAGATATTAACAGATGACGTAGAGTCCTTACTACATTTGCTGACAGTGTTACTTTTTCTCAACCTGACTCTTACCTTACACTTTTTGTTTAAGCCTGTTTTCAAGCAACATCTTGACAATAATGCAGTTCGCTCTCTTGTCTGTGCCTGTCCCAATCCACAAATACAAAAAAAAAAAAAAAGAGTGGAGGAAACCAGCATCCGATGACTCAAACTCTGTCGCTAAGCAGTTGCTAAGGAAGTGACACGATCTTTCCGACCACTGCTGCTCCTCTGGGCTTACACACATCCAACAGGTAACAACGGGCTGCATATCAATGTGCCTATACACTACACTGAGCAAGGCTCTCTACAGGCTTCATCTGAGCTCAAGAGCGCGGCGCACATTACAGTTAACCTTGGCACAGTCTTAGCAGTGGTGTGACTTCTAACACCGTCTCCCAAAGGATCCACCGCTGATGACTAATCTTTTATACAGCAGGCTGGTGTCTCTTCACGCATACAATTATTAACAACCACTCACCCATCTATGTACTGATGAATACAATTATGGAAATACTGTGGAACTATAACACTAAAATAAAGACCTATGCTTGTAACGACTGTATCTGTCTTACTTAAATTTTGAGATTTCTGGGCTTTTATATATATATATAAATATAATAAATATATATATATATATATATATATATATATATATATATATATATATATATATATATATATATATATATATATATATATATATATATATATATATATATATATATATATATATATATATATATATACATATATATATATATATATATATATATATATATATATATATATATATATATATATATATATATTTCACACTTGTTCTGGTTTAGTCCTGGTTTGATCCCAGTTCAGTGCTGATGTAGACTTGCTTTGATCCTGTTGTAGTCCATTTTTACTCCTGACTTAGTTCTGGGTTTTGTCCCAGTAAGATCCCATGGCGTGTGTGCACATGTGAAAGCTCACCTCAATTTAAACCCAAAACTACAGAACAATATCGATCGCCAAAATGACAAGCTTTACTTTCACGTTTCCAGATGATGCATGAGTCACTCCTGTCTCCAGCCTCATTCGGAGCGGGCAGGGGTTGGCAGAGGGTTCGGCCTGGCTTTGAGCAGGACCAGAGAGGAAGCAGAGGGAGATGGAGAGAGAGGTGGGGGGGGGGGTCCCACACACACAACAAAGAGCTTATGCTACGACCAGCCAAAACCAGATCTCATAAGAGGCTGCTAACACAAACAGCTCCAGTGTCCAGCAACTGTTCAGCTCCTGCCCCCCGGACACAGAGACAGACTCTCACCTCCAAAAGGACATGACTGGGACTGCATGGGACTGCACAATACATGTGTGCACATTGATACAATCAAATAAGACAAGATTATAATGACCCTGCTAATACTAGCTACAGGTACCATATGTTTTTGACATCTAGCTATACAGGTTAATCTGTTAAATTATGATAAAGAAAGGTCACTACATTAGAAACTATTTTAACCTTTTGCACTGACACTTTCTAAAGGAAATAGTAACTAACAGTATAGGTTTAAAAGTATGCTGCTTTAACAAGGTGTTTTGACAAAGTGGTGTCACATGAGGGCAAGCTTTGTTCTTACAACTGGCAACACAGAAGAAGAGAAATGCCAACCACAGGCACTTCCTTTACACAGCCTCCTCTTTATGGTCACCACAGCAAATCCATCTCTGTGAACTTGGCTACTTTTATGCTGAGTTTTAGACCCTTACAACAGACCTCTGCTTTGATGAGAGAATAGAGGACACATTCATACTTTCCCTGGTTTTATCCTGGTTTGAGCCCATTTTAGTCCTGATGTAGACTTGGTTTGGTTCCTGGTTTAGTTCTAGTCCTGGTTAATCCTGTCACGATAATTACTATGTCAACTTATTTTTGGGGGGTCACTATTTATCGTGGGTATGTTCTCTTTGTACTAGTGGGATTGTTTTTGCTATTTTTTGCAGTATAATAATTTGAGCTGTAGAAAGTTGAATGACCTTCTATGACTCATTATAAATACAAAGTAATTACACATGTGTTGCATCCTGCTATATATTTTTTGCAGCTAAGAATACTTTTTGGCGGATTCTGCTTTATAGTTTGGTTTCAATATCCTTCATTTATTGTCTATATTTGCTTCAACAATATATGGCTTTTTATCATAAAAGGTATAGTCCTGGTTTAGTTCTAACTATTAGTGTAGTGCAGTTTTAGTTTTGGCTTAAGTCTTTACTTTTAAGTGATGTGTGTAGCTACTCCCTCATTCAAATCTTAGGACAAATTCACTGTCGTGCTGTAACAGACAAGCTCATGTCTCTCTGATAAACAGCTGACCAGGCATTTCTCTGACTGGATTTGATGCTACACAAGAACAGCAACAAATCTGATTAAAACATTTTTCACTTTGCAGATTGTATATTTAACCACCCACAAATCATCTGAAATCCTTTGCCTGGGAACCAGAACACACACTTCTTCAGTACTTATCAAAGCTGTGAGTCTGAAGCACAAACTCTGTTAATATAAGGTGAGATCAATTTGATTTTATTTGTAACTCATAAGTGACCAGTAAGCTCACATCACAGTTTCACGTGTCACTGAAAAAAAACAAATCTGATTGGACGATCATGTTTGACTCAGCTTGAGACGTTACGGGGGGTGTGGGAGCCTGATGTCAGTCTGTATAAAAGAATCAAGAATGTTTAATACACATTGTGGAGCTAAAATTAATGTTAGAAAATGTAAGTCAAAGTCATTAATTTCAAGTTATTAATTCAACCTTTTACAGATTGATCATATAGCAACAAAAAATAACCAAAAATGTAGTGCAAAGAAAATGTGCACACGATAAATACTGACCCTCCAAAATTACTGTTCCAACTTTCATATATTGACTGATAAGTCGGTATAGTGATTATCATGACCTACACCTGATCACTATTAGAGCCACTGTTCCACACTGAGAATGGACAGGCTAGCACACAACACCACCACCTGTTAGCCATTAGCCTCATCAAACATGACAGGGCGCCCGGGCGAGTGTCGGTCAATAGGTCTTTACCTCCTCCACTACCTCCCCTGTTGGATTGAGCCTTTCTAGTCCCTGTCATTAATATGCAACTTCAAAGCGCGAGTGGGAGCGGTGGAGAGGAGAGGTGGCTGTTTGTTGATTCATTATGCGCTTATGTCCCGCGAGTGAGCTAGCGTCGCCGGTGACGACCATTCAACAGTCCCCATTGTCTGGTGAGCGTGCGCGGGGTGAGGGGAGGAGAGAGGAGGAGACGAGTGGCCCCATCTACATGTGAGATCACAGATTATACACTTGACGCTTCGCCAGAGTGGGCTTGATGGTGGTAACACAGAGAGGCGGAAGCCAAAGACAAAGGGGAGAAGAATAAACAATGAGTAGCAAGGTGGTGGTGTCAAATGTGGACAAAAAAAACAGAAAAGAGGAGAGAGTTTTGGAGAGGGCGAGTACGCAGCAGCAGCAGTGAGGGCCCTCTTGAACTGAACAGGGAGATTTCAGAGCTGTGGCAGTCGTTTGCAGCAGAGGGGGGTCGGTGATGATGACCATAGCAAATCTCAACAAAGATATGGATTAAACTATACGGCTAAACTGGCCACTCAGTAATCCACGTGACCTCATTTTTCACAAAGAGCGTCGATAAGAGCAGCGCGGTTAACCTTATCATACTCATTTTGGGGATAGAGTTCACTTAATCTGAGTTTTACAAAGCACGACGTTCAAAGGGCCACGGGGATTTGAAAATGGAGAGAAATTGAGAGAAATCTGCAGAAGACGAAATTATTTTTTGACATTGCCTGATGCTGCAAAGTGATAGCAGAGCCAGACAGGAAATTAATCAAAACAATTATGATAACTAGTTCAGGTCATTTATCATTTTAGCAGTTTCATCTTCTTTGTTTGTTATCTAGATGTATAGTTCAATTTCACGCTCTTGAGCAGTTTGTCAAGCAAATAAGTTTTTCATTATTTTAATTTGAATATTATCAGTAATTTTCCACAGGCTTGCTTTATACTCATTCATGTTAACATGTTTTCCATTGAGGAGAAAGACATGAAAAGGAGCTAATGCACACAATCATAAGGGCAATATGACCGCATCCTGTTCAGTTTTAGCATCTTGGACCATTAGACTGAACTTACACCAAGAAAACCGCCAATCAGTAGATGGCAGCTCTCACAGAAAAAACATTTTCTAACCCTCCCCTTAGTCCTGACTAATCTGCTGGCTCAGGATCTAGACCGTACCCTGTGTCCATCTCTGACGACCCAGTGAGGAATGGTCCAAATGCAGAGGGACTATACGTTCTCTATATGTTCTCATTTAAACCATAATTTAATGTAAACTGGAGATAGTGTCATTGATCATATCTCAACATTAAAATTCCACAGAACCCTGGATTATATAAAAAATATAAAATGTAGCCCTCAATAACCTAACATTTGCTAACAAAATCACTGAGTGTGCGATTGTAATGAGCTTTGACAGTAGCCTGCAGAAATGTATGGAGACAGAGGGGAGGGTGTGGGGCTAACCCGTCATCCCACTGAACTGCATTTCCCATGGGGCTTTGTACCAGCATCTACACAGATGGCATCCACAACAACCCCCCCTCCCTCATTCAGAGCGCATAAACCATAGCTAAATAAACCTCAGTGTGATAGCTATTCTGTGCTAACTTGAGTTTGTATCTTTCCCTGCACAGCACCATACAGAGGTCAAATCATAACAGCACTGCAACTTTGGGAAGGAGTGGAACACGAGGCATGCACTTGTTATTACATAAAACCACTCCAGGGATGAACTGAAAGGTCCGACGCTACATATTTGTAGATATGTGGGCTTTAATTTTTTTTAGGTCTTATCTTCAGCAATGTATGGGAAACATAGACCCAGTTATACCAATGGATAATGGCTGAACACTTTTTGACATCATCTATTGGTTAAATCCAAATGTAAGCTTATATAAAACTAAGTCTTATACGAACACAAGAAGGAGCTAAGTCATGGAATACATTTGACAAACCAGTAAGTGACATTTTAAGTGTAAGTTTAATTATGAATGAATCATAAAATATTAAAAATGAATTAATAAACGTACCAAAAGTCACAAAAAAGTCTTCCAAATGATTTTTTTAAATGCAGTACAAATATTTCTTTACATGTTACTGTTGTAGGTCGCTATTTCATCCTTTCACGACACATACTTCTGCCTTTAAGACCCCATTTACCATTTGAAAAGGTTTAGCGTGTTTTTCTTTGTGGACTGGAAGAGCTAAAGGATGATGTGCAGTGTCAGGCTGTGGCCTGTCACTCAGGCTGATCGGAGCCAATGTGACAGCTCATTTATTGTCTTCTCCTCCGCTGTGTCCTCCCGTAGCCTTTATTAGGAGCTATCAAAACTATTACAGAGGTTAAAACTACCATTAAAACTTCAGAGCTCAAAAGAAGAGGTGACCTATCTGTTCACACATGATCAGATGGAGTTATTTCAAGTGGAAGTGTGTTTTTTGACTTCAAGTAAAAAAAAACTCAATGCCTTTGCTGAAAAGGTTGAAAAGCATTTTTTTAAAGGCTGAAGTAAAAGGTAATAGTCAAAAATATCACTGGACTTTCTTAATGTTACAACAATTTTCATTTCAATGTTTTAAATATTTCAGATTTCTCTGTTAGATGTTGCAGGTCATACTTCAATAGTAACTTGGGTGAGGTACTATATATTCTGCACAGTTTATGGAAGAGCAGGTCGCACTATCACAGTACCACTTGTTATGATACTATTTCACACTTGATTTTGATACTAAGAAAAACGCTTGATTAGGGTTGTCAAAAGTATCGAAAATCAAATACTAATAATAATAAAATAATAAATAATAAAACTAGTATTAAAAGTAGATACTCATTAGAGCAGGTATCAATAAAAAAGTCTTATTCACAGGAAATGAAATGAACCTTCCTGGATATCTTTAGAATGATGTTGAGCTGTATCTTTCACAAGTATAAGACACATAGACTAGTATACACCCATGGACCACTATGAACCTACTGCACACTGAGGATTACACTGATATAAGACAGTAATGGAAAAGAAAGTACTACGTTTTATCGTTTGAATAAAGAGTGTTTTTATTATCATTGTGGTATTGGAATCTGTACTGTTTCTTAGTAAAGTTTCATTTTAATATTGTGAAAGCACTGGGCTCGATATAAATTTGGACACCACAATGACAACAATACATTAGTTTTTTAGACGAGAGTCTTGTTGTTTTGGTATCAATATCAAAAATGGTTTCAGTATACATTTAGTATATGGGTACCAATTTTTTATATGGGTACCAATTTTGGACTCTAATTCACACATCACAATTCACACCTTTCAACTGATAAAAATCAAATGAACAAATACTAGCAAGGAGGTTAAAAAGTAAAGCCACAACCTGGTGGCTATATCCATTGTGCCACCCTGCCTGCCGCTGTCCTCTATGTCTTGAAAAACTGTGGCAAATATATTGATGCTTTTGCTGTTTATATTTAGATGCTACGACAGGGTCAGCTGGCAGGAGGAGAAGTGGCTCTTTTAGCTAAAGCTAAAAGCACTTCTTCAGACACATTCTGCAGGTTTGTACGGATGATCTCACAGGCCTCCTTTGACATCACTCTCCTCCTGTCTCCGTGGAAACATAAAACATGCACTCACCACAAGAAGACGAGAGAGAGCTAAAGGCTTGTTACTCGCACAATCGTTTCTACAATTAATGCAGTTATATCAATCATAGTTATTATTTAAAGGGCTTATATTATACGAAATGGACTCTTGGAGCTTTAAGTAACATAATGTTACCTCATGAAAAACATACCTGGAGTTGTGTTTTGTTAGCCATTTATTATTGGTCCGCCTGTATCTCAAAAGCTCAAAATGCTCAGTTCCACCTTGTGATGTCATGCAACCTTTTACCCTCAGTAGAGAGCACAGTGGAGCACTTCTTGTATTACCACATGACATCACAAGGTGTAACAAAGGAGTGTTTTCAGTTTGAGAAAAGAACTAAATATGCAGGGGTTGTGTGTTAAACTTGTGTGAATGAAACAGAACACAACTCCAGGTCGGTTTGTGATGAGGAAACAGCATTAAAACATAGATCAGAAAATAGCCTAATATGAGTTATTTAAATATTAGTAAATGCAATCGCTATACCACAGTTGTGGTAAAAAGATTATTGGAATCTTGATTGATGAAGATTATTGGAATCCTGACAATAATTCAAGAAGAGCTGATTTGAAGAACAATACTTATTTGAAGAGGAATACCTATGTGGCAAACCTTTTGTGATATTTCTGAACTTGTGGGTCATTTTCCAGTCATTTTGCATTAGTAAGAAACGTATCCACAATACATAATACATGAGGATAAGACAAGACAAGTTTGACTCAAATTCTCAGTTAGTGACGCATTGCTCTGTGAAAATGTTTTCCAATGAAATAACAGTACTATAAATGTCCCTTTCATTTAAATGTTTTAGAACTAGTTTTGTCTCAAAGATTTGCTTTAAATTGAATTTGAGTTTGTAAATAAATAAATAAATCCTGCTTGTCTTAAATTGTGGTTATGATGTCAAATTCCAAACAGTTTTATTCAGTGATGTATGTTCTGTGCTGCCCTATAGTGCCGTTGTTTGCATATCATTCTCAGCAGTATAAATGCAGATGAAAGGAACCAAAGTCTTATTCAGACCAAAAGACATTTGTAGAAAGCTCTGGGGAAACATCTGTAAAATAAACACAGATTGAATTGCAAATTGTGGGACAAATCATGTGTTCATCATGCAAAGAACCATGATCCACATTGAATAAAAAAGTGTTATTCTGAGCCCAGACGAGTGTCAGAGAAAAGTCATGAATGCATAAACATGAAGACAGCCTGTGGCTAAATGAGTCTGTTTTCAATCAGCTGCTGTGATTCAGTAAAGGACTCGAGAAGGTGACCAATGATAATTAAGAACATCTGCAATTTCACCAGGACAACAACGCCCAAGCACATGTATTTCCCAGCTCCAGCCAGGTATTGTTTTTGATCAAGGCACACTTAAACCACATAGTCTATGTGAATAAAGTGTGAGTTATTGGTGGTGATCAGGTCGTTGGTGCAGATTGGTAACCACGGAAGCCAGCTGTGGCCGCATAACATCTGAAGTAATACATTCTAATTATGCATAGGTTATTATCTGGCTAAGAGCTGGGCATCGAAATATCAGAAATATAGTTTTTTGTACAAGATTTTATATATATATATATATATATATATATATATATATATATATATATATATATATATATATATATATATATATATATATATATATATATATATATATATATATCTATATATATATATATATACACACACACACACATATATACATATATACACCATCACCATGTCATTGTGTCATTGGGCAAGGCACTTAACCCACCGTCTCCAGTGTCTGTGTACACTGGTGAATGGGTGAGTGGCTCCTTGATGTAAAGTGCTTTGAGTGCCTTGAGTATGGGAAAGCATTGTGACCAAATGTGATGATTTGTTGAAGTTTCTACACATTTGTCGGTAATTTTATAGTCCTTTCACATTATCTGCTACTTAAACCTCAACAAATACATTTAAAGACACAATTTGGCACATTTTCTGATGGATTACCAAATGATTTGATTAATAAAATGAGCGAGATACTACCAAAAATGAGCAAAAAATCTGCATATGAATTAATACCTATCTCTGACAGTACTTGGCACAGGCACAAAGGGTTAACAAGGCTGTGACACCCTGTGAATACATTCTGATCTAGTTCGAATGAAAAAGAGAATGGAATCTTACACAGCAGTGACTACCAACAGCACACAGCCTGTGATCTCCGCCCATAACAAATCCCAGAGTATCATTTTGTGTGATCGCAGCAAGATGTCGAGATAAGTCACGAAACCTGCTGAGACGTTCCTTTGAGAAGACTCCAGTTCAGTCCAGACCAGTTCATTCCCTCCTCCAAATCCGACTTTGTCAAGAGCAGCTTCAAAAAAACACAGTTTCTCCTCGCCCAATCCCAATCGCACACACGTACACACAATCTATACAGACACTCGCTGCTCAAAGGCCAGACCCTTTTAAACTATTGGGTGCGAAAGGTTGTAGGTGTTAGTCAGTGCCACATACAGTCGCTCTCTGCTCACTGCTGATACCAATGAGTGACAGAACTGAGAGAACAGGGCCAGGCAGAGAAGAGGAGAGTGCTCAAAATAAACTAATAAATAACAAGCAAAAGCTTAATTTGAATAATAGCTGCTCCATAAGACAGAAAATAAACAAAGTATTTTCAAAGTGTGTTTATGCAGTGGGAGGGACTAGGCTTCAAAAAGAGTAAAGCCTTTGACATTATTGCTTTTAGGGTGGGCATATTATAGAGAATAGTTAGCATACCATGCTATACTAAATGTACAGAAAAATCTCCCAAAATGTGTTTTCTGAGAGCTTCTAAAAGAGCAGAGCTGAGGAGGAGATTAACGGGGCAGCAGCAGGGGGGCGGACGAGGGTCAGACGTCACCAATGGCAACGGGAGAGACAGGAAGTTTGCACAAACTGAGAGAGACAGTGTGAAAAAAACAACAGTGCACCAGATAACAGAGACACAGAGAGAGGGCCGTTTCAGCACTCTGGACAGCTCCTCCTCCATCAGCTGATGCACTGACAAACTGCAAACTGGGCTCATTACTGCCATAACAGCTTTAATGTATGTAGGTTTTTTTGTAAGCTAAATGCAAATGAGAGGAAATGAAGAGGTATAAAAGTTCAAGGTTTCTCAATCTGTGGTACAATTATCTGGAGTTCAAGTGGTGGATTATTGCATGTTAACAGACACAGGCCAATATATTGGACTGATATTTGCACTTTTTTGCATGTTGGTCAGTCTCAAAATATCCTGTACAGGGCGATATTTTGTTTTGGCCGACCAGGTGCCTTAAGAATACACGTAAAGCTTTATTTGAACACTTAAGTATGAACATCTGCAAAAAATGTGACTACACAGCCTTTAGGTTTGTGGTCAAAAAGGTCTGTGGGTGAGTTTGTAGTAAATTAAAATGATATCATATCGGCCCTACATATTGGCCCAAAAATATCGACAGGGCTTATCAGAGCCATTGGTTTCTCTGGATTCTAATTGGCATCAGCATCAGCCTTGAAAAAAAAAAACATAGCGGCCGATCTCTAAGCATAAGAGCATGTTGTAATACTGTGCTACTTGTCCTTTTGTTGGAACTTTGACGAGGGCATTCAGGTCCAGAACTAATTAAGTTCCCTATTTAGTCTGTGGAAAATGCTGGTTTAGTCCATGTTTAGTTCATTCCAGGTTGTCAGTCCTAGTATAGCCTCCTCTTTCAAAATGTGTTTGTTATGGGCTAATCCCTGTTTCATATCCCCATACCCAGACATTGAAAAGAAAGAAAAACAACACTGACATTAGACAATAACTGTTCAAAATGTCTGCCACCTGATTGGCCAAAGAGGCTTAGTCGCAGTAAGCTCCTTCACATGCTGTTGGGCAGAAACAAACACATATTTCTACACAGTCCTGTTTACAGCACCACTCCTGCTAATAGTATTGCTAACAACACCCTTAAAATACACTAACATCATGTTTAACGAGCCTCACAAAGAAGTATAGAAATATAAATTACCAAGCAATTACTTAACAAAACAAAACCTTTTCTTATAATCAAAAATACTGTGCAATTTTTTTCTATACCCTAGTGAAAACAATTTAGAATTGCAACTTAGTGTCAAAGTCCTGTACAAGCTTGGGACTGTCGGCTGACTGCATAAAACCAAGGCCCCAGGCTAAAATAATAATCCAATGCACTTTCTCATGAATAAATTTACATTGCTCTTGAACAAGCCCAAACCTATTCAGACCCCACTTAAAATGCGTTTTATAGCTTCGTTCATTTGGCATCTGCTGGACTCAAAGCTCCAAGATTGTACAGCATAATAGTCTGAACATCACTGTTTGGTTTTTATTATAAATTAGTTTTGAGTAGTTTAAACCTATTTTGAAAATAGAAAGTGGCTGTATTGGATGTATAGCTCATGTTAAATGCCTGAAATTCACCTTAAGGCATTTAAGACTTTGAGGGAGACCACAGTCCTGCTAAGATGGATCCAACAATTTCGAGTGAAGAACAATGCAATAGGAGAGAACAGAATATATTCAGGGGTGAAGCCTCTCAAACTGCCTGTACTTTACTAAATGATAAGCTCCAGTGTCCAAAAAACATAATTTTGTGACATCAGTATGCCAATAAGTGTGGAACCTAGGTAATTAGCTTCATTTTAATAATACAATATGCATGAAAACATTAATGTACTGATAATAATGGTTGCTGTATCTGTCCTGATATCACATTTTTGTGTTACAATAACAGTGAGAACAAACATCATGATTTAACAATTATTCACATTGACTCCATGACCAAACATCTATCTTGTATTCCCAATGTCCATACATGATCAGCTTTATGCAATCAAACTCAATGTCAATGTAACACAAATGGTCAAATCAAAAAATGAACTAAAATGGTTTGTGACTAAAGCTACAGTATGTAACCTTTTAGCCATCATTTTAGTTGTGTTTATTACAGTGAAAAATATGTAAAAAACACTCGTCCTTACTCGTGGGGTTGCATCTCCACAAACATGACTCTTATCTGGCCTGGGGGAGGGATTCCTCCTGGTACTTTCCATGGAAATGTTGTTCCTTTGGCTTTAATGTTCCTCCAGATGGCATAAATCTTGTCTATGGAGAACGTTCCAAAGTATGGTTATAAATTTCTATTTCCATGGAATCATGCGGGTGACATGCCACCTGCAGAAAGTTACATACTGTACCTTTAACCAATAATCTTGACATCCCGCTTTAACCATGCATACCACACCACACTGAGATTCAGATATTGTTACAAGTTGACATGCAGCAACAGGGAGTAGTACAGCGAACAATAGCCATGTATGAGGTCATTTTCTGTCCACTGGTCTGTTTCAGTGACTAGAGCATTTTCCTTTTGATTTGTCCCTTTAGACAGACAGGGAAGAGTCCATGCTAAAGCGTTATGCTATAGTGTCATGCGATTGTGTTATGCTATAGTATTATGCTATAGTGTCATGCGATAGTGTTATGCCAGAGGATCAGAGGCACATTCACATCTTAACAAGGCCGTGTCTTTAGCTTGTCGCCGCGCTCCAACTCCAGTGTTTGTGTTTTCAAAGAATCTGACAGGAAGTGGCGAGGGGGGGATGCAGGGGTATAGAGATTCTGTAGTTTCTGTAGTTGTACTCACTGAGGGACTAAGGAACAAGGGTCCTGATTACAAATGACTTACAAAATCTTTCTTTAGTTATTTAATATTGAAAGAGTATAAAATCAGAACAAATGCTCATAAACATATTCTGTCTGTTCAAAACAATGGGTGCTACTGTTGCTGCACTGATCCACAGCTGATGGGGATAAGAAGGACACAGGCCAGTAACCTGCCACCAAACACCATAGTGAGGGGGCATAGAAAGAAAAGTACAACAGGTATGATTTATTGTGCGACACTGTAGGAGACATCAAAGTAATGTTACACAACGTGCTTCACAATGGGCTTCATCTGCTTTAATGATAAACACTTCAGTGGTGAAAGGTAATGAAATGCAAGTAGTACTGTACTTAGGTAACATTTTTAGGTAAGTACATTTTACAGTGCGTTCTTTTTACTTTTACTTCACTACATTTGAGAGCAGGTATCTATACTTTCTACTCCATTACATTTTTGAACTGGACTGAAAAGTAAAAAGTATTTTTTATGTGATTTGAGAGGTTACTTTTCCCATGTTCATGCTGACATCCTGACTAAAGTTTTCGAGTTCCAGCTTTGACTTTGAATAAGCAAAAGTAAATGTACAAAATTCATTTAAAAAATTAAGAAATTGATTTGTATTGTAACTGGTGGCCAAAATATGTATCATTTTTAAATCACTATAGCTACATTCAACACTTTAAAAAATTAACAATATGTGTATGAAATACTTTTACTTTTTACTCTTAAAGTACATTTTAAAACAGGTACTTTTTACTTTTATTTGAGTATTTTTTTACCACACTATCTGTACTTTTACTTAAGTAACAAAACTGAGTACTTCATCCACCACTGAAACACACAGTCCATATATTCACTTTGGGAGGTAAATAACAGCTTGATTGCCTAGTACACATTTGTGGACTAATTACAAACTTTATATTTGAGTGGCTGACTGTAGTCCAGGGAGTGACTAAAGTCTCTGTCACATTGTGAAACCTATCTGCCCCCAATAAGAAGATAGTAATAGCTGTTTACATGGACCTGTAAAATGGCAGCTCAAAAACATTCATTTATTGGTGGTAATACAAAGAAAAGTATATCACCAGAAAAAGATTTGCCATCAAAAGTAGAACAGTACTAGATTTTTCTTGGACCACTCCTGGACAAATGAGAGATTACACCATCCCCATTTTATACCCTACAAATTGAATGCAAATTTGGACTACTCACCAACCCCTGCATCCACATACAAGACCCATCCTATCACCGCGAACTCCTCACACCCCAAATATCCATAAGAAGCTGTCCTTATCCAATCAGAATCAACCTAAAAACAATGGGTGACTACGTCACAGCAGCTCTCCCACAGAGCGCCATCCAAAAGGGAATAAAACAAGCTTATTTAGAAAAAGTCTTCAGTTTTGAAACGTGCTTTAAACAATTTTTTGTCCTTTAGCTTGTCTGTTTCTTTTGTTTACCAAAATATATGAAAAACAGTTTGAGATTGCATTGTAATTTAAATGAATGTTTGGGTTTATGAGCTTTGTCACAAATTGTAGCTTCAACAAACTTGATACAAATTGGGCTCCGTGTCTTCATCAGGGTGATAGTACTAATAATGGTTTGATTTATGGCCAGATTCAGATTACATTTTTGAAAAGACATAAACAGGATATATAAAATGCCCCTGTCTCTTGTCCCAGCTGAGTCGTTTCTTTTAGCCTGCCCCCCCCTCACCCTCTTCAGACTGCTCCTGCTGTGGACAGGGGCACACAAGTGTATTTGAAGTCCTGTCATCTGAGGCCGTGCTGCAGTAACACAGTTGTGACAGCCTCCAAAAAGCAACTGACAAAGATGAAGTTTGTGATAATCTTGTGAATAATTTTGACTGGTGTTTAATATTTACACAGATTTTTTCACATGATCAGCATTTTTTTAGACCAGGCTGATTTGCATGCCTTTGGGAAAGCCGAGTACATTAATACTGCATCACACAGCATTGGTTTTGATGGAATATTTTACAAACAGAGAAAGTCATACTGAGGCAGATACTGCTGGACATGTGAATATGCATTTGTGTCATGTTGAACGCCCATTACTCAATATTAAACCACTTATTTAACTACAGAAAAGTGCAAATAAACTTATTTGGCAAATCTCTCTGTATTTTGTATGAAGATATGTCTGGTCCCCACGCCCTCTGTTGCATCTCAAGCCCAGTCAAACATGATCATGCAATCATTTTTTTCAGTGACATGTGAAACAAAGAAGCTCATTGGTCCCCTATGATTTACAAATAAAACCCAAATTAGAGCTTCGCCAAGTGATTCAGCAGAAATCCGCCACGTTTTTCACTCCTTGTGATATTTATTTTCCTTTATTTGACTTTAGATCCAGACAGACATGCATGTCCCTGATTGACTAATCCACTAGTCAATCCCACCTATTTGGCCAGACTCACATCTTCATAAGAATATTGAGGAAGTTTGTATTTTGGATCCTAGGCAACAAATAAACTACAATACTGTGGAAAATCTGTATTTCTGTAGTATTTCTAACATTTACTGCATGTAATGATGACGCATGTGCATTTAGAGTAATACATTTCCCCAGAAGCTATTAACAGTACAAATCTTCTTTTGTGACAGTTTTTATGTTTCAGAAGCAGTAATTATAGATTTTGCAGTTTTTATGCCAGATGCCCTTCCGGGTACACTTCTGTGATTCTGGAAGAAATACAAGTCATATTTTACAAATTACAGAATATATTTCCACGACACTTTACTTACTTTGACTTTTGCAAATAAAAATTGGACCTAAAGCTGATTTGAAACAGATGTATGAGATTCAGACTGATACTACAGCACAATACAAATTGATTTAACATTTCTAAACTCAGTCAAATACATAATATGGCATTTCTGAATAACGCTCGTCACTGAAACATTACCATAAGCAGTAGTGGCAAACAATGTTATCAAGATTATCCCCCTGTAAAGAAAAGCTGTCCCCAGATGGAGATGTCAAATGTCACATTCCTTCACAAAAATCTATTTCCTATCAAAAGGTCAAATTGACAGGAAATACGTCTGTGAGCACTACAAGCACTGTTTCTGAGGAAGGCAAAATAACTTCCAAAGGTGAAAAAAAATAATAATGTTTTTGGCACAACATGGTCTGATGTAATAGAGAGGAGGAAAATAGTTTTGGGGGATAGCAGACAGTTGTGAGCTATGGCTAAAGACAGTTCATGATTCAAACGCACTTAAGAGTGGAGCATTAAGAAGACTTATATCTCCACGCATCCAGACCAGTGTTTTATTGCTACAGTTTAAGTGGGCACTCACTGAACAATAGCTGGATTTTTTGTTTCTGTCCTTACAAAACCTCTGTTAAGTCAAAGCAGTATTCTATAGGTACTAGGATGGTAAAAAATATGCAAAGACTTACGTGCAGTAAAACTAGTATTAAAACTATTCATTTGACTTCTTTTTGACTTATTTAGGACACATGGGCATGTCCTGAATAGTTTTAGAAGGCATTTGATCTACTGTATAAGTGCAAGATCACATGGTAACATTAAAGGTCCTATATTACACAAAATGGATTCTTGTGAGTACACACATGTTTGAGTAACACTTTATTATTAGTCTATCTACATTACCAAAGCTCAGAATGCTTTGTTCCACCTTGTGATGTCGCGTAGTGTTATTTTTGGTTCAGTAGATTGGCAATTCCAGGGCTGAAATGATCCAAATGATTCTAGTGAAGGTGTATGGAGTTAAAAAACACAGAGGAGCACTTCCTGTATTACCACATGACATCACAAGGTGGAACAGAGTGTTTCCCTTGCAAAGAAAACCACAGTCTAAATATGCAGGGTTTTGCTTCACGCACAAAAAAAAAAAAAACTCCAGGAAACATTATAACAGATCAGAAAATAGCATAATATAGGCCCTTTAAAGAAACTACTTTTCTGCAAAGAAAAATGACATCACATTAACATTATCTTTGTGGCATCAGTATGAAGTCTTTACTTTTGAAATCAAGTTTGAAATTTGGGTCCTTGTCTACAACCAAACAACAACCATGCTGGGTACTGCTTGTTACTCTACAGTGGAAAGAAGTTGAATCAAATGTTGAGGATTTTTTTTTTATACAGGCCAAGGATAAAATGATGCTTTTTAGGTGTGAATCTTGTCCCACTTTTGTGACAGACTACAGCTCATTTACCTTAGAAACAAACTCCAGTTATACAGCATGTGCCTGGTGTTTTCAGTATGTTTGTGGTAGATGCCCACAATATGACATAATTTCAATAGCACTCACACAGTTATCGTGCCATTAGGAAAGCAAGGTCACATTGAACAGAAACAGACTAAGACCAATAGCTCTGCAGACTACAGCATACAAAGTAAAAGCCACTTAAAACTGTAATATGCAGATCTTTTGGAATCCAATACTATCTCTGAAAATTCCTGTTTACAGAATAAGGACTGGGATAAGTGTTCTTAACTAAGAGCTGACAATGATCCCATCACTTGCTTCATCAGTATTAAGGTGGTGGTGTTAAAGCAGACCTATTCAAAACTGACTTTTCAGAGCGTTTAACCATATTATAGTTGTTTCCCCTCAAGATTTACTCCCCCAGTGTTGTATTTGATGCGACTGGTGCATGTTTGAGCAATCTTTAATTGTTTATTTTTGAGACACCATACTGCTAATCACGCCGCTTCCACCACCACTGGCATATGCCCACTGCTCTGTACTTAAGCAGTGATACACGCAGTATTCGGCAGAACTGCGTAGTGTTTTTGGGAGGTGCCAGCTCTTTGTTGTGTTTACAATGTTTACAATGTTTACGGCGATGTCAGCTCCCATTTTGCACTGCAGTTTTCTAAGTCTAAGCTAAAGCTCTGTACAAAAGGTCTTCTTTAAGGAAATTCAAGATTTAAATAAACTGGTTGTAAATAAATAAGTAATAAGTAAAAAGAAAACATATGTTTGTCCCTATTAATTTAAAGATTATATTGCTCATCACTGCATCCAGAAGTACATAGCAGTAGCCTATAACATGCGGTTGAATATTATGCGTAAATAGCCACTTTAATCCCTTTAATATATGTATTCATTTAAAGATGTACTAAATTGGTCACAAACTTGAAATGAAAATGCATTGCTGTGTATATGCTAATGTGGAACCACCTCCAATGCATTAGCTAAATTATCAGAGGTGTCTTGGTGCATCTCTGAGCTCTGCCCTGCTTTTCCTGGAATGGAGGCTGGCTGTTGCAGATTGGGGTTCACTAGGAGGGAGGGCAGTGGGTGCGTGTGTGCGTCTGTGTGTGGGTGCATGTGTGTGTGTGTGTGTGTGCATGTGTGTGTGTGTGGGTGCATGTGTGGGGGTTGATGGAGTGGGGGATATGAGGAAGGTTAAAAGCGGGGCCAACGCAGTGACTCACTCATGCCTGTGTATTTCTCGGCACTATCAGCACTTGTACAAACCCAGGGAAGACCTGACGCCGCGTATCCTGGTCCAGGACGGGTCAGAACTATTTAACCTTAAATTATTCATCCAATGCTACTTTTTTTGTTACAACCAAAGCGCTGCATTATTCATTTATATGGCCTGTGTTGTGTGTTTGAATATTACACTGCAAATGCATTTCTCTTTCATTTCATATGCTGCACAATAACACAGGAAAAAGCCCGAGCAATGTTTCTTTAATTAGGTTTTGGAGCCAATAGGATAAAATTGGAGCTTTTGGGGCTGTAGCATGAGCGTGTTTTTGTCTGACTTGTTAATGAAGAATGAAGCAATCTCTGTTTTGCATTTTAAAGACTCTAGTAAGGCTAGCAATAGTATGAAAATCACTCATTCTGAAAGCCTACTGTTGAAGTCAAAAGTTTGTCTCACTAAGATTTTAATTAAAACTGGTATTTGGTACAAACTTTTCCCTAAAAATAACACAAAAATCCGACCAACTGATTATCTAGTTAACAAGGCAACTGCTTGTAAAAACATAACCTGAGTGTCTGTGTAATCCCTCAGTCGTCCAGGTCTGATCCATCATAAAAGCCAAAAGTAAAGTCTCTCAACTGGACAAAAAAAACAAAACTCCTACAACTTCACTGCTACAACTTTATGTCCAATTGACAGACTTTACTTTTGGCTTTTACCATAACCTCAGTGTTGAGAGAGAACAACTGATCTAATTATCAGGACTCATACCGCAATCATAGGCCTGAACCATTTTGGTAAAGTGATGGACTGGCAACTTTTTTTGAAATCTTTGAACTTAAAAATCTAACTTCCTTTATAGGTCCTTTTCACGGAGCCATCTGGCCAGTTCCAGTTCTACGAAAGTGAAATGAAAAATAATTAGTCATGTTAAAATAGCACTACAATCTGAAGAAAAACAACATTTTTGTTTTGTGTTCTTTTACGTGATTTAGATGGTTTAGCATTACCATGAGCTTTGAGACACAAATATCTACTTTCATAAACTCACAAGTTTCCTCTAGTTAAGTGCTTATATCGTCGTAAAGTGATCATCCATCCATAACTCGCTGTCTGCTGTTTGATATTTAAATTTTGATTTATTTTTGTCCTCATAGAGAATGAATGGTGTGGGAAGAGCAACTCCACACTGCTCAGTCAAAAGTATCTTTTATCTTTTTAGTATCTTTTTAGTCTTTTATCCCAGCGTAACACATTGCCAAATAACTATGTACATAGTTATTTATTTATATATAATCTACTCTTATTTGCATATTTCCAAAACTAATGAAATGACAAGAAACTCTTTAAACCCGCCTCATGCTGCCTCTGATTGGTCACCTTTCCATTCAATCTCTCTTTTAGCAAAACACATTAAAGTAACTATCTCTGTAATATTTGAAATGATTATAATGACATTTTAAGTGAGAAAAGAATCTTTCATTACACCTGTCTATGTAATCCCTCAGTCTTCCTGTTCTGATCCATAGTAAAAGAAAAATTCAATTCTGTCACCTGGACAAAAAGTCTTAGAGTGAAGACGTTTGGCTGCCACACAAGTTACACCAAAAACACCTCCAGATCAAATCTTAATTGTCTTAATCATCTTGTTCACTGTCCAGAACAGACTTCCACCATAATAACCTTTGTATTTCACGATTCACTGCACAGCACAATAGTTTCATACTGTGGTATCATATAGCAAGTCCGGACTTTCCTGCAGATTAGGGCCCCACTGTTACATTTCTCTATGTCCGACATGCACCACAGCACAACAATGGCTAACAACAGAACGAACAAGCTAGCATCACCTCCAAAACACAATAAATCTGACTCATCGTTGATTCTTTCTAGGCCCACACCACATACAGAGCAGTGCTTTCTGAAAATGAAAATTCCCAATATAAACGCTTGAAAATCCTTGTTTAACCCAGCTCTCTCTGCATCATTACTGGGCTGGATTTATTAGACGAAATCCTTTAGGGATCACAGCTCTCGCCATTCACCATTTTGGGTCCCTATTTGGCACAAACAACATGAGGTCCTGATGCATTGTTCAGTCACAGCAGAGCCAAGATGGAGGTGTTTTGGGTGTGTTAGAATCAACAGTGTTAGTTAATGTGCTATAATTATGGCTGTAACAGTGATATGGAGGGAGTTGTGATTCAGAAGTGGCAAAGCAAGATTTGGAGAACACACATCTGCTTATACCCCAAATAATAGCTGAAATGTGACACCTTGGAGTGCAGGTAAATGCTTCCAATGTTTGGCATAGGGCTAAAATCTAGTTGTGATCCAATTCCTGTGATGATATGCTTTATTGGTGGAATTGTCCTGTAGTGATTGAGCAATCTTCTGTTTAAAGCTCAAACACTTTCTCCTGCTCACTCCTATTGGTCATCCTCTGTTATGCTTTGAGTGACAGGTGGATTTAACCAATCACAGTGAAGTGTGAACTCTCAAAAGTTACAATTAGCTTTAGTTACCTCATGAAGTGGGGATGGGACAAGATCTTATATCACAAGATCTTGCAAGACAAAATTGCCACAAGATTGTGTGCATAAAAGAAACATCTTCTTATGAGATATGTTTATATTTATATTTAGATTGGACAAAAAGGGGTTAAAAGTTGGTGAGTTACATCGCTTATAGTTTCAATGGCAAGAACATATTAAATAAAATTGTCAGGTCAAAACTGAAAACTGGCAATTGAAAAATGTATATATTAGGGTTTATGTAAAAATGTCATCTTGTCTCTTATAGACCAAATATCATATCTCGTCTTGTCTTGTGGAAATTGTGTCTTGTCCCTATCATAAAGGAATTATTATAACATTAAGTGCACAAAAATAGTGATCTAGACTCTTAAAAATGATTATATGAACTTTTTGGCATATCGCCCGGCCCTAGTTTGGCATATCATAGTGGTAAAGAAAGCACAAATAAAGTTATATCTGTAATGACATTGTTCACACAACAAACTATTTTGTCCTTGGACCATTACTGATATACTTTCCTATATCTATTAAAGCCACTAACATCAATATTCTAGAGTGAACATTCAAGCTTATATAATTCCCCATTCTGAGCAACTCAGTGAATAGAAGGACCATTGTGTCCTCATTATTATTAAATAAATAATATGCATATACAATGCAGTGGAAATTATGCAAGCCAAATTATCACTGCAGTATTCAAAAGCCATGATGTGTGTTTTCTTAACTGAAGAAACCATTTAAATTATGAATGCTCGTCCATTCTATTCTTTCCTTTCTGTTTCTCCTTATTCTGTCAATTTAATTTCCATATTTATTTGCCATGCAGCATCTGTTCTCCTGCAGCCATTCTGATTACCCAGGCTTGGGACCAGCTCAAAGACCACATTGGCTTGTGACCGCTAGTGGCCAGGCTGAAAAAGATTTTAAAATTACACATTATTTGTTAAACAACAAATACAAAATGCTCCACAAGAGTACTGATACGCACACTACAAAGTTTTCTATAATCAACCTTCGGCCACTGCAGTGCTCGGCATGATGAATAGCTTCACAGTTAGCTATACTTCACAGTACTGCAGATGTGTGTGTGAGAGGGTGGAGAGGAGCCCAGGGAGAGGAGGCAAAGTAGGCCAACATGAATATAAAATCACCCCTGCCAGGCAATGATGTGGGCTACAAGAAGAAAAAAGGCCCAGTGTGTTTGTGCATGTTTAGTGTGAGTTAGAAAGAGATGGAGGTGGCTATGGCTGAAGCAAAGGTCTAAAGGAAACCTCATTCGTCAGGGCGGTTTGCAGGTGAGTCAAAGAGCTAGCTCCAAAGTGAAAGATTAGTGCATTGTTGTAGAGATGCCAAAGATATACTTCTGCAGAAAAATAGCATCTCAGCAGCACAGGTTTTTGATCTAGATATGCTCTATGAAGATCCTATAGAGATGACACCCACACCCCCCACTGACAGTCAACAGAGAGAGGCAGGCTGCAGAGAGAGAGGGAGAGAGGGACAGAGGGAGAGGAAGAGGGAAGGAGAGAAACCCCAAAACCAGACACAAAGTGGGAACAGCCAGACAGCAGTGACGGTAAGCCACCTGGGTGATTTAAACAGGAGCGTTAACTTAGGGTCATAAACCTACAATTAGTGTTCTGAAATATACTGGAAAATCTATGTACAAAATCAAGATGAGAATGTAAAGTAGCCTCTAGAAGTCAAAGTTAATGTGTTTCTAGCCTGGTGTTAATACAATAGTCATGTAGCATGGTCTTAATGCATTTAATAGGTAAAATTTCCAATCTCCTGCCTGCTTTTCTTGTAGTAACATTCATGCCCACTTGTGTAGGGCAGTTTAATTTTACTTCCTCATTCTTCTTCTTGAATATTGCTGGAAGGGAGTGAAGAGAGTGTTTTTTTCTCACTAAAAATAAGACTACGGCTGGCTTGTCACGCTGATGAAACACTCATAGTTTATTAGATTTGTATTCCATGTCTCTCATTAAACAACGCAGTTTATTATTAGCATAAGAAAAATCTCTCTTAAGGGTCCAAGCGTTTTTTGGCTTAAAGGTACACGTTGAACTAACTGGAGATTTTTATTAATGGAGAGTTGCATAATTAATCATTTCTCATTAGTAAAACCAAATCTCTATCTCCACTTTGACTTCTAATTTAAAAACATTGATTTGGGAAATTGGGATGGCTAAATCTCTTGGTCGCAACAGTCGAATTTATAACTCAGTAGTTAACATTCAGCGCATGCTCGGAAAATGTGAATTCTGCTTAATTCTTTACACCATTTCTCCTATCGATACTAAATTTATTTCAAATCCATATACCTAAACTGAGACATGTTTTGAGAACAGACACTTCTGACACCGTTATTAACCAGCTCCTGTAATGTGTTTGGAGGAGGCTGAGCGTACAATGGTGTAGTGTGCACTGAAATAGCACTATGGCACAAGACAAGTGGGTTGCAGGCACCGGCGCGGCAGACAACTCCATTACCTTCTCACAATGGGGATCATTCTCATTCATCCTCACAGTCGTTGCACCCACCAGTCAGAAATCAAGGGCTAAGATTACCCCGAGAAGAGCCCCGACAATGGATGTGCTAGCAGCAGGTGGAGCCAGCAAACAATACACGTCGTTAAGCAAGGATTGGACATGTTTTCTCCCATTTCTATACCTTTGGCTAAAATCAAGCTTAACCACAAGAAATCACAGTGCCAGGAAGTAGCAGCTAATGCGGGATGAAGGAGAATTTGGATCAGAGTTGCTCCAAGACACGGAAAAGTGAAAGATTTAGATTTAACACATACGAATGAGCTAGTCAGAGTTGGTTGTCATTTGAAGGCGAAATTACTTTGAAGTGGATAGTGCGGTGAATAGTTGCTCTAATAGGATTTGGGAGAAGCGAGGTTTGTTATTAAGAAGTCCGCTTGGCATTTCGGATTTGTGATTGCATATTTTGGCTTTCTGGGTTGCTCTATGAGGGTAGAGGATTTGGCCGACAAAGCGTGGAAGATGTACAAGGTTAACTTTGCTAACAACGCAATAGAAGCCGACCCCGCTGTGTGACAAGTGACTGATGAAGACGAATGGGCAATTAAAGCTCAAATGTCAAGCCCTATCTCAATGTCTTATAAAAGGTGGGACAAGTTTCTAGGCTATGGTTCTCAAACTGTGGTCGAAGGGCCAACTGGTGCTTCAGATGTTACTCTAAGACTAATTGTAGACCTAATTCGGTTCATTTTGAAAAAAGTGGTATTCTGGACAGTTCTGTTCTGATTTGGTCTATACCTGGTGTAGCTGTGTTTTGTGCTGTTTTGTGCTTCGACTTTCTGTAGGGTTATATGACTGTACTAAAGGTTACGGAAATGTGTACATGTATTGTTTTCAGTGAGATTTTGTTTGTAAATAATTTATTCCATCAAGAGACAGTATTCAAGCAGCATCACTTTAACTAAATGTAAATCAAATTTAGTAAAAACATACTGACACAATTGATTCACAGACAAATCAATATTTGCCCTATATTTGCTGGTTTAGACTTGAGTCAGACTTTTATACCAGAGTTAGACTTGGTTTAGACTTGAGTCAGACTTTTATACCAGAGTTAGACCTGATTTAGACTTGAGTCAGACTTTTATACCAGAGTTACACCTGGTTTAGACTTGAGTCAGACTTTTAAACCAGAGTTACACCTGGTTTAGACTTGAGTCAGACTTTTATACCAGAGTTAGACCTGGTTTAGACTTGAGTCAGACTTTTAAACCAGAGTTAGACCTGGTTTAGACTTGAGTCAGACTTTTATACCAGAGTTAGACCTGGTTTAGACTTGAGTCAGACTTTTATACCAGAGTTAGACCTGGTTTAGACTTGAGTCAGACTTTTAAACCAGAGTTAGACCTGGTTTAGACTTGAGTCAGACTTTTATACCAGAGTTAGACCTGGTTTAGACTTGAGTCAGACTTTTATACCAGAGTTAGACCTGGTTTAGACTTGAGTCAGACTTTTATACCTGAGTTACACCTGGTTTAGACTTGAGTCAGACTTTTATACCAGAGTTAGACCTGGTTTAGACTTGAGTCAGACTTTTATACCAGAGTTAGACCTGGTTTAGACTTGAGTCAGACTTTTATACCAGAGTTAGACCTGGTTTAGACTTGAGTCAGACTTTTATACCAGAGTTACACCTGGTTTAGACTTGAGTCAGACTTTTAAACCAGAGTTAGACCTGGTTTAGACTTGAGTCAGACTTTTATACCAGCGTTAGACCTGGTTTAGACTTGAGTCAGACTTTTATCCACTTTTGGATCTTGCTTATTTTTGTATAATGTGGCTTAGACCTGATTTTATAGCATACACTTTCTTTTTTTCTTTTGTTAGTTTTCTGTAGTAGACTACATGGGATGAAAAAATGAAATGTAAAGGTACATTATTTTTCTTTTGTGTAATGTAATGCTTGTCTACAACGTTCCACTTTAATGCATCACATTAATCTATCCTGCATTTATTCGACCTTCAAAAACATGAATTTTTATGGTTAATTTGCTTGCCTCCTCGTACATCTGACCTATAATTTGTCCTGGTGGCATTACCTGCTGGTGTCCACAGAGATAGAGGAGTTGTCTTCTTTAGTTTGGATAATTTTCCAAACAAAGCAACAACTCCATGGAGAAGCAGCAGAACAGTTACATAGTGCACCTAACATTCTCAGTCTTACTTATATACCATATAACTTCTCTTTTAGGACATCCAGAAGGAGAGGGGGCAGATCATGGACACACACACACCCGGCCTGATGGCTCTCCACAGGGGGTAGAGAAGTCATCAGACCCCTGCTGGCCCCACTGCAGCTGGACCTAACACTCAAGACCAAAAACGACAGGCTAACGTACAATCACACTTTTCAATTTTCCCACTGCTCCTCTCAGCTTCTTCTATGGTTTCTCAAAAGCTGTCCTGGTAACTACTTGCCTCTTTCCTCCTCTTCCGCGCTGTGATTGGCTCAAGCTCAGGTCAGAACAACCCAGCTGTGTGACAGATAGCCAAGTCATATGTGACCTTGCAGTGATGACACACCCTGCGTCCTATACTCCTCCTTCTGAGCTAATATGGCTAATGCTACGAGTGCTATCATCTGCTCTGTCGCCCTGTGTGAAGACAAGGGAGGAAATAAGGACGCGCTAAATTAAGAAGAGGTCCGACAGTGACAGTGTGACTTGCAATATTTGAGAATCCTCTAGGGGATAATCAAAGAACTATCAGCGGAGTATTACACCAATCTGCTATCAAGTAAAAAGTAAAGAGTTTCAGAGCATTTGCATAAGAGAGAGATTTTTTAAAAGCTCTGAGCCAAAAAATGATAACTGCATCAACCCATGGATTATTCTATTATTTCAAAACTTCTTGGCCCAAGTTACTCAATTAAAAAGTAAAAAATGTTTTGTTTTTTTTAAATAGTTGTACTTTTCATACAAGAATAGTACGTCTGCCGCTATAAGTCCTGGAAATTTTACAAGACAGAAATTAGCACAGAATGAAATATCAAATACACTGGACACAATAGGATAACTACACGACAAGTGAAAATCTGTACATGGCTATAGAAAACAACATCTATAACGCATTCATAATATTCCACCAGTCAAAGAAGTAACATACACTGTCTCAAATCAACAATGTGCCAGTCTAAAGCCAATAAATAAGGAAGCAATTAGGAAAAGCATAACCAGAAAATGCAAAACCAATGGGAGCTAAGAAACAGCAGCTTCAGAATAACAATATGCAGAGTTGGGATGGGTTCTTACATTGGTTGGACTGTATTTTCACTTTCAATAACATTACGGTACTTTTGTTGAATAACACAGGTCTTATATGGACTATACCAGGCAGATAAATAGCATAACAACTTGTGACAGTCCGAAAAGTGTACATAGATAATCATCCCTTTGATATGATGTTGAAAATGTTGGTAAACTGGTAAAGTGCACAATCTTCTATTTTGGCCGTGCAGTGATGAGGCTTACACAACTCGTCTGTAGCCCCAGGTACAAACTGAACCTCTCACTGCAGCATCTCCGCAGATACAGAAGCTTTGCCCAAAATAACCCCACCACCCCAGCACTCCCGGCAACCCACAAAACACATGTTCACTCTAAAAACATTTTGTCTCCCAATCCCCGCTTTATCAAACGCCTAATTAAACCAGCAGCACACGGCAGTTCTTCCAATTAAAATAATTAACTACAGTTTCAGACATCATGTTTGTAAGTGATATATTCCCTAACTTAAAGATGTAATCAAAAGGAAATTAATTAGAAAACTAGCCACCGTGTATGCATGTTTGATGTTTTACAAATGTATAGAATATAGGTTTTGAGTCGTGTTGAAGCCAATTAAAGATTATGCTTATTAGATGTCATTTCATAACATTAAATTAGAAAGATCTATACAGAGTGATTGACTGCTATTGATTTGGACTATGGTGTAATTTTGTATTAAACTGTGTCGAAGGAGGTCACATGGTAGGTGCTTTGCATAATAAAGGGCTAGTGAATAATAAAAGCACAGACAGTTTGACAGGTTGTGGTGGTGGACTAAAAACAGCACTAAAAACAGACTGGACTGTGCTACAAATATTAGTAGTTTTAGTTTTGCTTCAGTTAATAGTCAAAAAGACCATTCTTTATAAAATGATAAATGTGATTTTGCTTGAGGTTTAAATATCAGGCAAAGATTTATTGAACTGTAAAATTTACTACAAAAGTAAAGTAATATCACCCAGCTTGTCTATTTCTGTTTCATTGTTGATTTTCTAATTGTGTTGGTTAATCAACTCTCATGTTCAGCCCTAAGAGGTGCCTGCTGTTGTGATTTTGGGCTTTACAAAAATAAATTGAATTGAATTGAGCCTATTATACATCTCCTACATGTCCAATATTATGGTTTTTTTTTTTTTTTTTACATACCTCTCACTTCAAATGTGTGTGTCTAAAAATGCTATACAACATGCTATCAGGAGTTTAGTCCCAAATTAGGCATGATTAAATTCTGGTTCAGACCTGGTTTCAATCCAGTCCTTTGTTGGATCGTTTTATTTCACATAGTTGGGCCCTAGGCCCTAGTTCAGCCTTAGTTCAGCAGCTGTGCCTGATTTTGAAATATGCTTGAAACTTAAAACTTAAAAAAACAGAAATAGTTCATTTTAAATTCTTTGCACCTGTCCAAAGATATCCCTGACTTACCTTACACATACCGACCATCCTGGTTATTCACTGCAATGAGTTTATAAGCATGTTAACATACACTTCGTGCTATCTGCAGATAGCGAGTAACAGACATATGTAGACCTGAAAGGCTGTCTACATATCGGTCTTTAATGTGCTGTATAAATAAACTTGAAGTGAATTGAATTTAAGAAAAATTTGGCTCAAATCTGGGGAAAAAATGGGTGCGGGATCTTTAGTGTAGAAATATGCACTGTAATGGAACTCAGATGTTTCCAAAATAAATGCTATTCTAATTTTGAGCATCCAGAAACCAGGGTCACTCATTTGTCTTGAATTTATTTATTCTTTGGAGTTTTCTGCTCGGCGAATTTCACATATTTTCTATGTCGATTTTCAACTACTTTACTGTAATTATGGATGCATTGTTAGGAGGGCCACGAAGGTTGTTGTAGTGGGAGCTTATGGTTTTGTTATTGCCGCTCTAGGAGAAGATTAAACTGCTGCAGGGACATAGTTAGCCTTTGGCCTCAGAGCTGCCGGAGGGTGAACACAACATGACTAAGGTGAACATCCTCCGTCCAGTGGTGAGTCAGCAGCGGCCTATAGCACAACAAATAAATACAAACATGTGGGATGTGCTGACCTGCTCATGTACAAATATTAATCAGCTTTAATGTGCAATCCAGAAACAGGGTCAAGCTGTGCTCAACATATGACCAGCACAGAAATGCTCTTTTCTAAATCTCCGCTCACCAAACAGACATAGAGTATTTTCATGTTCTCTCCTCTTCTTTGTATTCATCTGATTTAAATAACGGGAAATATTGGACGTGTATGTTTTGCTTAAGTCAGTGGACAGTATAACACATTCTTTTTTAATGAAGTCCCAAGTATGACTCATCAGTCTACTATAGAAAAGAGGGGACAGGAAATCCAACATGGCCGATTGTTATTTTTCCTTAAATTGTTCTATGGCCTACACAAAACAAAATTACATGGATTAAGCACTGATGATGTGAGAACAGTACTTCAATAAAAGTACTACTGCTAAAGGATTTAAGGGCCTTATAACAACATAAAATGATACCTGAGCAGTAAAAAACAGTAAAAAAAATAAATCTACTTTTGCTCTTGAAAGCTACCAATATAAATTTCACTGCTACCCTACTGCTATTGTATTCAAATTACTACCTCACTCAAACCCAAAAATACTTTGATTGTAAAATGAAGTATACACAGTTGTTCATGGTCTACTTTGATTAAAAGACAAGCTATTATATTTTCAAATTGAGAAATGGCCAGTGGTGAAACAACATTGGTATGGATGGCACTACAGCTACCATAGACTGAGTGTGACGTCACAGCGTTCGGCTCCAGTCACATGAAGCTCATCGAGGCTGGCCGTTATAGGGGCCAATTTGGAGTTCCATATTAGGAATTCCAACTGCAAGTATCATAGCAACCAAAGAGCCAATCCAGAGCGAGGCTGTTGAAGGTAAAGCTCCTTCAACCCCACACTGCTGGTTTAGCAGGGAGCAGGCGCTTAGCAATGCTGTCCTTCAAACTTGTTCCTAACGTAAATGGGAGCGAAAGAGAAGCCGCCTGATTTGTCTGTTATTAATGTTCATATCTTGATTTACAAAAAAAATAGCAAAATAAAAACACCAGGATCATGTACAGTGGGTTAATATGAATATTTTAAGACCAAAATGCCCAGCCTGACCGCAACAGTTACAAACAGAGAGGCATAAAGTAAACTGGAACCAGAGTCGATGAAGCCGGAAGCGCCCGTGCTCACTTCCTATTTGGAATGCGGTGGCTAGCAGGTTACCTATCATACCTACCATTTATATATATGGTCTACCACTACTACAGAAGAGATATCGCCTTTATACCATTATTTATGACAATTACCATAGCATCTGTAAGATCTCCCCACACTGACTATATAGGGGTCAAAATGGACACATTTAAAATACAAATAATGTTGAAAAGAGAAAAATCTATGAAGACACCCGTCATATTTAAGCCAAAAACTGTCAACAAACCTCTTTTATCCCAAACAAACAGGCTTTTGATCCCAAAAAAGCATTACGAGGAGATAGAGCCATCTATAAATAAGTACAGATGGAGCCACGTTCAGGCAGTGGGTCTGACAGCCCGAGTGCCACTGATCTGTTTGCACTAAATCTGTAATTTCCCCAAAGTCACAAATACGGTAACAGACAGACAGGAATGGGGAGGAATTTGATGGTAACTGATGGTGACCTCCACATGTCAGGGTCAAAAATGCAACATTTGTGATCAGACGTTAGCTATAAGGAATGGTGTGATCATCATAATATCACTAAAGAGGTAAAACTGTCAACAGCGAATGGAAAATATCTATTCAATACCAAATACCCATGATTATTGTTCAGAACTACATGGTGATATCAACAAAAATTATTATTTCAATATTTTATTGGATTATCCCAATGACAAGATTCAAACAATATTATGGCAATCCACCAGAAATGTGCCAAAGCATGTTCAAGGTAGAAGATAGTTTTCCAAACAATACAGAATGGCAGTCACAAAGGCTAGTGCATCTTTTAATGTACATGTCCGTACAGTGGCTAATAGCATAATGGACATGGACATACATATGGAACAGTTTATATATAGAGAGAGAAAAGTGAGGGATGCTGAGCAGGAAGTGCAGCAGCATGTGGTCTGGCGTCTGGAGGCAGGCAGTCAAAGAGCAGCGTTGCCGTGACAACCGTGATGCCTTGTTGATGATAATCACTGAGCACCTCTCACTAGCTCCGAAGACAGACACTATCCACGCTATGTACAGCTCTGGAGCTCTGCACTGGTTACGTACTTATCTATTTACTTTATTTATTTATTTATTATTTGAAGGACAATGTGCAATTACATTAAAAAGATGGCTGCACCAGATTTAGCAAAATGCTAAATCTGTAAGCTAAATCTGTATGCTAAAAATACCAAAAGATTTAGCATTTTGCTGGTACTGGTACTGTTCAAATTGGTTGTTTTGTAGGTTCTATGTAGAACTATATGCTTTTAGGTGGGGGCAGGAGGAAGCAGGTTAGGAGAAGAAACGACACAAAAAATAACTGATATCTTATTGTGGTGATAACTCATGGTTAAACATTTTCAAAATACATAGAGAACCTAACAGCACCCCTGATAGAAAGTGTTCTTGTATCAATTCTATGGTCAAGAATTTACCAAAAGCAAATCATCCTAAAATGTTGAACCTTTGCTATGGCACTATATTATATCCTCCCATACTTATCCAGCACACCACCAAATCTGCACAAACAATAGTCCTTCTTTGAACCCCTCATGATGTCATGTGAAATCCAGCAACAGAACCATTGCTATTCTTGTCTTCTGTCTCTACATCACATGTTCTCACTGATTTTGCTTTTCTGTGAGATTCAAAAGTTCTTCACAGTCTGAACAGCACTGACCTGCCCATAGACCAGGGCCATATCAGATCCAGTAGACAAGCCATCTGTCCCCTCAGGCTGCAGGATCAATAGCCCCAAGGAGCGCTGTGCTGTGGTCTCCCACATTGACTGTTCTAATGGATCAGGTTTGGCCCACAGAGGACTCATTGTACCGACAGACTGACCACTGAGGTCTGTGCCTCACACCTCTTTGTTTCTACTCTTTTAATTAAGGAGCAGGCCACTAGAATTTCCCAACAGCTTAGCTATTGGCAGCACTGCAACCAGAACTGATTGTTCAGTTCAGGGTTTAGCCAGGAAATCTTTGTATGGTCAACACATAGAGTTTTAATTTATCACAGTGTCAGGCTTTAATGCACGGGCCTAGTGTGCATAAACCAAAGGGTGGGTTTAAAGTTGGTGAGTGCGAGGGGCAGTGAAAGCAGGTGACGAGAGGGACATTCAAGCTGAATGCTCTGGTGACTTTACACTGCTCTGATCCAGGCTCAGGCTGCATCAGCTGGTGATTTCTGAGCACATAGCCACTGCAGCATCTTACCACCTCTCTCCACTCTGTCTCTCCTCCCCCACCCGGCCCCACGCCTCCTCCTCTCCACCTGCTTTTAAATGCATGCCGTTGCCGGCCGGGGCAGCCTATGCAAGCAGCACCAGAGCTGTGCATAGAGGATGGATCCTAACCGTCCACTGCAGCCAGGGGGGGGAGAGAGAGAGGAGATCTACCCTGGTCTGCCCCCACGGCTGCATGTCCTACCAATAATCGATGAGGCAAAGAGGCGGCCTGAAATCTGGACCAGTCTGACAGAGGAGGGATGCTTTGGCCCAGTAGGCACTCAGCTCTGAGTCTCTTCTCAGTAAATAGGCCACTGGCTCCAGCACCAGCCCTGCAACCTCAGGAGACAAACTGTTTCAAATCAGGTTATAAATGGCACCACTTCCGCCCAGAATAACTGAACAATGTAGAGCCACAGTCACTGTGGCACTGGCAGCTCTGTAATGTCATGCAGCAGACGCCATCGCCTGATGCTGAGGAGGAAACAGCCTGACACAGTCCTATGTTCACACACGCACGCGCCCTGTACGTTTAGCTCACGCGTTTCGTAACGGAGACACAGTGATGCACGAGCTCAGCTGGATTAAATGTGTTAGCTGTGCTGTGTATGCCAGGCCCTGCATCCTGCTCATCCTGCGCTGGGAATAAGGGAGGGGGTCGCACTGGAGATGTGATCCTCAAATGTAATTATTGCTCTTTGGACACGGCGTTATAAAGCTACATCACAGCTCTGCGCACAGGCTGCAGGCCTGTCTCCAACAAAAGGCCTGTGCACAACATAAGCCACTGCCATACTCTCACAGATGCGATGGTAGCTTCGAGCTAGTCGGCCTTTGTCCGTCTTACATTCATTTGGTTTCCGTGGACAGGAGACCTCAATATCTGCATCATTTACTCAAGAGGAAAACGGCTCCATTTACTGTGAGTGGTGCGCAGCATTGTAGCCTCGTAAACAGCCCTCGATCTGCTCAAAGCCTCTGCTTTATTACACTGTGAATGAATAATTCCTCTGCTTGTTGGAGCGAGCGGGTCATTTAGTCAACAATGGCTGTGATTAGAACAGCCTCCTGCTCTGGAGGATCACATGCCTCTGCTTTAACAATAGTACACTTTTATTTGTGTGTGAGTGCACAGACCGTGTGGGGGCTGTGAATATGCACAAATGTCAATCCAAACAGCATCCTGACAAACGAATGACATCATCCTCACAGCCACACAGCTCAAGCATCGTAAATAAAACATATGAGGCGCAGTGATTGTGTTTTCTGTATGTCTGTGTCCTCTCTGCTTTATCACCGGGCTACAGCACTGTACTTACCAGGTTCAGCACTGTCTCCACGATGTCCCTGTTGCTAACCTCCCCGACCTCAATAAGGCCCACCAGGACGGCAAATTTCATCTGGATATTCCGTATGGGGACGGCGGGGTTAATCACCCCGGCCGGGAGGACCATGGAGCCGGCCGCAGACACCATCCTCTCCCCCGCGGAGGTGCTCTGCTGCTGGGGCGGCTGCTTGGCGGAGGACCCGGGCGGATGATGGGTGTCTGCTGTGTCCGTGAGCGAAGAAGCACAACCCGGAGGTGCTGAAGCCGGCTTCTCGCTCGACATTTCCCTCTGGAAACAGGGACGAGAGCCGCTCACTCCTGCTCTTCAGTCCAGATCACAAACACATCCAATGCGCAGAAAAACGGACGAAAATACAAAGTCCAGTGGAAGTTAAAACGCCCTATCCCCCTGAAAACGTGTGCGGACACATAAGGCTGGATGGAGGGTCCGAGCACAGGTCTGGGCTCTCTCTGGGCTCTTTCTAGGCTCTTTCTGTGCCTCTGTGCCTCGCTGCTGTGCCTCTGTGTCTCATTGGCAGGTTGCAGGTTGCAGTCAGTGCGGTCGTCGAGGAGAGAGCGCCATGTTGACGCCCCCTGTCTGCGGTAACGCGCTGTAACCACGCATGCGCACATGGACTCTTTCTGAACGGAATGAACATGGAGGCTGAGCATGGAGATCATGGAGAGCATGAAGAGCATGGGGAACATGAGGAGCATGGAGAGCATGGGGAACATGGGCAACATGAGGAACATGAGGAACATGAGGAGCATGGGGAACACGGGGAACATGAGGAGCATGGGGAACACGGGGAACATGAGGAGCATGGGGAACATGGGGAACATGAGCATGAGGGGCATGGGGAACATGAGGAACATGGAGAACATGAGGAGCATGGGAAACATGAACATGAGGAGCATGATGAACTTGGGGAAAACGAGGAGCATGGGGAACATGGGGAGCATGAGAAACATGAGGAGTATGGGGAACATGGGGAGGATGGAAGTATGGGGAACAAGAGGCGCATGGGGAACATGAGGAGCATGAGAAACATGAGGAGTATGGGGAACATGGGGAGGATGGAAGTATGGGGAACAAGAGGTGCATGGGGAACCTGAGGAGCATGGGGAACATGAGGAGCATCAGGAACATGAGGAGCATGGGGAACATGAGGAGCATAAGATCATAAGAGCTCTACAGCATGGGGACCATGCTGTAGAGCTCTTATGATCTCTCTAGCAGGCACAGTTATGCTGAGATTAGGATTATTCATCTAGATGAGATTGCCACTAATTAATAATGTCTTTACTATGTAGGCCATTCATAATAACAATGTAACAATTGTCACTTCAATACTCCAATATTCCTTTTTGTACATAGATGTAAACAGTGTGTGATTTTTGTGATGCTGAGATCTATTTATTTATTTATAGACTCTATTTTATTTTATTTTTTTTATATCTTTTATATTTTTACTGTTTTGCACTGTGTGTAACATTTTATATTTATTCTTATTCTTTTAAATTTCTATTTCTATTTTAAATTTCTATTCTGTGGTCGTGGGATCTGTGAACAAAGAGAATTTCCCCTCGGGGATCAATAAAAGTGATTCTGATTCTGATTCTGATTCTGATAACTATGTGTTATGTGGGTTATATGAATTATTTTGTTTTGTTTGTATATTTGCTTGTTCTAATTGTATTTTACTATTTATAAAGGTATAATAGCTATAATAGCTTAGCTTGAATAGCTTAGCTTCAATAGCTTCCCCATCTACATTTTATTTATTTTATAGTGCTGTTAATAGTTTAAAAAATCTGTCTGACTGCTTAACTTTATCTTCTGTAAAAACTATTATGCCTTATGCCTAAGCATGGCCTTAATTACCTTTATATTGTGCTTATATTTCTACTCCTTTCTTTAGCATATAGTGTATAGACCAGAGCGCTGTCTGTAGCCTGCTGCAGAGAGCACTACTCCAGCTGTAAACAGTGTGTGGAGTTTGTTTGGGTAACGATGACTCCAGGAGAGTTCACGCGGTGTCAAGAGTCTGGCTTTCAGACAGAAGCTGTTTATAAATTCAGAAACAGACCATCGCCTCTGCCCCACTTCTCTGCAGAGGGGGAACAACTACAAACCTGCCCATGCTAAATTGTTGTCACTGCAATGTAAATACTTGCAAATACTCCAAATTAAAATCTAGCAGATTATTTGCTCTTGTTAGTTTCAATTTTGCTGCAATATTTCTTCTACAACTTCTTTCCCAATAAGCAATAACTAATTTTACAAAAGCGCTCTTGGGTAAAACAATGCAAATACATTTCCCGTGTCATTACGACTCTGGTAGTGCTGTGCTTGCCTAAGTTTAGAAAATAAGAAAAAAATAATTATTTCTGTATTTTGCTCCTACAGTTTCTGCCCTCCCACCTTCCCTCTCTATTATCATAATCTATCAGCATTTGCTAAATCTCTGAGCTTGTTGGGGCAAATTGTAATTTCTGCAGAGAAAAACACTGCAGTTTCCGTGTAGTCTGAATAAGTGAATAATCTTTTGCAGACAAGCAGATTCTGGGTCAGGGTTTAGTGCATATTCATTGCTCTCCCTAAAAGGGATTCCTTTCTGATTTGAATGATTTGGTATATTTTCTGGATAATTTTACTCAGGATGTTCTTTTTCCCCCACTATCCTAAAACAGGCAAACAGTTGGATGATCCTCCAACTGATCTTGAGTGTGGAGATAGGTTCCCTGAACGTTGCACTGCAGTTACGTGCTCCTGACAGCTCATCCAATAGCACAGTTAAAGGATGCTTCAAACATAGAGGAACAGGCACATCATAATAACACATTTGAGTCATGATTTTGTGAGAAACATCACACATCACATTACTGACATTATGACCAAACAACAGTCACATTCCTTATTCCCACTGTAGTAGATTACCACAGTATGTGAGCAGCTTTATGACATTTCTGAATGATACCCGAGTGTCCAAAACACACGGCCGGAGGTCAGATGACACGACAACAAAGTCGATCATCGACCTCTGAACTAGGGTGTCCTGATGCCATGTGCACTGATGGACACCCTTGTGTTTGAACATGGTGTTCGTTATGGACAAACTGTGGTTAGCACAGAAGTCCAATAACAAAACACAGCTCGGGTTCAGATCAGGGAGGCCGTTCTTCCCAATCACGCTCCTCCAGGTGTCACTGTCGTTACCCACATGGGCATTGAAGTCCCCCAGGAGAACAACGGAGACCCCGGTGGGTGCACTGTCTAGTACTCCTCCCAGGGACTCCAAGAAGGCCATGTACTCTGCACTGCTGTTTGGCCCGTAGGCCAACAGTGAGAGACCTGTCCCCGACCTGAAGGCGCAGGGACATGACCCTCTCATTCAAAAACTCCAACACGTGGCGGCTGAGCTGTGGGGCAATTAGCAGGCGGATCGGTGCAGCATCTGCAGTGATGCAGTCGCTGTATCGGTCCGTTGTGGTGAAGAGGGAACTGAGTCAAAGGGGCAAAGCTCTCGATTTACTGGTCAATCTACATTCCTACCCTCACCTATGGTCATGATCTCTGGGTAATGACCGAAAGGACAAGATCGCGGATACAAGCTGCCGAAATGGGTTTCCTCCGCAATGTGGCTGGGCGCACCCTTAGCGATTGGGTGAGGAGCTCAGCCACATGGGAGGAGCTTGGAGTAGAGCCGCTGCTCCTTCACGTCGAGAGGAACCAGCTGAAGTGGCTCAGGCATCTGCTCAGGATGCCTCCTGGAGGCCCCGGGGAAGACCCAGACACGCTGGAGGGACTACGTCTCTCGGCTGGCCTGGGAACACCTTGGGGTCCCACCGGAGAAGCTTGAGGACGTGTCTGGGGTGAGGGAAGTCTGGGAGTCCCTGCTTAGAGTGCTGCCCCCGCGACCTGGTCTCGGATAAGCGAAAGAAAATGGATGGATGGCTGGATGTTTGCTGGTTCAAAGCCATATTCTTACACCACTTTGTGGCCTGTATAATAATTGGCCATGGTGGAATGTAATGAAGTAAAAGTTGGAAACATGTACACATTTTAGGTATTTGTACTTTACTTGAGTACATTTTTAAGTGGATACTTTTTACTTTTACTTCACTTCATTTGAGAACACCTGTACTATATATCTGTATATATCTGTACTTTCTACTCCACTACATTTTTGAACTGTATTTTTATTATTGTTTGAGGCCTGCTGAAAAGGCAGAGGGTTTATTTTTTTTATCAAGTTGATAATCTGAGCAAACAAAAATATACAAATAAAAACAGCTACAAAAAAAATGGTTTCTGTTCGGCACAAATCTGTATCAAAATCAATACATTTATGCTTTATTATGTTTCCATGTGATACTTTTCCTTTTAACTGAGTATTTCTTTGCTCTAGTATCTGTACTTTTACATATTTTACGCAACAATATTGAGTACTTCTTCCACCACTGATCATTAATAAGACTTTATAATAACTGCTCTTTAATTAGCCATAATAAAGCATGAACTTCATAATGAACAAACAGTTTATTAAGAATGATTCATACTTAGTTGCACCTGCTATTTTTTTGCAGTTAGTTAACCAGTTAATTTTGACATCCCAGAGGAAAGAATTATCTACCGGGGACAATAAAGACTACAAAGACAAGTATAAGCACCATTCATTTCAAGTGAACCTCCCCTTTAAGAAGCCTCATGTGTCTTGCTGATCTCTTCCCATGTTGTCACTATAGAGTCAGCTGGTGTCACTACATGTGAGTGGAGCTTGTATGGAGCCATAAGCCTGTTTCACACTGTGTGCATAATGTGCATTGGCCCAACAGGACACATCTGCAGGGGAGGACTTCCATTATCACGCCCGCTCTCGCCCTGATTCGTCACCGTCTGATCCAGGCGGCATTAGTCTTATTCCCGTGTATTTTTGTATTGCCTATATGATAGCAGTCTCTTTCATGTTTGCCTGCTCAGACCCTGGTTTTTGGAGTGGCAGGGGTGAGATAGCACCGCCTGTTTCCTGATGGAGAAAGAGATCAAATGTTTGTGGAATTTGCAAGACATTTCAGGCCAGGATGCTATCAGTACGGTGGCTCAGTTGGTAGAGTGTTTGTCCACTGATCCGAAGACTGGTGTCTCAAATCCCACTCTCGACATAAAAATCATTGGTTGAGTGGTCAGATCCACTGACCCACAGGTTGGCTCCCACAGATGAATGTTGTCGATGTGTACTTGGGCAAGACACTAAACCCCCTCGCCCCTAGTATGAATGTGTGTGTGAATGTCTGAGTGGTTCCTTGATGTAAAAATGTGACCATGACCATTACATATAGAGTGCTACAGGCTTGGGTTTAAAAGGAAGAAAATGTGTATCTCTCCATTGTATTTGCTTTTGACTGGATCTACTGGTCCAAAGTGTCATGGCTTTTAAATGATACTTTAACCCTTCTAAACTATGAGAAAAAAGCATCCTTATATGGGGCTCCTTTCTGCCACTTTTCAACTGGTAGTAAAAATGTAGATCTATTTTAAAAATCACTCAAGTTCTGATAAAAAAAAAAACTCCATTTGGCCAAAAATATCTGTAAGCATGCCGGGGTCAACAACACAAATTTGTACTGATGTTGTGATTTGCCTACACAAGCTTCTAAATCACAACTGCTTTTGTTTTCCTCTCTGCCCCCTCCCTCAGCGATGCACATTAAACCATCATTAAGTCATCCTTTTTTATCCTAAAATAACACAGTAGTAAAAGTATACACAAGTCATCATGGTGGATGTACAGTTTGCACAAGGCTCCTCACATCTCGCAAACCAATCAAACAATGAACACACCTCCATCTGCACACACCTCCCCATCACTGCTGTCACTATCCCTCTCTCCTCTCCTTCCTCTCTTTTTTCTATCTAATTGTCTCTCTCTCTTCTGTTTCCCTTCATGTCTCTCCCTCTCTATCTATCCCCCCATCCATTTCTTTCTCTTATTCCTTTATGTCTTTCTCACTCATCCATCCAGTATCTCTCTCTTCTCTTTCCCTACTTCCCACCCTCTCTCTTTCACTCTTGCCTATTCGCCCTCTCTCCTTCCTCAAATCTCTCTCCCTTCCTTGCCCCACCTACCTGTCCCACTCTCTCTCCCTCGTTCTCATCCCTCATATCCCCCCCTTTCCTCACTCTTTCCATCTTTTTCTTTCACCTCCCACTCCCCTCTCTTCCTTTCTCGCTCCCCTCCCTCTTGTTAGAATCATTTCTCAAAGCGCCCCATGCCGAGGCGTTGGGAGAGGTGAGCGCTCCAGGGACTGTGTTCTCCACACACATCACTACAACACACTCGTCTTTTGTTTCCACACAAAGGCTTGTTCTGCGGCTTTGTCGTGAGTCCACAAAGATTTCTTTAGCAGAATGGAGAGGTCTTAACCAGGATCCGTCACTGATTGGCCAAAAGCACTCATTGTTCTTTCTCTTTCAGCCTCTCTGCAAACATTATATCTTTACTCCGGTGATGAAATGGATAGTGTTGTATTTCTTGTACCACTTTGATTGATTATATGATTAATATCTTTTGAACAAGTGATACTAAAGTGTTACTAAAATTACGATGTCAAAATGGATATAATTGTCTTTCTGCAACCTCTACCTACAACTTTTTATCAGTGATGCACACCTTTATATCTCTATTTAAAGAAGGCTGAATTCAGGCAACAGCGCAAAAGTTTGCTCTGCACTCTACCTGAAAGACTGAGGGATTACACAGACATCTGCTTATGCATATTCAACTCAAGCTAAGTTCAACCGCAGTGGTAGAAGAAGTACAGTTTTGTAACTTAAGTAAAACAACAGATACTGGAGTAAAAAAAAGTATTGAAGTACAACTTAAACATGTACATAAAGAGTAAAAAGTATTTCATGCAGATTTTCAGATTTAATAAAGCTTCAAATTAACTGTTTTTGATAAAGATTTGTGCTGAATTTTTTTCATAGTTTTTTCCTACCTGTTTTTATTTGTATATTTTTATTTGCACAAACTACAAACGTGCTTAAAATAAACCCTCAGCCTTTTCAGCAGGTCTCAAACTATAATAAAAATACTTTTGCTTTCAGCCCTGTTTAAAAATGTAGTGGAGTAGAAAGTACAGATACTGCTCTCTCTCAAATGTACTGAAGTAAAAAGTAACAAGTATCCACTTTAAAATGCACTTAAGTAAAGTACAAATACCTAACATTTGTACTTAACAAAGTAAAAGTAATAAAATACTGTGCTTATGTTTCACCACTGTTCAGGTGTAACTAAAGAAATTCATATTACACTAGATGAAAATAGATGAATGGGATTTACAGGATCATCAGACATGGATCAGATATATGTTGTCTGATAATGATGAAGATGATATATATATATATATATATATATATATATATATATATATATATATATATATATATATATATATATATATACACACACATACACACATGTTTATATATAGCTATATAAACATGTACTATTTACCAGTATGTGGTCTATTCTAGTTCTGATCAAGCTCACACTCAGATATGTTCAGGAAAGTTTTAATCTTGTCCTATGAATATGATTTTTTTAATATTCTTTTGTTACTGGTACAAACTAGTATCTAGTTTTGATGAAAATTTTTTTGTCTTGATTAGCATTTTATTTAGAACACGTGACAATGCTATGTACTACAATCTGATATAGGCTGAGTATCATATGACTGCAGTATGCATAGAGTTTGATCTCATGTGGGCGGAGGATCACAGACTTGTATTTCTTGTGAGGGACTTGTATAAATCATATAAATCATGCAGACTATGAGAGAGGCAGGGGAAGCGTTTGATCAGGACATGCACTAAATGTTGTCTGCAGTGTGTTTCTGCAGACACAAGCAAACATATCAGACAACATCGACTTAATGGGCAGCTTGTACCAGAGCTGGGTCGCCGGGAGACAGTGAGTGGGGCGGATTAGGATGCAAGCAAGTTTGAGGGACAAGAGGAGTAGAGTTTGTAAGACATCTATGCATATCATTTCATCTACTTTGAAGTCCAGTGTCAAACACGGCACAAAAATTGAATAGTTTCTCTTAAGATGACTTGAGTTCAGAATTTGCATTTGAATTATTTGACAAGTTTAGATGACAAGTCCCTTGTGTGGTGTTATTTCTCTGGTTTCACAAGCTTTCTGACAGGTTAGATGAATAAGAAGATAATATAGCTTAAAATAAGAACTTAGTGCATAATAATGCAGTTTGGACCACAGTATCTCAGTCGTAAAGTGTCTGTGGAATGACTCAGTTGTCCAGGTTTTACTACAGTTGGTAAAGTTTTTACTCACTGATCCTAGGGTTTGTGGCTCAAATCCTGCTTTCAACCTAAAAACATCATTGGTAGAGCAGTCAGAGCCTATCAGGATTCAAGTTTTTTTTGTCAAGTTATCCTCCAGTTGATCCACCAGTTTATCCACCCGTCCACCTCCCGTCGACCTCCCGTTGATCCTCCCGTCGATCCCCGTCCCCGTTGATCCTCCCGTCGATCCCCCCGTCGATCCCCCCGTCGATCCCCCCGTCGATCCCCCGTCGATCCCCCCGTCGATCCCCCGTCGATCCCCCCGTCGATCCTCCCGTCGATCCCCCCGTCGATCCCCCCGTCGATCCCCCCGTCGATCCCCCCGTCGATCCCCCCGTCGATCCCCCGTCGATCCCCCCGTCGATCCCCCGTCGATCCCCCCGTCGATCCCCCATCGATCCCCCCATCGATCTCCCCGTCGATCCTCCCGTCGATATTGTTGCAAAATGTAGTGGAGTAGAAAGTACAGATACTGCTCTCAAACGTGGTGAAGTGAAAGTAAAAAGTATCCTCTTTAAAATGTTCTTAAGTAAAGTAGAGGTACCTAGCATTAGTACTTCAGTGCAATGGAAGAGCCATTTTAGGCCTTTATGTGTTTGCACCACCGTCCACTGTGTGGCACTGTATTTCCTGTTCAGTCTTTCTGGGTGTGCCCAGGTGGGCCAATTTAAGGGGATGCCGCAATGCTACAGAGTAGAGGTACACAGAGGTACAGTTTTATAGTGGCATACAGGCTGTTTAGAGGCATACAGGTTGTGGTTGTGCCAGTGAAAAACATGTCAATAAAAAGATTCTTCACTAACACATGAGGCTTGGACTCTTCATGAATGCATTCTAACACCTTTAAACTCTGGCAGCCTAGTAGCTGGTGGCATAGGGCCACTTTACTACTTTACTACCTTTATGTTGTTCCACCACAAGAAATCGGGTCAAAATATTTCACTGTGGCTCCCTTCTCATGGGCTTGTTTTTAGGGCTGTTGTTTGGTCTGTATAGATTTCGAGTACTGACTGTTAAGCTTCTTGTTTCTGCATCATTGTGTGCAATGGGCCCAAACATCTAAGTTTCACTGAATTATTGGAAAGTGTAATTCATCAAATTACTATTGAAAAAAAAGACATGTTGAATTTGCTTTACAATGTATTACACACTTAGCCTACCATGAGTCTAAATACTTTAGTTTCAAATGTTTTCAATGTGTCTATGTGCCCAGTGCCAGTTGTGGGTTGTTGTAAAGGGAATAAGACTCTCCGTAGCAGTCTGGGATGCTCTTATCAGCCCCACTGTAGTGTGTAATAATAGCTGTAGCACACGACTCTCCAAGGATTTACAAACTCACAAATAAAGTTAAACAGATTAAACAGGCTTTCTTGTAGGAGGCAGAACTCAGTAGATAAAAATGGGACATGTTTCTCCAGACATCTTGGGAATAACAGTTGTGGCACGTTGAAACTACTTGGGGGATCTCTAAGTGGGTTAAAAAATTTGCTTTTGATATACTTTGGAAAAGTTTATAAAGCAGTCAAGAACATTAGATCCCCCTTATAATGACACACAGCTGATTCTAATAGTGACCACTGAGGGGCTGCAATCAGTGTGAATCCATTATTCAAACAATTGCTGAGTATTTTCTGGGCTATGTTTGACTTGTTGATTAATCCAGAAAAGAACTGATGACTAGTATTCTAAAATAATGGTTAGAGCTGCGTTTTCAAGAAGCCATGGCCATGTTGTATCAAACGTATGACCAGCTCAAATGCATACTCTTGCCAATTTTGTTGGTCTTTATAAGTTACATTCATTGATACAAAATAAAATGCTGCAAAATATTCTAATACAATATAGATAAAATGTTAAGAAGTTAAGTTTAAGGATTAAGGTCCTTTATTGTCCCCGTGGGGAAATTTGTCCTCTGAGAGTTTGTTCCCATTTAGTTTTTTCAACTTGCCCAAATATATATATATATATTTAATCATCAAGGAGTAGTCTTTGAATAATATAGTCATGATTTAAATGTTTATGACAAGAAGCAAAAAGTATCATTTGTTACACCCATTTGTTTTTGTATACTGACTGAGAAACACTGATAGCAGCATTCAGCAGATCCCACCCTGTTTGGTGTGTATGGCAGAAGCAGTGGTGACTCATGTGGCATTATCAGAGGAGCTTAGCCCTCAGACCCTCCTCTGACAGACCCTTAAACTTTAGCAGAAGAAGTAGAAGCCTACGGCCCAGCACAGACAGAGTCATCACAAGCTCAGTCTTGTTAGCGTTTGTGTGCAGACCCTTGACACACATCAAATATAACTCAATAAACAGCACCACAGGGCTCCATGATGAAGGGCTATTACAGAGCGCTCAAACCTGGAGGGCTATTCATATTCTAGCTGTCAATGCCATAAGCTTTTCACATGTGTCACAATTAGTAAGGAAAGTGAGCTATGGTATATCTACTTTAATCATGTGCTTCAGCTTCTTGAGTACTTTTCACCATTCAAAAAATAGAATTTTGTTTTTAATTGTTAATTGCTATGGTAACTGTGCTTATGTTTCATTACTCTGAAACCCATGGATATCTAATGTATATTTCATGTTCTGAGTATGTAAAAGTAAAGAAGCATCTTGAGCATGTGCAGTCTCCTCTGGGATAGGGGATGTGGATGGGACACCAAACACCAACACAAATGCTGCAGTGGCTCTGGTGCATGCTGTTGTTGTGTCCTTGGGCATGAAACTTCACACCACCTTGCCTAATAGGAATGGAGTGTGAGAATGAGTGATTAGTGGTTATCAAAGGAGAAAATGGTGTGGATTGGCAGCCTTGCTTCGGCCAGTCTGTCCCAGGGCAGCTGTAGCTACAATGGTAGCACACTACCATCAAGACTGGAGTGAATGAGTCACGTTAAGCACTTTGGGTGTCCTGAAAGGCACTAAATTAAATCCAATTCATTATGAGATTATTACACTGAAATAATTAAAAAGAAACAAAAACAACATCCTCATCAAAATCAACATTTTAAATGCATCAAATTGTAAGTGAATGCAGAAGTGTAATCAGTGTATACATATATTTCCATGGCACAGTGGGTCCTGTAATCCTCTGTCACAGTTCTACGCTTCACTGAGCCTCTGTCTGAAACGTGTCCTGTCTGGAGCACTTATCGTGTGTTAAAGTCATTATGAAGCAAACCCAGTGACAACAATCATTTAGTTAAAAGACAACAACCTTTCTGTGAAATGGTCTAATTATTTACCAGACTAAAAAAACTAACAACTTGTCTTTCAATTCTTAAAACAAGACTTCAATTCTTAAAACAAGACTTCTGCAAGAAGGTTCAAGGAAAGTCACTGGACCCTATAAAGCAACAGGTTAAAGCAGAGGGCAGATTGTAAGAGCCATGGACTTTGGGAAGTGAACCTCTAAGAACAGGGTTACAGGTTATAAGTGTCTGCTAGCACTCACATTATTAAACTGAAAATGGAACAAATCTAAAATGCTAAGCAGAAAAATATATTAAAGCTATAAGACCTTCAGATGAAGCAGTGGTGGATGAAGTACTCAATTTTGTTACTCAAGTAAAAGTACAGGCACGGAGGTAAAAGTATCACATGAAAAAAATCTACTTACATTCACCTGTATTTTTAATGAAGTGAATATTCATACTTTCAAATGATTCAAAAAGAGCAAAGAACATGCTACAATCCACCCTTTGCTCCTATCGCCTCTCTCTAAAGTGCTACATAAATAGTACATAAAGTTGTGTTATTATTTTGCCAATCCAGACCACATACTCAGAGATACAGTAACACAGAGGCCTCTCCCCACTCCTCCTCCTGCAACATTCATGGTCTGATCATTTATTCATTAATGACCTTATCGTGGAAGTCTGAAGACGAATCCGACACATCTGCCTCAGTCTACACTTCCTCTGAGCTGCTGCAGAGGGCATGGCTGCCAACAGAAGACAAAAATGTTCTCAAATAAGGGTGATGTTAGTGAAAATAGTTTTACTCAAGTAGAAGTACAAGGTAAAGGTGCAAGAAATAAAAGTAGAAATGAAAGTATTTGAGGAAACTACAACTCAATGAAAGTAATTGCAAGAGTCTGGATATAACATCTGATTTATAATTTGAAAAGTGAAAAATGCACAGAATCTTGACCACAAAAATTAGAAAAAATGAGTCAACCCGGAGCAGGATAGAAGAAGCACAAATATTAAAACCATTTCATATTGTCAACATAAAGCAACAATAACCCAAACTTTTACTCAAGTAAGAATGTTGCTATTTAAATGAAAATATAACTCAGGTAACACAACCATGGTGTCTGAAAAATACTCCAACAAGTACAGTTTTATTAATTGAGAACATTTGGAAAACCCAATTTCTGGTTTTGGGGGTGCGTTGCGAGCACCATCAGATTTTGGACAACGCTGGAACTACACCTGAACTCAGGAGGACTAAACTAGGACAAAACCGGACCAAGCCAAGTCTACACTTCAACTAAACTGGGCTCAAACCAGGACAAACTAGGGCTTGTGTCAGTGTACGCTCAAACAGATATCCCACCAACCATTTTAGCAATGAAAGAAAGAAACATATAAAGGAATAAATGAATGAGTTCATTTGCAAAAACAGGTAAGTGCTAATTGAAAAGTTACCGGAGGCTTGTAGTTTACTCTTAGTATAGTCATATTTTCAATTTTAATGTATTTTACTGCTATTAAAATATGATTCCACCTCTTCTTGACTGGTCCACTATAAATCCACTACACATTATTGACATTGACAACATCTGTAGAAGATTGTAACAAAAAGAAAGACACTTTTTGGCATTTTTTCAAAAGAGAGCTGTCCTGATTGTGCTCTTTGAACTCTTCAGACATGGTTCAACATGAACCTGATGCCAACTGCCATTATCAAACAGATGATATCTTGTTCATAATTTTCTAATCATCACAAATGAGATTATCACTAATGTTACAGCAGAGTTACCTGCGTTTACAGAGGAAATGATCAATTATGATGGAGCATTGCATCTAGGCATTATGACACAGAGTGACTCAGACATCATGACTTCATGAAATTATCAGAGCGAAGCAAATGCACCACAGTTTGACAGGATTCAAGGAAATGGGTTCAGCTGAGGGATCCCAAATCCATCATGCCTCTAAACATCTGCTGTGCTAACAATTCAGACGCCCTGCTGCACTGTGTGCCACAGAGCAGTGTAATTACTACACAAAGGATCACTAAATCGCTCTGTGTGTGTTTCTCATTTATTATCACCCTAAAGCTATTATAACTGTGACATTAATCCTCGTACAATAGAATTTACTATAGTTATGCTGTTAAGGTGCTGGAAAACCAAAAGTAAATAAATAAACGTAGCACTGACCCAGCCTCCTGTAAATGTTCATATAATCTGATGAATCAAATAACCTTAAACAACAGCCTTTATTTGTTTACAATGACCCGTTGTTCATATTATAGACCAGTGTGGCACATACAGACATATGCCTGGCAATACTTCATCGTTTTAACAAATGAAATGGTCAAGTTGCAAATATTTTCTTGAACAGAAGTTTGAAAATGCAGTTCTCAATGAACCCAGAAGAGGTCCCTCTTAGTGCGCACGCTCAGCTCAAGACAGTCTCTACAGAACATGTCACATTAGACTGATGTAGGCCTGTCCACTGAAACACAGGCCTGTCCACTGAAACACAGACCTGTCCACTGAAACACAGACCTGTCCACTGAAACACAGGCCTGTCCACTGAAACACAGGCCTGTCCACTGAAACACAGGCCTGTCCACTGAAACACAGGCCTGTCCAAACACACAGGCCTGTCCACTGAAACACAGGCCTGTCCACTGAAACACACTGTCCACTGAAACACAGGCCTGTCCACTGAAACACAGGCCTGTCCACTGAAACACAGGCCTGTCCACTGAAACACAGGCCTGTCCACTGAAACACAGGCCTGTCCACTGAAACACAGACCTGTCCACTGAAACACACAGGCCTGTCACACTGAAACAAAGGCCCCCACTGAAACACAGACCTGTCCACTGAAACACAGGCCTGTCTGACTGAAACACAGGCCTGTCCACTGAAACACAGACCTGTCCACTGAAACACAGACCTGTCCACTGAAACACAGGCCTGTCCACTGAAACACAGACCTGTCCACTGAAACACAGGCCTGTCCACTGAAACACAGGCCCCACTGAAACACAGACCTGTCCACTGAAACACAGGCCCCACTGAAACACAGGCCTGTCCACTGAAACACAGGCCTGTCCACTGAAACACAGACCTGTGTGTGGGGTCCTCTACACGTGTCTAACAGAGGCTTGGTAAATATTCTGCTAATTCAGCCCTATTTTACGCACATGAAAATGACCTCTTTGGCGCACACGAACGCGGGAATGCGCACAGTTGATTGATGGATGCGCCCGTAACCATCCTTGTTCCTCTGCAGTTTGGAGAGGGCTGAAGTAAATCTGGGGACATAATCTTCACAGTTGGAGCCTCGGAGCGGCGGAGACGCACACAGAGAAGCGTAATTAGGATTCAGGGCTCGCGACATGCGCCCTACTTTGAAGATAAAATCACTGACATGTTAAATGAGCGAAGACTTAGCGCACTGTTCACCCATTTGTGCCTTGTCACAGGTGGTAAGGCTTGAGGAGCAGCGGCAGCATGGACTCCCTCCTCACGGTTAAGTAGGTAAATGTGATTGAGTATCGATCCACGCGGGACGGCTCACTTTGGCGCTGCGCTCTCTGGGGAAAAGCGGCCTCAACATTCAATGGCTCTAAATATACGAACAGAAACTCTACGGTACACTTTCATTCATGACCTTCAGCGGCTGGTAAGACAACAGCGCCCCCGCGTGGACATAACCACACACTGTCACTTCATGGAGCAAAGAAATGCGAAGAGGGCAAAGAGACAGGACAGGATTCAGAGGTGTTAAAGTCAGAAGTTAAGCAAAAAAAATAAATAAATTGAACTAATACCAGCCAACAAGTAACTAATAAACTCACTAACAAACAATTCTTAAATACAATTTGTCTGAAGAACGAAAGTTCTGACCTGAAGTTTGTTCTTAATCAGGTGAAGTAAAAAAACAAAAAAAACAATGGAAGAACAATTTTATTTATTTTAGAAATATTTATTTGTTTCATCAGAAAGAACCAACACTTCCTGTGGTCTGAAGTTTGGAGCTGCCCCATTAAGAGATCAGCTCAGGTCCACACAGCCCCCCTCCTCTGTCTCATACACACACACACACACACACACACACACACACACACACACACACACACACACACACACACACACACACACACACACACACACACACACACACACACACACACACACACACACACACACACACACACACATATATATATGAACATAACATATGCTCCACCCACTCACCAATTCCTCAAGGTTCAACACTGACAAGACTTGTATCACAGCAAAATGGTAGCTAGCTATGCTGCCAACCGCTGAAATTAAAGAAGCCAAGGCAGGGCCAGGCCAAGCAAGCACTGATTCTGCTATTGCTTTGGTGAAGTTCACATTTCAGTGTATCAATATGATCAATATGAGGGAGACCCTGGTTGAAGCTGTGATGTTGGATGTACTGATGTATTTACAATGCGCCTGCCACACTCACACATTTTCAAACGTGCTTCCCAGAAGCAGTGAAATGGTCACATGTCTTAGACATTGTAAAACATGACTGCAAAATGCAACAGATATGCCATATACAGAGATACATAAAAGGACATTAATATGTTAAAATAACATTTAGATAAATTTAAAATAGTGATCTAAGTATAACCATGATATTAACATCTTTAGCCCAAAACTAAAGCTCATGGACCCAATGACAGTTTAATTTTGATTTTAAAATGTCTGTTTTTAATTTGTCTGATTCAATAGTTAACGAATGAAGCACTGGTTTGTGGACCATTGTACTGAACCCAGTCATTTGAGCAGAGCATTTAGGAACAGTTATTCTGCATAGAAAGCTTTAAGTGCATCAACACAAGAGGGGAACGTTATTGCAAATGCAGATTTTTTTTCATTCAGCTTCAGTTCTATTGCTACAGCATATATATTATATTAATATTTCACTGACTTAAATAATACTAGTTAAATAATTTTAAGTAAAAAACATATATAACTACTGCCTAATACAAATCTACAATACAATTAAAATGACATTTGGTTTTGTTTACAAATGAACAAACATTAGGATGAAACATAAAACCTATTCATATTAATAATATTAGTAATATTAATAATAAACCATATAAGCCAAAATATTTTAAATAGTTACATATGCTTTTTAATAAACACAGAAAATATTTTTTCTAGTCCTATACTAAAAATGATTGTATGTATTAATAGCTCACTAAAGCCATTTTATCAGCATATTTTTGTGAATGTAAATGACTGTAATTCAGTACAATGTGGTGCAGTGAAGCTCAGATTGGTTCAGCAGCAAAACGGTTGGTCTCCCGGTCACTGTCCACCATGGGACATGTAGCCTGACATCTGTCTGTGTGTCCCGATGATGTGGCAGTGTCCCCCCGAGAAACAGTTTGATTTGTAGGTCAGAGTTTGGCTTCAGGACTCTGGGCTGGATCCGTGGTCTGGAAGGAGGACCTGACCCTCTGGGCTTCATTTACCAAGAGGTGACCAAAAGCTTTATTGTACCATTCTGGAGATCTTCCCCTGAACAAGAAAAACAAAACAAAACAAAAATGAATTAAGTCTAATAAAATGTAGGGCCACAAAATCAATGATTATAGCGACATGACAGACATACACTTCATTCTATCAAATGGCTATGAATGATATGAATAACAAGTGATTGTAGCATACATATTTTGCTTTTTTCTTTTGGGCTTAAGGTGGGGTTAACTCCACACAATAGCCAGTTAGTTCATGGGTTATGAATTACATATATTAAACACATTTACAACACATAATTGTACTTTCTGCATATTTATGTCAAGCTAAAGGTGGGAAAATTCTAAATAAACCAGTCAGTCAGTTTGTGAGTACAAACTTCCTATAATAAACACACTTCAAACATTTAAAACATTCGCCATTTCTAATGTTCAAAGTCAGATACAATACAATAATTCTTACTGTTGCAGCACTTTACAAACTATTAATAAAATTTTTGAATAAATATGATCTTATTGCGCATAATAAATGTGTAAATGTGGACTTTTCCTCACCTGAGATCCACTCTGCAGATGTGGGTGAGTCTGGTGCGCCCTGTCCCGCTGGGCTCCAGGAGGTACTGGGACTCGAGGACCACCCCCCGCACAGCTCCAGTCCGAGGGCTGTCCTCATGGTCCACTGAGGCACACACCAGAGCGCAGGAGCCTCTGTACAGGTCTGTGCGCCAAGACCTGAGAGGAGACAAGCAGGGCAAGTCAGACAGGACAGCAGTACGGCTTGCTCATATCAATGTGCCAAATGAATAGACAGATTGTGCTTGAAACTATAAAATGCATATCAATACTACACATAGGTTTTTAAATACTAAATTTAGAAGTTGACTTTTGTTTAGATTTTTTTTTTGTCTGGATGAGGCATTTTCTTGTGCAAAACAAATTATTCCAAATGAATACTTTTTGTTTTCATTTTCACAAAGGTTTTTTAACACTAGAATTGCTGGAATGCTTGATTATTTTAAAATGCAAAGTGATTATGGTGAAATGCACAAGTTTTTGTTTTTTCACACTGTAAAACAGAATTGCATAAGATTCCATCATTGTGTGTCCCATCTTGGTGTATTTCAACTTTGCTCTCTGACAGGAAATTTCCCCGAAAAGTACACAGCTCACATTTTAGTACTGCCTATAGCCAGCCGGATTTTGGCGAGCACTCACCTTAGTACCACATAGTCGGAGCTGGACTGAGGTGCCATGTTGCGGCAGGAGTACTGATACACATCCGTCTGTTTATCTAGAGTTTCCAGGACCTTCTCCTGCAGTAGGTCAGTCTGCCACAGGGAGTGCTCTTTCAACAGCCGCTGCAGGACCTCAAAGGGAGCTGCTGACACCTCCAGGCTGATCCTCCAGCGCCGGAGAGGGTTCCCATCTCCCACCTCCAACACAAGGATAATAAGTGTTAGATTCAAAGGCATGTTGTGGGCTATACAATTATATACTGTTGTTTCTCAGCAGAAACATTGTTATGCAATGTGCTAGTCATTTTTGTCATCTGTAATAACCAAAAAAGGCTATGATAAGTAGATTAAAAAAGACATTACACATAACACCCATAGCAATAAAATGTGCCTAATTTTCAAGCAGAAATAGTACCTTTTTGAAAGCCAGCTCAGTGTGGTCAATGGTGGGCCGGGACACCCAGCCTTTACTCTTGTCTTTGGCCTCTTTCAGAAGATTCTGGATCAGGTTTTCAATGTGTGTGTGATAGGACCCTTCCTCGTCCTCCTCTTCATCCTCCTCATCCACCTCCTCATCATGGACTTTACCGAGTTCGTCAAGAGGGGGCGCCAGCAGCTCTGCCTCCATGTACGAGTTCCTGGACTGTGTCACCATTTCCTCTGGGATCTAGGGAAATACAAAAAAAACAAACCCAAAATATAATTAAGTAATACCAAAAATGTCTTTTCCATTTATTTTATGGGTTGACAGCAAATGATTTGTCTTTTAAGTGAGGGACTGGACAACTGATATATAACCTAAACCTGATACCTTTCTATTTATCAGGTTATGGGACTAAAGCAACACATGGTAGGCTGTAACCACACTTGATCAGATAAAGTAGATGCTGTTTAACAGTGTAATAGTAGTAAATACAATTTTCTACCTGAAAAAGGCGGTAGCACTCAGCGATCATATGTGATAGCCCCTGGGTAGCAGCCAAGTTCTCATTTAAATCTTTCTGATCTGGACGCCCCGTTGTGTACTTCCTCTGGATAGACCTATAGTTAAAAAAAAAAAAGACATTTAGTTAATAAAATAATTAATCTACAATTCATATTTAGTTTAATTTCTGTTTTAGACAAACCTTGGTGATAGAGTTTCATTCTTGAGTAAACTCAGGTGAAAAAGTGATGGTCCCAAACAAACAGCTAAGTTCATTGGAGTCATCTGGTTCTCCTCCACCATCGAAGTCACATCCCGGAGGAAGAACAGCAGTGTCTGCAGCACTTCTCTGTTTTCATCTGGCATCAACAAGATGGCCGCCCTAACAGCCTGCAGTCTCTGCTCCTTTGGCACATCTACAAAATAACACACAAAAACCTTTTTCATACATGTGTCAACTGACAGGGAATCATGCCTGTACTACAACTACTATGTTCTTACATGAAGCGCATGTTAGAATCTGCGCATTAAGTGCTAGCCAGGTAGAGGCTGAGTATAAGCAGTTTGTTCTCTCCTTGTGATATAATGAACAACTACTTACACAATGGGAGGATAGACACATACAAGTTTCTTTAGTAGAGATCTCCAAAACCAACGAATTATTGGTTAGCAAGTCACAACTCGTTTTTATACCAGATGTCCCTCTTGGCCTGCCAATAAGCCAATCTTGGATGGATAGTACATAGATGACAGACATGCTGGGAAACTGACAGCTTCACTCATAAGGGACCAATGAGCTTACAAGTTACAAGTTATACTGTCTGAAAAAAGTAGAAATGCATGACAAGTTTGTAACTGCAATTTATTAAGGACAATCATTTCTGATTTCTGTGCATGTCAAAGTAGCTCCTATGAATTATGCCACAAGATCTTGAGAACTGGTCATGAAATGACATGTGTACCCTATGAGACTTACACTGATAAATGTGGAGGAAGGTCTCCCCGAGTTTGCTGGTGAGGAGCGGTTCAGGCAGGTCTCTGAAGAATTGTTTGACCATGTCAGCCACGTCATATGCCGACTGGTCTTCGTAGCTCACAAAGTCCGGAGACACTTCACACTGCTGCCTAAGAGCCTGGATACGAGACTTCACTCCTGATTTACGAAACAGTCCCACCTTTCAGGAAGAAAAACAAAACAATTAGTGACAAGATGCCAGCCATTAGAACTGTATGGACCAAAACATATCTTAAATGAATTAGGTCTTGTAAAAATGTGTCTTTTACCTGGTCCAGACAGTGTGTTCTGAGGTGGCTGAGTGCCTGTTGTAAGCACAGGGGTAGAGGAAACCCACAGCGCTGGACATGTACGATGAGGGGCACTCCAAAAACACTCTTCTCTTTGTAGTCGGGCACTTTCATGCGCTTCATAAACTTGGGCACGGACCTGCAAGGCAACCACGCACCACCAGTAGACAAGTGTGAGGGGAGGAATTACTGTCTATGCTTGTCATTACGGGACATTCCTGGAGCATGCTGGTCAACACAGTATCCCTTGTGGGTATAATAAATGCACAGATTGTTAACAAAACAAAGATGCGCCTGTGTGCTGCTGGGATGCGGTGTGGGCTAAAGAAGTCCAGATCTCCTCATACACACTGCACTGGCTGCCATCTTTACTGACAGAACAAGTCATTAACATGCCCATAAGTACATCCTGAAAAAACAAAAGCCAGGTGTACTAAACTATGAAAGTTTAGGTTGTGTGGTGGAAAATGTGTAAAATAGAATGGGAATGATTATATTCAAATGTAATACTTTTCTTTCTGTGCATCAAAATGTACGTGTATGGAATTATGCAGAAAACATTACTGATAAGCAGGTGTTATAACTACTTCACTTATTCATGGAATTAAGGCAAAGGATTCCTTCCTGATTTGAAGGAAGTGGTAAAGCAACAGTCCTTCATTTCATAACACATGATGCAATTCAAATAAAAAAATATATCTTTTAAAAGGGCAGAGGTCCAAACAAAATCTTTCAAATCAGGAAGGAATCATCCTCCTGGAAATAAATACACTGGGTGTTCTAGCTTTTCCTCTGCCAACCTAAAGGATGTGTATGTGTGTGTGTGTGTATATATATATATATATATATATATATATATATATATATATATATATATATATATATATATACATATATATATACATATATATATATATATATATATATATATATATATATATATATATATATATATATATATATATATATATCTATTTGTCTTTATATATGTTATCTTGTCCTTTTGTATTATGTAACTGTATGTTTTATTTGCTGCTGCCGCTTGGCCAGGACTCCCTTGAAAAAGAGGTTTTTAATCTCAATGGGACTTTTTCCTGGTTAAATAAAGGTTAAATAAATAAATAAATAAATAAATCATTTACACAGCTAGCCCATGACCAGGTTATAGAGTTGCCTGCGTTGTCATTGCTAGCAGTGGGCCTGAGATAAAGTGTGGATCATTTTAAACTAACCAGGTCCATCCGTGCTTATTGGACATGGAGTATTTCTCCATGATGGCAGTGAGGCGCAGGAGAGAAAACTTCTGCAGCAGACTGAGCTGTCCTGCAGACTGGCTGCTGATGTGAAGGGACGAGGATGGCTGGTTGAGATGATCAGAGGTCCGAAAACTGGGCCAGCGTAGACTGAAAAGACAACCACAAAAAAGAGTCGCATTAAACCTGTGCAAGACAGAGAACACTACAGTGATCGCCAAAACATGAAACATTCCTTACACCATTATCTGTTCTGTATTATAGTTATGACTAGACAATAATAACTACTGTCATGTTTTTGTGTATTTTATTTTATTCATGTTAATGTTTCTTCATGGGTTTTAGATAAGTTAGTTAAAAGTTAAAATGCTGAGTATTCTACTACCTATACTCACCGTGGTCTTGTAAGAGACGCTCCCACCCCAGAGTCTCTTCTCTCTCGACTGGTCCCCGTTGAATCTGTGTCATTGAGAGACACTCCGTCCCTGTCTCCTTCACTCGGGGTGGTCCTGTCCTCCCCCTCTTCCTCCCCCATGTCCCCCTTGGGCAGGACGCTTCGACTCCAGTGGTCCACGATCTGCTGCAGGCCGCTCACATGCTGAATGATGTCGTCCAGGTGAGGGAAAAGGTTGTCTTCTTTTTCTAAGTCCAGGAGGTCCCCAGTGCTGGCATATAGGTGCGACCCGGGTACATTGTCATACACACTGACCCTGCTGCCTCGAGGTGCCCCAGGACATGGTTTGGACAGGGGTTTACCCGACCAATGTTCACTCAGCCCATTTTTAGGAACTTCAGTCTGAGGGCTGTTGTCCCCTGAGGCGGGCGCTAGACTCTCAATAGATAGTGCTTTTGGAAAAGTGCCTGGTTTGTGGTCTTTAGGGATGTGGATTAGGAGGTTTTCGTAAGAGTGGAACTGGTTCTTCCCAAACTGAGCCTGACCACACTCTGTCCTTTTGCCCTGGGAAGGCAGCTCCATGTCCTCCAAATACTTACTGCTCCTCTTGTTGGCGTGGCGTGGTTTGGGACTAGTCTCATTCAAAGTAGGCATCACAGCGTCAGCATTGGGGCTATCCGCTATAGACATATCCTTATGGTTGCTAACAGGACTGACAGAGCCACTATTGTCATCATTTTGGTGGTTGAGTTTGTTGCCGTTCTCTAATTGGCTGATAGGTGTACACTGTAACACCTGTAGTGCCCGTGGCTCTTCCCCTTGCAGGACAGGCCTGCTGATGACCAATGGCGGCCTTCGATTTGCGCTTTTCCTCCTTGTCGAAGGCCCCCATGTCCGCATCAACTCCATCTTCCTCAAAAACTCCTTGGCTTTGCTCCGCCCCCCCTGACTGTGTCTTTTGATTGGTAGAGTGTTGTAATGAGGAATCTCTCGGGGTGGCTGGTAGGAGGCGGACAGTGATGCCATAGATATTGAATCAGGCATGGCTAGTGTTGAGTCCTCACTGTGGATGGAGGATATTTCGGTGATTTCCTGTTCGCTCAAGTCTGTGAGGACACTCTCGCTGCTAACAGTGCTGTGAAGCCCCGCCCCCTGTCCCATCGGACTACTGTCATTGGCCGAGTCCAAAAGGAAGTCTTGGAGGCGTGACCAACGCCGGCTGCTCCACTCAAAGGTCCACCTCTTGCTAATCGCCAGCGGGTCATCTTCATCTGAGTCCTCTCCCTGAAGACACAAATTAATGAATGTAATATAATGCTATGTAAGGAATGTCAAAGTATGGGATTCCAGAAAGCCCAAGGCTTTCTACAGCTAATGTCAAGACTTGCTATATTTCTATTTTGGATCATTTTGCAAAAACAAGCTACAGTTTGTCTATGTGTGTGTCTATGTATATGTCTATTAAAAAGTCCTGTCTCATTACTATACATGACTTTAGAATACCGGTAAAGATGTTTTATTTACATTTTTGCCAATAGGCTTCCTACATTGGATGTATATATTGGAGCAAGTGCAGAAGAAAATGTACTGATTTAATAATGGCTGAAGGCCAGAAACTCAAGAGATTTATGTTTAGTTAAATGCAGCTGTAATTTCAAGCACTTTCACTTATGTTTTCATTAAGTTGAACAAAAATGTCTTAGTTCAATTACACACCTACTAAATGCAAGCTAAATGTATAATGCATGTTTAAATACAGGAATAGGTTTGTTGGTTGCATTTCTATGGGTACATTCTCATGTAAAACAGTAACTATTGTGCTCTCTGTACATAAAAAAAACAGAAACTGAACAACTACGACTTCTATCAAAAAGAATTACTATTGCCCTGCATTGCATTACTACCATATGAGTCATTAACAGCAGCAGTGGAAGGATGATAACTTTAATAACAAACCAAACAAGACTTACTTTCTTCCTTTGATGGCTGACATCCAGTTTCATGGAGGCACACTTGTTCAGAGTGTTGAGTCGCCTAAAACACACACATACACACAGGGTTAGACACAGAAGAGCTGGTGGGACGGCCCAACTGTCTTTATCCTCTAACACATGTGGGTCTCTGCTCTTGTTCAGTGGCACATTCAGCCCTGTCCCGCTGAGCTGCTGACAGGACCACTACCTCTGCTCTTTGATCTACTTCAATGGATTCACCCTGCACTCCGCACACTGTCTACTTGAGTCTCCTATCTACTCCCTCTCAAACCTCTCTCTGTCCCAGGCTCCTTGCTCCATGGTCCAATTGGGCGACTGCTCTGTAGCCTGAGGCCTCTGCCCCTCCTGTGCTTGCCCTGCTCCGCCTTACGCTGTGTTCATGAGCTCCTTGGTCTCCCCCACTTTACAACATAGGAAGTTACTTATGGTTTATGTGCTTTTGGACAGTTGGACAGTTAGTAAAGTTATCTATGCTCTTTTTACAGGTGTTAAATTGGGTCACTGTGGTGCTGTACAAAAACAGTTCTGGTTTGTTTGTTTTTTTTGACGTTTCAAATCACAAATTAATAGGCTTAATAGAGAAGAGTTCTTCTAATTGTAGAAGTGTAATGACATTAGCATGTTTCATATTTTATTGTTATGCTGCAAATGTGTCTTGAAAGAATAATTTTGCCCTGTACCATACACACAATTATTTATTGCATTGCTAAATATGTATCTAAAATAATTCTATACATAAAATAAATACATTTAAAACAATTAAATGTAGCTAAAGTTTAGACTTTTACTTCTACTGTAGCCAAATCAAAATCAAATTGAGTTTTCCTGTGGTCAATTTTTACACAATGTTTTAGATGCATTTAACATCTTGGAAATGCAGCCACAAGTCTCTTTCCCTGTACCCCCTGCCTTGCCCCGGCTCCACACAAAGTGCAGTCTCTGCGGCCTCCTCCCTCCCTCTGTCTGACCCCTACAGGACAGGAGCAGGAGCAGGGCACTCCAGCCTTTTAAGATGGGATCATAAAAACATGTTGCGGTGCTGTCATTTGAGAGTTACTCAGTGGGACGTCTTCTTTCATGCGCTGTTTACTTTCTCAAACTAGGAGAAAGAGGGTGGTCAACAAACTCACTAAAGCTTTAGAGAGGTAACATGCCATTATCATCTTATATTTATCATTTGGACAATGCATTTTACCTAAAACTGATTATTATATACATACATAATCGTATGGACACAAAAGCAGTAAGCAGAATCCAAAATAAGTAATTTCAATCTACACAGTAAATTTACTCAAACATTCAAACATTTAGATGACCACATGAGGAATGATAACTTGTGAGTTGTAAAATTTCATGGTGTCAATAAATAATTGTATAATATAATTGCATAATGGCTTTTTCCACAGTAATCGTAACACAATATTGGATGCAATCAAATTCATTATATTAGGCCAATATTACATGGGGATCTAAATAAATAGAAAACAAATGAATAAACATTATATTTGGTTTGAGTCTGCATAGCAAACTCAGATGGCTGATGTCCAAAAGATGTGTACACATGTACTGTGGTCCAAAGCAAGAAAAAGAAATGATCTGAGGAAGGGTTTTTGTGGAAATGTTATCTATAAAAACTAAAAAATAAAAGTTTTGGACATCTGGGGGGCTCTGCATGTTTTTACTTTGAAGTTGCTGCTCCTAGCATTTGTACCTCCATAAGAACTTTGGTATGCATTTTCTGTTTCATTTGGTTGCAAGGCTGGGCACTAAATTACAAACTGGAAGGTTAGTACCAAATGAACTCTTAAAAATCCAGCACAACTGAGAAACGGAGGTTGCAGCTAAATGTAGAGCATTCACCAGTAATTGAGTAAATTCATATATAGGTGTGGGATTATATTTTTATAATTGTAAGATAGACACAGTGAATCTGAAAAGGTTTGAGTGCTTCCATTGGGTTTCTTTGAATGATACAGCCACATGCTTCACAGTGTAAGCATAACGGCTCCTCACTATACAATTTCAATATAAAAGGTAGCTTCTTAGCACGGAGAGTTAATTAGGAGTGTGTTTTACTGCTCCTGGGACACCTTTCAAAGATCTGATGTGCCTTCTCGGAGAGTATAGCTGTCAAGAGCCCCTAACACTGCAATTACCACTCCCCCCTCTCCCCCCATGGACCTTCAGATAAAAGGAGAAAGCATAGGAGCAGTGAAATGAAAAGATCATACCTGGAGTGTGCAAATAAGGGGACTTTAAACCAGTCAAAGGCAGCTGGCAGTCTAGGCTGGCATCCCCTACACTCCTACCCAATTACCCTCTACAGCCCCCCGAGGGTGCTGGCTCTTTGAATGGGAGATCAGAGCGTGGTGGAGGGGAAGGAGGTGGCTAGATCAAAGCCCCAGAGCCGGAGTGCGAGACCGGGATGGGGTCTTCATTATGTGGGCCGGGGTCAGACTATACCTGGTGATTAGCAGTTAGTGGTTAGTGAGTGGACACTGGTTCCCACAAAGGCCTGAAGGACTGGGGGTGAAGAGCTGTGATTTTTACTGGAAATGATGGAGAGTCTAAGGAGGAGAATGAGCTGTCTGTCTGGATACGTGACTACAGGGCATATGCATATGCATTTGTTTAATTTATATTTGTTAAATTTTTTATCACATCGTAGTAAGAGAGTTGATTTGTGCAATGCTACCATTTGAAGATACGGTTCAGCCATTATAAAGATTTATGAAAGATATAAAAGATTTAGACTGTACTTTGTAAATAGAAGTTTTGAAGCTTTTTTTTTGACAAATAAAGACAGAGATGGCAGCTACATAGACTAGCGGGTGTAGGGTCCTTGCTTCGATTCCCAGACAATGCTGAAGTCATTGTGTGTAGAGTTTGCATGTTCTACTGTGCTTCTATACATAGATTTCTTTGGCTCCTATTTTCCCCTGCAAAAAAGAAATCTGTCTCCTCTAGGATCAGGACTCCCCATCTAAAATATATTGTAAAAAACGTGTCTGTGCCAAGATCAAACGGTAGGTAAAATAATGATATTATTAATAATGATATATTTATTTGTTGCAGCTTATGCCATGTAATGATGTTCTGTCTATTTAAAAATGGTTTACCTTGCATTATTGTTATTCTATCAGTGGCATAAAGTAATTTCCATATTATCATTTATCGCCATATATTTCTGTAACAATATATTGTGCTTCAAAATGTGTTATTGTGACAGGCCTAATTATGATGATATTTCCCAAAGGTGACAACAAGTGTATATACAGTATGTACTACTCTTACCAACAGAAAAATCAACCAACAAGCAGACTAATGCATATCAAAATCCTAAGACCACTTCTCTAAACTCCAGTGTCAAAATGGGACATACAATCACTAAGGAATCATCAATTACATCTGTACACATCTTAAAGGTCCGATATTACGCAGAATTGACTTCTGTGAACTTTTAGTCATGTTAGAATGTCGTTACTTCATCAAAAACATACCCAGAGTTGTGTTTTGTTTCATTCACACATGTCTGAGTAATGACATCACAAGGTGGAACACAGTGTTTTCTGTTTGAGAGAATATCTCAGCCTAAATATGCAGGGTTTGTGTGTTAAACATTTGTGACTGAAACAAATCACAGCTGCATGATATGGGCCCTTTAAAAAACATTCTTATAACGGCAGAAAAACAGCATGATATGGGCTCCACTTAAATCACAGTGGCTCCACCAAATCTCGGTCCAGAAAATCATGGTCCCTTTTCACAGAAGAAATTTCGATTGGAAACTGTGCATCTGCAACAACGGAAGACACAGAGAGAGAGGGAGAGGTGAGAGCGAGTGGATTGTTTTTGGTGGTGAATGATTGACAGGACACAACCGTAAACGCCTAAATAAACTGTAAAGTAAGCCACTGTTGTCAGCACCTGTTAGTGGCATTTGAGGAACACGTACATCAAAGCATTCTTTAAATATCTTCTTACACAATGGTAAAATAACTCCAGTGTTTTGTTTCACTGTTTGAGCAGCCACACAAGTGGAACATATCCACATATTAGCAGAGCTTGTAGGAGATCTAAGCAGGCATGTGTGCAGACAGTTAGAGATTAAAGAGCGAGTGCTTGAATTGCTGGGGAAGCTTTCATAAACATATTAGATGACAGATTAGATGACACCAAGATTAGGGGAAAAACGTGTGATGCAAATGTTACAAATGGCCATAAAACTAGCCCGTATAATCATAAGACCATCAGAAGACCAGGACGATTATGGTTTCTGAGTTAAGACAAGCCAAATCTCAACAGAACAGACAATATTTAAATTTTGTCACATGATGTGACATGTGCTTGGTCTGAAATGTTCCACAGTATGGCATTAACCACAAATTGTCAGCTACTTGAAACACATGCTCTGCAATCTGTTGGAGATTTTTAGTCTCTAAGTTGCATTAATATGACTTAATAGTAAAGTATTCTTAGTTTAGTAAAAGCTCATAGTTATAATTATCAGTAGGATTGATGTGGATAAGATGTTTTGTAAACAATAGCATTAACAGCAATATAAATGAATAGAGGAAAGAAGGTGGATGAGAGAAAGAGAAGTAGAGAGAGTCCCAGCAGCGATAACAAGGCCTTTCCCATGACCCCTCCTTAAAGACAGGAACTGAGGCCTGGAAATAGCACGGGACGCCCCAAAGAGATGGAGAAATGAAGAAGGGAAGAGAGGAGCACATCAGTGTAAAAGTAAAAAAGATACATAATACAATGAGAACGTTTGCGTTTATGAGGTCTATCGTGTAAAAGCAGGTGTGTTACCTTCGTACAGCTGTGCGTACTGTGGAAAGCCAGCAGCTCTCAGCCAATCACAGGCCTCCTTCGCCTCAATCTCTGTAAAGACAAAAAAGACATGTTAAGTCTGGAGCAACTAGAAGATTTGATTCAATGTTTCTTTTTATACATTTTTTTCTGACTTTTATTACATAAGACAAACTGGAAACAGGGATGAAAAGTGGGGGAGAGCAAACATGTCTTGAGACCAAAACTATTAGGCATAGTGCAGGATTGTGATTTTTATTTTTATTTAGTTATGTACTTTAATTACAATAGATAGTCAAGTTACCTATCCCATTCTCATTTAGGTCTGTTTTTCAGTGCAAGTACTTGAACAATTTTGGTAACTATTCTTATATTAATCATGATCTGTTTCTATAGTTTGAAAAAACAAACAAACAACATATTTATAATGATTATAAATTCCAATCAATAATAGTTTTACCTTTTGCGATAACACTGTCTCGTAACTTGTTCTTTCAAGACCCACCAATCATCAAACCATTTATCCAAAGATTATTTCCCGCGATACTTCTTACTTCATTATTCAGTACTGGTACTTTTAAACAATATCCAACCATATTCTCAATAAACAATGTTTCAGTGTTATTCCCCTTCAGACTGTTCATGCATAGTTTTAACAGGCTCTACAAATGGCACCACAGCCCATTAGCACCGCGAGAGATTTTATAGCCATTTTCCACAGGCCTATGTAACACACACGTTACTCAAGTCTGTGCACGTTTATGAGAAGGCAACGAGTTTACAGCTAAAGATGGAAGGATTGTAACTTAAAAACAACATTTATGAAGCACTAGGGAGTCTTCAAAACCCACGCAACATGCAGGTTCATTCTTACAGCCTACAGTAAATGTGATGATGGTAAAAGTCAACAATGACAGATTAAATGTAGTCATAATGGAAGTCTACATTAGCAAAGTAAAAACATTGTACTCATCATTGGTTTTAATATGATGGTAAAAGGATTTTAGTTCTTGAACAACAATTGGTACTGTAACATCAACTAATGCAGCAACAAGTGGGTTAAAAAAAAGTTGAATTAGCCTAGAATAAAAACACAAAATGACCATTCAAATTAAAGTCAAACCAACCCTTTTTATTTAAAATGATATGTAACACAATGTTGGAAAAAAAAACATATTACTACCCAGTTTGGATTATTACTATAACAACTGTGAAGTCTGGAGACAAAGTATTTCATCACTATCCAACACTGCTGGTTCCTCTCAGTCTATGCATCTCACTTGTCTCACAAATTTTACCTTTTTAGTTCAAACTGATTCATCCAACAAAAAGAGCCAAAAAAGAGTCAAAGTTCAACAGCAAAACAATAAAATCTTCGTTGTCAGAGATAGAAACACTCAAAGGAAATTATACTTTCACCACAATCCAGCAATTACATCCTTCTTCCCACATTCTCTGCATAACTCATCCATCTAAATCATATATGAAGCAACGCCAGGGATTAAAATAGCCCATTATGGACCAAAATACAGCCGATTTCAGTTTGTGGTATGTCGTTTTAGCCATAAACTTACTTGACGCCCTCATTGTTCTCAGATGACATGCTTCTTGCTGTTGTCGTTGGTTTGGTTTCCTGTGGGTCCCTGAGCAGCTCCATCAGACTCTGGTCCTTCTTCCTCAAACTCTGTGTTTACAACTGCCCCTCAGAGCCACGGCCGCCCCATGCCGCCGCTGCAGCTCTGCCCTCTAATTCTGCACTCAAGTCTAAACGTACCATATCTGTAACCACTCTGACACCTCCTCACTGACATTCACATGCACTTGCACTGTTACTTGCTTTTCACTTCATAAGTCCAACAAATTCTAGGACTGGGTAATAAAAATGTTTGCAGATATTATTTAAATCTACATTAAATTTAACTGTTTTAATTAGCTAATTGCAAAACTACACTTGAAAATACATAATAGAATAAAATTGTTCAATAGTGATTTGTCTCTATCCTTGAAAATTAAAATGAGGACAATACTATTAATGGTAAACTATATATTCACGGGATAAGCAGGTACGATTGTATCAAAAATGCATCTGAATTAAAATACCAAAGTTGCTGTGGCAATGAAAAAGAAATATAGATTATTTATTAGGTTAAATAAGTAGCAAAACTGGCCAAAAAAACGATATGGTAAACAAGCTAATTGGTTACCCAGTCCCATCTAATAGCACCTCTAACAGACCTTCATATTAAGCACCATCTTGCACTTCCCTTGTCCTCTTTCATATCCTCCTATTTCATCTTTCCAAAAATCCACATGACAAGTTTGTGGTCCTCTCTGCGCTGCTTCTGGCCATCACAGAAGTGGATGAAAATTGGAGCTGGCGTTTGCATGAGCCATTCCCTGGGGTCTGGTGCTGATGAGGCGAGGATGTTAATTTCACATGTCAGCCGTGAGCATGCTCTATAGGAAACACTGACCTCCGCAGACAGGAGCAGGGTGAAGCATAGGAGCCAGTGCTGTACAGTATGTTTGGATAGGAGACAGTGAGAACATGTAGCCCTCAGTGAGTCAAACAGTACGGGACACACACACACAAGTGGAGCCGTCCTATGGGAGAACACACAGGAAATCATACCAGACTAAAACAGCAACCACAAACATCAAGGCTCATTTAAAACAAATGTACACTGAAGTCTTTATTTTAAGAAATCATTTAAGAATTGTAAAAATGTATTTAAAGATTCAAAGCTATTCAGGTTTGTATTCAAGCCTAAGGCATTGTCCAGATGCCATGACATTTACTGTATCTAAGGTTAATTTGTGCCACAGGGAAGAGCAGATATAAGAAAGACAAAGGAGAAGACAAAAGAAAAATCCTTTTACATTCTTGATACACTAATTATGTTAATTTCAACATACTATATGCTGTATGTTATGTATATGTGATCTCTTTGTGCCTAATTACATGATTTTCATTACAAATATCTGTGCGTATGTCCCAGAAAACCTAATGATAAATGTAATATACTATTTGTCATCTATCAGAAAAGAGACCTTTAGGTGTATGGGATCTTCTCAAATGTCCAAATCCTTGTGTGTCTCTTAAAGTTGCACGAGGTCACTTTTCTAATAGCCACTTTCTTGTCTCCATGAAAATGTTACTGCTTTGCCTGGAATGTTTGATATTATGGAATTATCCTTGAAAAAAATATGTTCTTAATGAGAGCAGGCTCCCCTATCACCTCTCCCCAGATCTAGGTCTGGTAGCATCCCATGCTTAGCCCCATGGAGATACATTTTATGGCATAATGTGGAACATTCTAGGTTAAGCAATAACATCCATGGAAACAAGCAGGTGCAGTAGACAGACTTCTGATGCTATCAGTCCGTTATCCAATGCTGTACATCATTTGAAACAAGGCTTTAAATTGCTTAAAATGATTATAATGTATTTCAAATAAATTACTACCACCCAATTTCCTCCACACAGCCCAGCATATAACGTACAGAGCTTCCATCTGCCTGGGAACACAGTGCTATTTTTCTGGTGTGATTTTAATCAAGAGCCTGCACATGTTTTTGGTGACACTATAATCCCCTCTGCTCCTGTAGTGCCTTTCCTGCAGCCTATCCCATGTCTCTATAGACCTGCTGTGTTAGAAATAAGACAACACCTCAAAGTCACCCAATACAAAAAAGTGGAGGGCAATTCTTTACATAACAGGGTGCCAGGCTAATTAAGGTTACATAATACATCGGACACAAGAAGCCCAATCTCTCAAGCAGTTGTTCATTTCCTCCCTTTTATCCAACACCTATTTTACAACAAAGACCTGCCAATAACTTGAACAGGCTTTTTCCGAACGCTGTGTCTGTCCAGTGCATGCTACAGAGGACCCTCCAGTGGCTCGCATGACATCATTTCCTGCCCCGAAATTCCCAGCTAAGAACGGCAACAGGAAGTTCCCCAGTGCAGCCGTCACACAGGCCAGAATGGGACAGATGCTTGAGGAGGGGTGTCAGATCGAACTGGCCCAAATGCCACACAAAAGGATTTGTCACAATTGTCAAAGGTCTGAAAAATCTAGCAGCATCGCCATAGGAGCTAACAAATCTAAACAAAATGTCATATCTTTGAGTCTGCAGAAACAACTATGTATTAAGGCTCCTATTATAGCTCATTAGCAGATTATAATTATAAGTCTAAGGGCAGAAGTCCTCAAAGTATCACCTATTCATGAATTTCAGAATGATAAAAAATGAGGACTGTTGCAATTTAAAACCAAATATTATGAAAATAGGATTTCCACTCTTTGTAAAAAATAAATAAATATAGATAAATATAAACTGTGCTGTTTTTAAAGATTATTCTGAAGTACAATTTATTAACATAGTTATTTAAGGTTTTTGACAAATTTTGGCAGTTTTTGACAGATTACTTGCGTGTTACATGTTGGTGTGAGACCAGTGCAGATGCAGACGCTGCTCTCAGAGGATCTATGCTTAAACTTAAAATCCCAATGGGAACATCAGTTTCTAAAAGCATGATGCACTGTTTATCTGGCAATTTTTTTTGACAAAACACAGGGCTAAATTTACAGCATGTTCTTGTAAACAGTGTATAAATCAGACAGTCATTTTCTAGGAGATGTACATTTTTCAAGATATTAGGCATTAGGATATTAGGATGTTTAAAAAAAAAAAAAATTTATGTTGACTATTGAACTACTGATGGTTTTCAAATTCAAAACTGCTGAACCTGATCATTTCTATTTCTAACAGACTCTAAAAGTAGACACATTACAACAAAAATCTGCATATTAACAATATTTACTTTAGCTGCCTTCTCCCGTGTTAAACATTATAGGATCATGGAATGTTGTGATCATCTGAAATCCAGCAATTTATTATGACATGTTAAAGGTCCCATACTAGGGTATTTTCTGATCTATGTTATAACATTGTTTCCTCATCAGCCCTGGAATTGCCTATCTCTACTGAACTAAAGGTAAAAGGAGCTGCTGACTTGAAAACTAACACTACATGACATCACAAGGTGCAACAGAGCGTTTAGAGCTTTAGAGATGAAGACAAACTAATAAGTAATAAGTGTTACTTAAACATGTGTGAATGAAATAAAACACAACTCCAGGTATCAGGTATGTTTTTTTGATGAGGTAATAACATTATAACATGGCTTAAAGCGCAGAAGACCTAGGACCTTTAGAGACAATAGTATTTTGTATCTGTACTTTGGCATTTTGGGAAATACTCCTTACTACTTCTGATAAAACCCACACAAGCCATCAAATATGATTCTGCCCAGTTTTTCCATCGGTTAAATTTACAAGGACAAAAAAGCATGACGAAGCTTTAATTTGTGCAGGCTGCAGTAGCATGAACAGCAGTCGCCCATGACAACACACACACAACACGCACAGTTATACACACACACACGCACACGCACACACACACACACACACACACACACACACACACACACACACACACAGTCCTGGATCACAGCCACATTCCCACATACGCCAAAGCACTTAGTCCGCCATCTTTAAGGTCACTCTAAAAAAATGAAGCTAAAGAGGCGAGTAGGAGTATGTCTTCTTGTACCATATGGTCTATCAGTGATGTCAAGCTCTCAGGAATGCACTGTGAAAGCACATCGACCCTGGCATGAAATCACAACAGGTTGAGGCAAAGTGGGCCATGTACTATGTCTGCAATCTCAAACAAGTATATAGAACAATAGATAATACTCTCATCTCAGTGTCTAATCTGAATGACTATTTACTTTTTTGCTTTGGTGTTGTTTTAATTTTCAACAGCAGAGGGAGCACAAGCAGCACTCCAAAACTGAGTCAATTTATGATTCAATTACTTCAGGCTATTTTTACTGGAAGGGTGAAGATGTGTCTGAGAGCAAAAATGTAATGTGATTAGAGGTTGCATTTAGGATCAGTTTAGCATCTTGTGAATTTCCAGACAGTAACTTCATACTAGAAAAGACAGGAATATTTTTGGAACAATGCATCTAAAATAAGCAATATACACAACTAATATGCAATACGGTAAGAAGGTTGTAATGTTAAACTGACTGAGATATTAGCCAGTGATGGTAAAAAAGGACATATTGATTGTCTGCTGAGTCACCTTTGATTAGATGCCACTTAAGAAGATTTTGTGGTTTGGCAGAGCTCCAAAAGTGAACTTTATTTGACAAACTGAATGAGAGAAGCTCAAGAAACGGTTCAATAATAAAACATTATAACTTTAGGTGTATTCAAAGCATTTAAATTGACTTTGTCTGCAGGCATCTGTACATTTATACTGTAAAGTTAGTGTAAAGGAAAGTGAGGAATGTAGCGGCATGAATCAGGTTATTATACTGTATATGGAGGAATCAGGTGTGGTTGGGTCCCAGCAGAAAACCCCTCCCACAACACGGAAACTTGCATTTTCCCCAGAGGCAGATAGAAGTCAAAATAACCCACTCAGAGCTGAAGGGGGCTGTAGGAGAGAAATAGCTGCACGTACTGTAGGCTGGTAAAAGAAACAAAGATCAACAATGTAATTTATTTAGGGAAAAAATGTATATTATTCAGACTCGAGGTGGAATATGAGGAGGAATTGCACTGAAAACATGTTGTGGGACAATTAAAGGGTCTATATTATAAAAAAAAACAAAAACCCTGACTCTTGTGAGCTTTAAGTCATGTTATAATGTTGTTACATCATCAAAATCAGACCTGGAGTTGTGTTTTGTTTCATTCACACATGTTTGAGTCTTTATCATTAGTCTGTGTCCACCTTATGATGTAATGAAGTGGTAGTTTTCAAGTCAACAGCTCCTTTTACCTTTTGTTCAGTAGAGACTGGAAATTCCATTCCTAAAACAATCCAGTTGATTCTAGTGAAGGAGTATGGAGTTTAAAAACACAGTGGAGCACTTCCTGTATTCTCACATGACATCACAAGGTGGAACAGAGTGTTTTCAGTATGAAAGAAGAACACAGCCTAAATATGCAGGGTTTATGTTTTAAACATGTGTGAATGAAAAAAAACAACAAAAAAAACACAACTCTAGGTATGTTTTTAATGAAGAAACAACATTAGAACATAGATCAGAAAACAGCTCCATATGCCCCTTTACATAAAGGTCTTATCTTGTTATTCAAAGTGATCAATGAATTACAACAATAAAATCCAACAATTACTTTTAAGTTATCATACAAATAAGTACACCATCAAGCCAAAACACAAAACCATAACTTGGCAGAGGTAAGTAGAAAAAGAAACAGGACTCAGGGAATCATATCTTAAAAAATGGACATAGTTGGGTCATCAAGTCCATTTTCCATTACAATCTGTACAGAACAAGAGCTGCTTAAATCAGAAATATCCCTGGGGAGTAGCCTATGGATCAATGTATATTATAGATAAAGCGAATGGAAATAAGTGTGTTGCATGTGCAATCTTTGAAATTAAAATAAATCCATGTGGACATTTAATTTGGTCCACTTTCCTTTAATCACTTGTAACATATCCAGAAACAACAAGCACTAATGATCTTAGGTCAAGAGCAAAGACGTGTTTCCATGGATACCGAGTTGTTGTATTGGACGCTTGGGAAACAATGGCAACGTGACAGGAAATTATAGTCATGTGACAGGAAGTGGTGGAAGTAGCTATGGACACAAAGCATACTAGCTGAGCACCAAAGACATAGACAATAACAGTCCTTTAGGCTTTTTGGTTCATCTCATCTAAATGAAAGACAACTTTGGGGGAAAGTGGCTCCATATGTCCATATGTGAAATATGAACTAAATAGGACAAGGCAGAGGGATAATTCATTTCATTCATTTTCATTTATGTATTAATTTCGAGCAGATTAATGAATGCATGTATCCAGTACACATTTCACATATTTTCTTGTTTGAGCTTGAAAAGGAGTGAGAAGAAGAAAATGTATTAAATCCCACCCCTATCTTAATAATATTAACTCCATACTTCCTCATTTGGAGTTAATATTATTAAGATAGGTGTGGGATTTAATACATTCATCTAATTTTTCATACTTCCAATGAAAAATGAGAGAAGAAGCACAGAGAAGCATTGGCAGCATCATTTTATCATTAGGCCACAGAATAAATAAATTCATCCAATTACCCAATTGCCTTTAAAATAATGGAAAATATTTTTGCTAATTACTAAGTTGACTGGAAGAAGAAGAGTTTCAACCAAGCCAAATAGTTAACAGCAGCTAGGCCTGTCACAATAATGACTATATCGACTTATTGTTCAATATGTGTTAGATGGAATGATACTTTTTAGGAGTATTACTGTTGTGACTTCTTCTTGCTTCTGTTCCTGTGAGATTTTCTAGGTTATTTGTTCTGACATGCATGTGAATCTTATATTCGTTTAGCAGCATATTTCAGTCTTCTCTCATATGTGAATGCTGAAGTATTTAAAGCGCACTGTGAAAAGAATGAACATAAATCACAAATCAAATTGCAATGCTTATCTGAAAAACCACAGTTATTAGTAATTGAACTACTGTAATGACTTTGTCGGAGCTGATGAAATCACATATATGGCCAAATCAGGCTCTAACCCCATGGAACTTTGATTCTCCTAAATGTCAGCTTCATAGCCCATACCTTGTGCCAGTTTCCGTAGCAGCTGTTGCCGGGCAATCATTCGGGACAGCCTCAGGGCAGATCGGCGACGGGGCGTGTCTCCGAGGCGCAGGTAATACTCCTGTCCATCAGCCGTCATCGCCCCGAGACAGGACCCCTCACTGGTGCTGTCACTGTCACTACCCACGTCTGGACTGTCCCTGGTGGTGCAATGATGACTCCCAAATACACCCTCATCTATGTCCAAGCTCCTACGGTCTCCTTGAATGGAAAAATCGGCAATGTCTGGGTCAGCCATTTCAACACGATCTGGTGTATTTTCATCTTGGTTAGGATTGGAGGTGTCCATATTGTCTGTAGTCAATCCTTGATCTTCACTTGTGAAAGCTTCTATTATGGTCACAGAGTCTTGCTTGTCCAAAACATCCATAATGTTCATTCACCACTGGCCTTCAATGAACTCACAACTTGTTAAGCTACTCATTATAGTAAAATGTCACATAAATTGTTAAAAATTATTGACAATAAACAAATGGAAATAGAAATCACATAACACTACGTACATGTATTGCAATCTAACTTGACCCAACCATTCTAAATAATCCTTTGTTTGTAATGTAGTATATCCTTGTTACCATTTCCATCTTGACGTAGCTACATTCTCAACTTTCCATATGTTCCATGATAGTTATTACTAGTCAACACCTCTTCTTGTCCAAACAAATTATGATAGTTGTCTAATCACACCGCCAAGCCTCTTTGACCATCAGTCTATCAATCTAGCACCATCCACTGTAGTATCCATATTGTCTAGAGCTTCAGACTTCTGATGTAACCATGCTGTGTCCGTGCCTTCTCCGATGCCACTGTCTCCTTGTTCCAATCCACGTTTAGCTTTCTCTTGTTGTGCGAACACTCCTAAATTCCTCCAGTCTCGAAACATGCCCTCACTGGACCAACTCCCCCCACCTGACTCAGCTGACAGACCTCGAGCCACTCAAAACACCCACACAAGTCCGACACATGAGCACAACAATCACAAACTCCTTTTCTCCTCTGAGGTCATGTGATCACCACCGCCCAATGGCATGAGAGTGTGAAGGCTTTGAGAACTGTGTTAGTTCCAGTGTTTGGTACATACATGCCCTCTGGGTGAATATCTGTGAGAAAAGTCTTAAGATGGGGAAGATGAAATCAGACAGGGCTATCCAGCTGCACTGTCCCGAATGGGCCAAACAATAGAGGACATGTGGGTGTGCTGTTGAGGAATGCAAGTAGGAGAGGCTATTGTTGCTTATTCTGGACTTGAGAAATTGTCATTTACTGTGTAGACTACTTTATAAGGCAATATTTTATTATAGGGTTGGGCAAATGTATGAAAGTCCTAAAAGTAGTTCACTCACAAGGGCTGTACTTGACATTGAGACAATAAATCCCCTATTTCGCTGTCAAAATGACTGAAAAAAGATTAAAATGTCATGAAATTGTCAGAGATTCAAAAAGGCAATTATGAGATTAGATTTAAGTTTGATTCTTTATAGTGTGATTTATTGTCTGTGAGATAGACCAGCACTGTGTAAAGTTATAAAATGGAGTGGTACATACTAGGCCTACTGTAAATCAGAAATGCATAGTTACGTATTTGTGTCATATGATATTTAGTATTGGCAAGTGAAATTACCATTGCAGTTAAAAAACAATCATAGTACTGACATTTTTGCTTTTTCACATATGCAAATGCCTTAGAAATCAATTCATAAATATCAGAATCACTTTTATTGATCCCCGAGGGGAAATTCTCTGCGTTTACAGATGCCACCGACCACAAAAATAGTTAACTTTGTACAGAAATCAGCTGGCCAGTGGATGAAATCTCACTATATGAAGTATTATCAGTCCTCAACAGCTGAAAGTATAAAAAATATAACAAAATCCCATTTATTTAATGGTATGAAAAGATCTTAAATTGCTGGGATAGAAAATCAGTGTGGTGGTACACTGTCGGTCTATAGTTGATTAAAGAAAACAAACATTTGTGGGGTCTTGAGGCATTCTGTCCCCTTACTCTTACAGTGAATGGCAATACTCCTTGAGAATAGCAAATGAAAAAATTCCATCAACTGGACAAAGGTTTTAGAGTGAAGATGTTTAGCCACTCATCCAAGAGGCTTCTTCAGTTCTGGTCAGATTGCTGGTGGGACACTGTCTTCAAACAGATATAAGGACTGAGGGATTACACAGACAATACTCCTTGAACAACAAATCAAACAGTAATATGTATTACATGTAAAGTACTTTCATTAGCATTTAATTTTCCCCTAGACTCGACGGGACAAATCTGTATCAGTCGATATGAACGTAAACGTGAGTGAAATTTGCCATACAGTAAGTGGATAAACGTAAGGAATGCAGTGAGAGGAGGGAGGTGGAGGAGGAGAGGTCAGACTTTGGCCTAGTTTGACAGAGCTGAGATTTAGCCAGACTGCAGGATATAGGAGGTCATTTTAATTCATTTTGGGGAGGTAGTAAAAGGCGGAGGGGGGGCGCACGTGAGAAGTGGGTCATAGTAAAGTCAGTTTTGGGTCAGCAGGCTCACACACAGCTAATCTGACAGAGGAGTGGAGCTTTGCAGTCACACGAGAAGTGTGCTGCCCACAGCAACAGGCACGCCACATCAGTGTATTAACTGAGACTAACTTTAAGACATCCAGTAAAGTAGTGTCGTATTAGAAAAACTTAAGATTGGATTTGATTAGACTACCCTCTAGAGGCAACCAAGGAAATGGCAATAGTTTCTGAAGAGGACAGATTATTTTATTGTCCTTTAAATGACATAAAAATGGTATTCTTTGGCCGTTAGTACACATAATCATTAATATGTACTAGATAACCAAAAATATGTACAGATTAACCAAACAATGCATCTTTTTGGACAGTGCAGACTGATCAACTGACGTTGTTGTGAGGTACTTAAGCTATAGCAGAAAACGATTCAAGCATTAGTTGCAAACTGCAGACTGAAGCATTTTAGTAAAGGTACATCTAGGGATCAGGTTCAAATGGTAAAGAGAAACAGCCATAAAAAGCAGAGGAGGAACTGCAAAAGTGATTATCTCACTGTCAAATTGAGAATGTGTGACGTGAAAATATACATTCGAAAATCTAAAAGCAAGTGGAAAAAAGTAATTGCACTACACAGGAATAAATGTTTATATACAAGATTTATTCACTAAAATCATTACCTGTCTCACCTACTGTGTATCAAACATGCATCAGTGTGAAAGAAGAAATCTATTGTTCACCAAAATAAAATTATTTCAACAGTTTATAGAATATTTTCAGAAAATCCTGCCCCATTATAATACGCCTAACAATCAAAACACACACACGCACACACACACGCACATCAACACACACACACACACACACACACACACACACACACACACACACACACACACACACACACACACACACACACACACACACACACACACACACACACACACACACACACACACAATTAAATACTCTGAGCTAAACCTAGGCTGCTGTGACCTCATGTTTAACCCAAAAATCTGATGGATTAAGGTCAAATCCAGGTGCTTTATGCAGCCAATTGTCAGGCAACACACAGTGGCCACTGGACACCAAGGCTCAATGAAAACTGCACTCTGCTCTGTCTGTGAGATTATTTACATTGTATGTTTGTTTTCTATATAGTTCTTTTTGAATATAGTTTGAGGAAAAGGGACAGAGTTGTCTTTCAGATTTGTTTTCTACTTAACCTGCTGGGATCCTGAAATTATTATGCATTTATTATGTCAATAATGTCTTGGATAATAAGGCAACAATCTGCAGGAACATCCATATTTAGATTAGGTCACCAACCCAGTAATACTATTAACTAATAATAGTGTGGTAGTTGGAAAAGACTATGTAATTTAAAAGCAAGGTCAGCCATTTGAAACCTGGCATATCAGCGATCTCTTACTCTCTAAAGCAGCCATGTCTTACAGTTGTTTATGTTTATTTTTATTTTACTTGACCCTGATAATACTATATAATAACAGTACCAATTACCACATTTCCATAGTTTTTGTCTCCAGTTGTTTACAATCCCTCAGTCTTTATATAGTGCCATGGTCAGGCCTGTCTAACCCATTAGGTGAAAGTGCATTGCAGAATAAGAGCAAGGCCAGATGTGCAGATTTTGGGATCCCCCTCTCTCCAAATGGGATCCAGCCAGATGTGAACTGATGTGTTCAGCAGTGGACATTTGGGGGAGGGGCTCCAGACGGGACAGGATAGAGAGGCGAGAAATGAGAGAATGAGGATTACAGAGGGGCAGGTGCTGTTCACTTTCACCGTCATTCATTAATGATGCCCCACACACAGACATCATCTCACTGCAGTCACTGGAACAAAGGGATGGGTTTATTATCAGGTCATGGTTGCTTTGCAATGATCAGGACAGCTGGAGTGTGAAAATGAGGAGAGAGAGGGTAAAGACATTTGGCAATTGGTTGTGGCCGAGAGGCAATCTCACAATGACAAGCAAAAGCAATTCAAATATTTGACCAAAACAAAAGATTTATACTGCCATTAGACTTTCCAATAACATGCATGCTGTTAAAAGTAAATGAATGATTATGATAGTGAATGTATTCCAGCCTTAAACAGACTCCAGGGCGTCTCTATCCAAAGACAGTATATTAAATTAACTTCTGTTTAACTGACTTTTTGCAGGCTGCAAGAAAATGGTACATTGCTGAAAACTGTACAGTATATGATTTGTAAGAAAAATACAAGCTGTGTTTGATTTTTTTTTTCCTTGTCAAAAAGGAGGTTCTAAGGACAGGGGATGCTCTGGGACAGTTATCCTTATGACAGTTATTGGCCAATGACTCTTTCACTAATTGTCCAGTGAAAGAGTTGGTAAATCATTGATCTTGTTAAGCCCTGAGAGGCAACTGCTGTTGTGATTTGGGGCTTTACCAAAATAAATTGAATTGAAACTGTATCTTCTTACTTGCGTACTGGTAATTCTTTAGTATAATAAATTTTATATTAGTTCTACTATTATACTTTCTTGTTTTAATGATATTAAGAGCCAAAATCAGCATGTAAATTCCAACACAAAGAGCATTTTATCTTCAAATATAAATGAGTTTATCATATTTTAATATCTGGTACACACTGGTCTAAAACTTTGTGAACACAAAAATATCCCCTGTGTAATTAGCCTATGAGGCGGATTTCTTGTAATTACATTAAAGTAAACAGACAGCTGCAGTCCTATCTCTCATCTCCTCCACTGTGACTCTGCCCAGACACAGTGTGCACCACCACCAGCCCACAGTAAATTTAGCCAGAGCGTCTCACTTTGGTGCAGTGGCGTCTGGTGGACACAGCATGTTGAAGAGACACATGATATCCATGATATCCCGTCTTCAGCCCAGTCTCCTTCTGTCAAAAGCATGGTTCATTGTGGGGACAATCAGAACGCCTTTCGAGTTGGTATCCTCTGCACATGCCGCTGCTGCTGTTTTGAGACTAAATCTGACAATGACCTTCCCAAAATATCAGAAGCGAGCTGCGCATGACTCCACATCGGCAGAATGAAGACGAGACACAGTGGGATCAAAATATAAACACCAGTCTATGAACTCATCTCAGTGTATACCACAAATCAGCTTTAAAAGGGACACTAGTGACAAGCAATGCAAATATAATGACAAGACTCAACTATGGCTTTATAGAAACATAATTATGCACAAAACAATGACTCAACCAACTATAACCAACTAACTAAACAATGGAATGAATACTTAGCCTACCAGGAGTAAACCAGTTGCTATACCGCAGCTGACTAAGGATCAGTTCCCACTGGCTAAATTTAGGACTTAAACAGAACAAAACCAAGACTAAATGCTGGAATTTACAAGCACAATCTAATGCCAGCAGTAAACCTAAAAGTAAACCAGGCTTAAACACAAGATCAACACAACAGAAATAGTGCATCAAAACTGAATTAGCACCAAACCAAGACAAATAAACAGATGGTTAGCCGCCTACAACTATTTCAGTTTAGAATCTCTATCAAAGCTGGGTTAAATATGGGCCAAATGTGGCTCAGATAGTAAAGCTAATGCCCTATAACTGGAATGTTAGTGGTTCAAATACTATTGTAGCTAATTCTTACAGTTATTGTACCATTGGGCACTGCACCCATGTGATTATGTGACTGGTTGTGGTCAGAGAAGCCGTTGGTATAATAAGCCTCAGGACAACTGTGGCTACTTATCTTGTCGTATAGATTCTAGTGTGACAGAGGAATTAATGAATAATGTATGGAAAACACTTCTAAAAACTATAGAAAGAGAGATGATAATAATGACCATAATTACAAATTATTAGATTAAGGTGCATTCACACTTGAATATTTACCACATCAAACCTGGTACTAAACCTGAAACTAGTCTGGACTGAACCAGAACTAAACAAGAACTAGAACAGGACCAAACCATCATTCTTCATCACAACTAAAATGCGCCTTATTTAGGACCAAACAATGACTAATGATAAAACAAAACAAAAACCAAAACACTTTCATATTGATTTAACTGGAATAAAAATGGCATGTAGAAATAATCTTTGATAAAATCAGAAAATAAAACTAAAACAGCCTAATATTAATAGTACTAATCTAATCCTAATCAAAGTCAATCCAGGACAAACCCAGCTGTACATCATGACAGAGCTAGACCTAGAAATACACAAGGACCACAGCAATAGATGAAATGTGCATACTAGACTTTTACGCGCACCAGTATGGGATTTAGCTTTAAAATCTCGGCCAAACCTCCATCCTCCTGCCCCCGCTGGGTGAGTCTGACCTGCCAAACGCCTCTCCCGGACATTCCTCCACAGCAGGTCCCAGGCTTTGGACGTGGAGTCCCGCAGTTGCTCACTGATCGACCGCCGCAGCTGTAGCTTCGCCGACTTTCGCTGGCTGCTCATTGCTGTCCTCTCCAATGCATATTCCCTCGAAGTTCCCAGATCAGCTCCTCGCTCTTCTGTCACTGTCACCGGTAAAATCCTGCGCGCTCGTGCGTCCCGTTATTCCGGTCAAATTTCGCTTTCACTTCGTCCCGCCGCCACCGCTGCGGCAAGAGTCGTCACCGCGTCGTCCCTGCGTCACCTTCCTGCGGTAGCGCGCACGAAAAGCTCAGTGTGACTTGGATGTATGACCGGCCAAACGCTCACAGTTCACCGTATCCAGCGCGTCTGTGATGTCCTTTTCCGATGCGCTGCTGCGGGCGCGTAAACGTCTCCAAATAACTTCTCCATGCGGGACTGACGCACTGACGAGGAGAGCCAGATGCAAGAGGCGGTTTCTCAACGTCTCTCTCTCTCTCTGTCTCTCTCTCTCCTAAACCTAAACCTAGATGCAGCTACAACTCCAGCCCACCCTGAGCCCCAAACAAGGATCTCTTTCAATGCGCTCATACACGCCAATAACACACGGGCTGCCACACAACATAGTCCTGTGTAGAGGGAATACTTGTGCTGTGTGTCGCTGGGCACTCACAAACATGTCTTATATTAGTCATGGGCTTAACATATCAGGGCTGTGGGGTCCCATTGTGAACCGTGCAGTCCATAGTCATGCAGTAGTCTATAGTTTAGTCTGCACGGTTTAGTCCAGGTTTATTATTATGAACTGACAGTTGGTCTTTGTTTTTTGGTTTTGACACAATTTGCAAATAGTATCTCTAAATCCAATCATATGCATGGCACTGTGCAGTTTGACATGGTTTGTATGGGTGCCATAACTTTCTTTTTCTTGTCACCAGTAAATATTCTTATGGGCAGGTGATAAAGGCTTTTGAGATAGTGTCATGTGAGAAGAATCTAAATAAAAAACTAAACATGCTTCTTCAAGGGAATCTCTTATCACTTTTATTTACACTATAATATATGCTATATGTTAGGGTATAGGCTAACTTAACCTTTATGACCATTTCATAAATTAACAGCCTATGTTGCTCTTTAAAGGTCCTATATTATGTTAAATTGACTCTTGTGAGCTTTAATGTTAGAATGTTGTTACCTCATCAAAAACAGACCTGGAGTGGTGTTTTGTTTCATTCACACTGGTTTGAGTGGTCCTTTATTATTAATCTGTCTATATCCCTAAAGCTCAAAATACTCTGTTCCACCTTGTGATGTCATGTAGTAGTAATTTTCAAGTTAACAGCTCCTTTTACCCTTGTAGAAATTGGCAATTCCAGGGCTGAAATAATCCAAATGATTCTAGTGAAGGTGTACGGAGCACTTCCTGTATAATGACATGTCATCACAAGGTGGAACAGAGTGTTTTCAGCTTGAGAAACGAAACATGTGAATGAAACAAAACACAACTCCAGGTACGTTTGTGAAGAGGAAACAACATAAGAGCAGTGTAATATGGGCCCTTTAAAGCTGAGCTCAGTTTGCCTGTTAACAATGATCGGACAATGAAATATATACACTGCATTACAGTAAGATACAGTGAATATTATGTTATGTAATTTGACATAGTAAAACAGTAAACAATGCATCTTCATGATATTTTGATGCTAGGCCATTAGGTGTACCAACATGCCCAAATGTTTTTTATCTGTTTAATGCTTCAGTTTGATCTTATAGTACAAACACGTTGTGCCCTGAGAGACTGGAGTTACGGACATGGCATGGACTGCTTATGCACTGGATGGTCAGCAGCAATGCATATGTGTGAATGTTATGAATAGGTTTGGATCTGAATAAGCACATAGATGTGGGTATCAGTGAAAGTCCTCTCTAAACTACAACTTTGTTCACCTCACTGACAGCTCCGGGCTCAGAGTTTCTCCTGTGATATCCCAGGAATGTCGCTCAGACCAACGACGGGACACTTTTAGGATGCTCCTCAGCTGCTGTCCATGAGGCCCTTCTTAGTTCGGAAGTCGTGTTTGAGGTGTTGAGTTCCAGGTCAGAGAAAACCTGTGATTGTAAAGAGAGGAGAGAAACAGAGAGCAAGAATGCCCCCCCTCCTCCTCATTTGGGCCAGTTTAAACATGTCTGCTATCCCACTGGTCAGCAGTACTTTGGGTAATGCGGACTCCACTTGACCGCACTGCTTGACCGTTGTAATTTAGACGGAGATAACAGCAAAAACTGCACGAGAGGAAAAATGGGGGCTTTCGTTGAAGCATGACTGGTCAGGCAAACTTACTCACTTGACTAGATCAATTCAAATATAATCATATGAAAAGAAACTACAAAAACAAGAGATGGTTTTGCTTTGCTTTGTATGTTCCACAATACGGCATTAAATGCATCGACATGCATGTCAGGGACATAATCAGGTCAAGTTACAAGTCACTCACTTTAGGAATGCATGTTTATCAAGACATTTTTGAGCAATAAAAACACCCTGTAATTTAATTAAATAAATAATAAATGAAATACAGATGCAGTTAATCCCATACTGTGGAATATTACAAAGCAATAACAGAAGCAAGTGGCAGACCAGCCAGAAAAGCAGGATAATGCACTTTGAATTATTATGCCCTGAAATCAATGTAGAATTTCTTAGAGCTATATGTACCTTTTCTATTTGTTTGGTCTGCCTTTAAAGATGACGTGTGATAATCTACTATGTTCTATACAAAAATGTGCTGTAATGAGGTCAGCCCCACATTCATTTAAACACATTATCAATAAAAAGAGCTGACAGGACCACCAATGTCTAGCACGCCCAAATGAAGGAGGAGACAAGGAACGTCAAAAACTTTATAAAGACTTGTAATGAAATTTGTGATTTTTAGTCTAGATTGTGCCTCTCTAAATAACCAGATCCAAGTATCTTATTATAAGTCACACGGCACAATATTATTTACAATAATGGATTTACAAATTTCAACTCTTCTTCTGGTCGATAACAGTTTCCCTACAGAATTAGAAAAAGTAATTCTGATGCTAATAAAACATTTTTTTTTTAATGGTAAACTATTAATTAGGCTACAAGAAGTTTAAGTATAAGTATGAGAGATAGAGGAAGCAATGAAACAGCAACAAACCCAATAACCATGTTTGCAAAAAGTACAAGGTCCAAATTAAGTGACTGTGTAGATTTCATATAGATTTCATGAATAACCACATACACATTCACTTCATTTAATACAAAGCTGGATACATTTAAAAGTTACTAATATATAATACAAATTATTTGGTCGATAGACTTTATTAGACAATGAGCCATGTGGAGTGGAAGTGAAGAGTGGGGAAAGACATTCAGTGAATTGGTAAAGAGCAAAGCTACTTCACCACCCTGGGTATAGTTTGGCCTGGGACAGATTAGCATCAGGCGTGTTGGCCCAGGACAGTTTATCTGTGTGTGTACTCTGTGAGGTGTACTCTGGCCAAACTGTACCCTGGGTTAGTCTGGGCAGGACTTACTCTGCTCTGCCTGTTACATCAAGATCCATCTCATAAGGCTATAGCACAGAGGCCCGCATACGTGCTACTACCAAGTCCATAAGCCATAGTCCAACAAGTCATTTTTAAATGTATACTCACAAACTCCCTACATTTTCTATATATAATATAATACACAATATAGATTATATATAATATCATATATAACATATATAATATATGTAATTTCACTCTAGGGTTGTACTTACATGTCTGTAGCCAGCAGTATATTTTACTTTCGGAATAGGTTATAGTATACTAAATAAAGTTAACTAATTAACAAAATCATTAACAGATGTTCATTATTCAAGATATAATATGAGAAATAAATCTTTCTCAAGTCAATTATGGTCTAGTAGCTGTGTCAAAATTATGGTGGAGAGTGGTGAGAGGGTCAAATGTCAGTGTTTTTGAAGATGAAACATCAACCTCAGTGGCTTTGATGCAGGATCAGTTTAGTATTTCACTCTTGTGCTGGACATAATGGGTCAGAGGCTGAGGTCCATTTTTGGCCTGAGAGCAGAGAAACCCCACGGTAGCAGCGTCTTATAGCAGTAGCCAATCAAAACCAACATTTACACATTCTTGGAATCTGGCTGGCCAATCAAAGCAGGGTAATGGACACTGGTCTGGGCAGGATCAGGAAATGTCCCTATACAAATACACAGGGGCGTCTTCACCTCTACAGCCTCTGCAGTGGTCAGAGGAATGCAGATGGCCGGGTTGGATAATGACAGTATAATGATAGTAATAGGCATCTAATGTGACTAGATTCTGCATTAAAACAAATTAATGTGCAGATTTCACTTAGAATATCTCTTAGACATGAAAGAAATTATTACAGGCTGTGTAACTTGGTTGACATCAATATTACTAACAAATCAAATCCCCATGTCTCAAATCGATCCCAGTCAATCTCAAATAAGGCTATTAGCCCTAAGGATATGCAAAACTCCAAGACAAAGAAGAGATATGAATGTCCAGTATGTAGTATCACATCTAAATGAGATTATATTTAAGTTTGAACAGATAAAAGAGACCCAGGTTTTTCATTGTGACAGGCAATCTAAAGGAGGTGGGGTTGCTATTTATGTCAAAGATCACCTGTTAAACTGGAAAATTATAATAAACAGGCTGGAAAAAGAATCTGAAACTTTAATAGACCTATGCAACGAGACCTGACCTAACTTTAAATAAAGGCACACTCACTGATATAACAGACACACCCCATAATGATGGGGCAAATAGTGTGCTCCGCTTGAATTTGGTGACCACTGTCTAATCGGGTGTATTCAAATTACAAAAGATAAAAAGACACATCCATGTGTAAAGGTGGGAAGATTGTATAAACATTTCAATGAGCAAGCCTCCATCTCTGACCTGTGTTACAGTGATATCAGGCTGACATCAGCATTCCTTAATGCTGATATGGCCTTTAACTTTTTCATTAATACATTCAGTGAAACTGCAGACCAACATGGACCTAAAAGAAAAACTAGAACTCTAACAATCCTTGTTTAGCTTAATTTAAGTTTAATTAGAGAAAGAAATGCTGCATGGAAAACTGCACACACAGCTAGGTCAGAATTAGATTGAGCATTTTTTCACAAAAAAGAAAAGATGTTTATCAACAGTGAGAAAGGCAAAAATGTCTTACTTGATGTCTGCGCTGACAGAGAGTCAGAGAAATCCGGCAAAGTTCTGCAGGACAGTAAGATCCCTTTCACAACCTAGTATTCATACATTACCTAGCAATATTTTATTGGATTCAGCTGTTGTAAATTCTAAAGAGGAAATATGTGATGTGTTTAATAAGCATTTTATCTCTGCATGTGACGTTTTGGATAATACCGGTGATCCTTCTGATCTTGATGGTGTTGAATCTGAACTTCTGGCAGACAGCAGTCACATTTTCTCTTAAAGACCTTTCACTTACATGGAGGTCTTATATGTTCTCCGCTCCATAGACCCAAAGAAGTCCATGGGAGCTGATGACCTTGATCCAAAACTTCTATTACTAGCTGCCCCATATGTAATTATAAACTCTAATGACAGTTTTACCAAAATTATAGAAAATGTTTTGCCTACATAAAGATGGGACAACTAAATAGCTAAATTATCTTATCTGGAAAAACTAGAAAAGCGAATTGCAAATCAAGTTACAATGTCCTTAAATAAAGGCTCCATTTTGAAGTCTTACCAATCAGGTTTCGGAAAAGGGCAAAGTACTGTCACTGGAACCACAAACGTTTTAAATGACATTTTCACAGCCCTTGATCCAAACGCCATTGTGTAGCTCTGATTATTTATTTAATTAAAGCTTCTGACTCACAGATCACAGAGTCCTCTCTACGTGTCTGAAGCATATTGAATTTGACAATGCTACATGTAATTGGTTACAAAATTATCTTTCAAACAGACCCAGGAAACAGTAGCCGATGGGTTTAAATCAAATTTTCTAACTTTAAGTTAAGGAGTGTCCCACTTCAGCCTCTGCTTTGAAACTGTTTTTTCACTCGGCCCTTCGTTTCATTACAGGTGATGGATTTGAAACCCATCACTGTATTTTCTATTGAAAAGTGGGTTGGCCTCTGTTAGAACAGACCTGTATGAAATGTATCTATAAGGAACTACCTCAAAAACTGCCAGAATATTTCACCTGCTTGTTAATCATTGATACTGGAAAATCTAATACCAGATCACATGACTTTATAAGGCTAAGGATGAGCCGCACCAAAACTGATTTGAATTTAATGATTTAATAATGTTTTATATAGACTTTTATACTTATTTTAGTTTGTATTTTATTTTGAACAGGGCACCCATGAAAAAGAGTCCAAGTGTTTTCACTGCGTTCCCCTGTATAAATAAATAGAAAAAAAGAAAATACTTTTCTCTGCTCAACTTCAGGTCATGTGAGGTGCGAAAACGCTGTTAAAAATGCATAGCAGAGTGTAAAATGCTAGAGCCTTTTTTGGCTCCAGCTGTTCCTGATATAACTGTGCAGACTGTGTGCCTACGTATGCTATACTGCATTGCAGGTGTGGATTAAAATACTAAACTTGAGACACATTAAAGTCAATCACATAAAGTGCACACACACACACACACACACACACACAAGATAAACCATAGAAAAGAGATTCCCCCCCCCCCCCCCCCCCCCCCCACCCCCCCACCCCCACTTTCTTGCATTGGACATTGCATTGAAAATACAAGAAAGGCTGCTCACTGCAGTCACAGGAACCAATGTTTATCACGAGCCATGCAGTGCTGACCGCTTTGAAATCAGTGACGATTTTAATGCAATAGTTTGTTTTATCTCATTCATAAGAGTTCCCCCAAAGGCAATACGGTCACTTGAGAATATAATCTTTATAGTTTTGACAATTTGCTGTAGTTTGCCAAAACATTTTTTGTGGTGGAAAATATCAAAAAATCGATTTGAAAATTGTTGGTTATTTTTAGCTACCACATGTAAACGTAGCCTGCTGGCTCTCTCAGGCCGACTGTAAAGTGACTATAGTGGCTGTGCGCATGTTACGGGACCCACATTGATATGTAAATGAGGCGTGAATGGTCGGTGTAGTATCAGCCACCAAAAATCCATATTGATCTGACCCTAATTTGTATTGTGTTATACAAGCTTGACAAGCCTTTTAAAGTGTCACACTGTAGGCATTGTTCATTAACTGTCCACATATGGTTGTAAGCTACATTTGAAGTCACACCTGTCCTGAGGCTGACTGATGGAAGTGAGGCTGCCAGTCTGCCATTGGCCTTTCCAACAACAATGACTAACTCACACAGTACACTCACACAGGAAAGGTGGGGAAATGTCTTAATTATCAGTGTATTAAAGCACTACATAAGACAACCAAACAACACAAACACAATGTATATTTATTTATATAGTGCTTTTCAGGACACTGAAAAAAGTGTCACAAAACCGTTATTACGGATAATTTGAATGATTATGCAGATACTATAATGTCCCCTTTGGTCAATATGTATTAAAGACTATTGTTTCTGTATTTACAAGTAAAATTTAAATGTGATCTTATTTTGTGAATATAAGGTGGTGATCTGTGAGTAATCACAGTTTTCTTCAAACTGCTCACACAACTGATCTGTTACAAACAAATGTCATCAAATGTTGTAAAATTCTAAATTTACCTCTCATGTAATGTTATTATTAAAACATTAAAGCTTGCTCCTCCTCTTGCAGCGAAGTCTTACAGTAAAAAGTCAATACCTGCCTGTCCTCATCACGTTTGGGCGAGTGAGTCCAGCGCAATCAATGATTTAACAGACCATGTGATCAAAGATAGTGACTAGTGCATCTTGTACAGCTGAACATCTTTAAATTTTACATGTGTGCTTCTGCTCTTTGGCATCTATTTTAAGCACCACTCTACCAATCAGTCCAATCTGCTCGGCTCACTCATCGGACACCTCCCCCAGTGCCACTACTATACATCACCTTAAGCATTGCACACTTAAGATTTCAACACACACTGCGAGCTAAGCCAAACACACTAGCACTTGGTCATTTATTTAAAGTCTGCTAGAGACATTAGTGAAGGGGGGATAAATGTAATTTGATGTCTACTGAAATGCATACAATACTTACATTCCTTAATATTACTTTTGCAGTTCATATTTCAGTCTTCTATCAAATGTTAGTTAAAATGCTTGCCAACTGCAGTTTAACGTAAAACTAGAACTGTGTAAACCTCTAATAACAGTATTACAGCCATTGCAATGAGCACTTTTTTATATTTACTCAAATAATGTACCATCTTATGAAAAATATTAGAGATAAGTAGTGACCTTCCACTTGTGAACAGATGGCAGCACTGACCTTGTCCTAAATTCCTTTGCCCATTATTACTATTATCAGTGTGAATGGTCCTCGGGGCACACACACCTAATCATCTGACTCTGATGTTCAGTGGATCCATATGTTTCCCAGCTTATCAAAATAATGTTTGCACATCTGCTGAAGAACTGGACAGAAGTGCTGTCTTACAACAACTATTGTGACATTAGCCCACTTTTAGAATAAACAAACATAACTATATATAATAAAGGATAGATACATAATGTAGGCCTATTAATCTGTAAGCTATTTTGTCATATTTTAAAGAAAGATTTCAAAGATGATTGTTTTTACATCAATAAATGAGGTTAAGATGGCAGTAATGGTTAGCGCCAAGGGTCAATATTTGGACCATTGCTCTTTTGCAGAGGTTTTTAAGCAGGATAAAGATAAAAATAACTGTGCAGGCACATATTCTACTGAGCTTTTTTCTCTTCAATCAGATTTGCTCTATGGAATTCAGATTCACAGACAAATAGATCTATACATGTTACCAACTGAAATCATTATAATTTCACACATTGATGATTGGTAGAAAACAAAATCAGATAATGGTTAAGGTCATGTGGGTCATTATAAGATTAAACAGTCTGAACATTGAATTAAAATATTTTGCATTTACATTTTCTGTGGCACTGATTTCAGTTTCATTTGTGTGAATTTGACATTATTTTCATTTCATCTGGCACACCATGTCAAATTACAAAGTGGACCTAGGTGCAAAACATTTTGCTGTATATTTTTATTCTTAATAATGTGTGAATTTGGCTTTGTTGATTTTAATGGAATATACTAAATACAATATCTTGGAACAGTTCAAAATCAGCAATGAATAGCAAATGCAATATTAGAAACGGTTTTGTTTTTCATCAAAACATCTTGCCACATACAACAGTGTGCTTTTAAAAGCTTCAGTTCTGTATTAATTTTAATTTTGCAAAGTGATCTTGGTGACTTGACCCTCTTGGCCTTGATGCAGTGCAGCCACAGCATGACTGACAAACGCTCTCTGTAAACGAAAAGGCTTTTAACAAAACTCAAGAGTCAGCAAATCACAACTGCAACTACAGATGTGACAAAAGATATCACAAAAACAGCAAGATTGTTACTCTGAATATTACTGAAGTCATTTAAGCTTCCAGTGAGGTGAAACATTTTATAGATCCCATAATTCATATTTTCTGGTAGACATTTTATATAGATCAGCTGACTGGACTGAACGCAGTAGAAAGAAAGTATGAGTTTTATTATTTTATCCTTATGTGTCATCATAAAAAGGTTGTGAAGGACTGAAACAGGCCAACCTTAAGCCAAAGTCACATCTATCAACGCACCACAGCTTGAGTCAACAGTATCAATGTGGCTCTGTCAATATTTCTTCTGCAGCCATCGCGGAATGCTGCTCTGGTCAAGTCCTTGCCAAAATGGGTCAAACTGAAAAGTGGGTCAGGGGCTAATCCGAAAAGTGTCCTCTGTCTCACTCTCCAAAAACAGCAAACAACAACTTCCTCCATGCAACTGTGACCAGAGGATGCCTGACATTGTCTATACCTCCTGCCTCTAGACCTAAAGCTGCACGTACACTGACCATAGCCATAACAATATGGCCACATGACATAAAAAGATGTGCATATCAATATTAGGGAGATTTTTCAATGTATTGTATCAATGCAATAATGAAAATCTCCTACTTTGCACCAACATGTATTTATTAATTTGATAGGGACAGTGCATATTAATGAACAGCTGTAACAGTTATAGAGTAAATAAACCAGATCATAGCAAAGGTACTAATTTCACAGAAGACATTCACAAAAGATTATAAAAAGAATGAACTGTAACGGGCAAGAGGTAAAAGTGCTCTCAGACTTTGTTTTCCTTCCTACACAGTTTAAGATGCAATTTACATGTGGCTAATGATGGACTGTCTCTTATTGTCAAAGAAAGACTATTCCAAAAATGAGTCCCTCTGACACACAGCACAGTCGAGCCCTTGCCCTGGTGCCCATCCCACTCACAGTCTTTTAGTTAGCAAGCAAGCAAAGTTTATTTATATAGCACCTTTCATAGACAGGAAAGTCATAAAGTGCTTCACAACAACAAGTTAATACACGTAAAAATAACACACAATTACAGCAGAGTCAATACAACAGTATGGAGATCATAGCAACCCCTAAAAGACTACTGCACCTTAAAACGCTTGACCAAATAAGAGTGTTTTGAGTTGGCTTTTGAAGGCCTCAACAGACTCCAGTAAATGCAAGGAAAGCAGAAGATTATTCCAGAGTCTGGGAGAGAGTGTGAGGAACCATCAGCAGGTTCTGATCCAGACATCTCAAAGTGCGATGATGCAGGAAGGAGCCTGACTGTGCAAGGATCTGAAAGTCAGCACCAACATTTTAAATTATATCCAGTAGAAGACAATAGAAGACTCTTCCAATGAAGAGCTTTGAGATTAGGGATAATGTGAGCCTTTTATTGGTGCAAGTTAAGATCCTCACTGCAGAGTTTTGTACTGGCTGCAAATGAGACAGCTTCTTTTTCTTTAGACAAGAAAACTAACTATTACAACGGTCTAAATGTGAGGACACAAAGGCATGTATTATAATTTCCAGATCATTGAGTCTAGAGATGGACCTCAGCTGAAAGAAACTCGTTAACTGTTTAAGGTGATGCTCTAATGACATGTTTTTGTCAAAGATGACACACAGGTTTCTGAGTCTTGGTGAAGCAGACTGGCCAAGATCACCCAAGTACTGATTAATCCCTGGAAAGAGGTCATCAGGGCAATCACCAGTGTTTTGGTTTTCTATGCATTAATGAAGTCTTTCAACGCCAAAGGAGTGAGTCCGTGGAGAAAACTGTAAATAAAACATGAATTTTAAAAATGTACAAAACACACTCTTTCTAAGCGCCAGTCACTGCATCATCTGTAATTTGTTCTCAGTACATCCGATGTGTTTATATAATAACAAAAATAAGACATATTTTATTGAATCACAGATAAAAACATTGCGTATTTCACCTATCCAACTATACTCTTCTGCATTTTGTTGTTATTTGTAAAACCTTTGTGTGGACCATCCCTACTTTAGTGGCTATACAGTTTCTCCCATGGGAACAAAATTGAAAAAACAGTATATGGCTAATAAGTCCTATGTTATGCATTATCCAGGCTTTGGGCCCCTTAGCCTGGGTAATTCCTAATGGCTAACCTGTGGCAAGTGTATTTTAAGAATAAAAGTACAACATGGCTAGCCAAAAGTAAACTTTGAAGACTGGACTAGACAGTGCTGTGTCTGGTATTTGGAGAGCGGGGTGGGGGGTGGAAGGCTGCACTGTGCCGTATGGAAGTAGCAGGACCTGGGGCAGCACCAACAATGACTAATGAACACAGAGGAAACTGCACAGGTCACGGGTTTAGATGACAGGCTGATAGGAAAACGAAAACTCTTAAATGTCACATATCTTTAGTTGAAACACAGTATATAGAAATAGTGCTTTTTAGCGATTCAAATAAGGGTTTCAGAGGGAAAATCCACCATCACTTCCTTCCTTCCTCAAGCTCTCTCTCTCTGTAGTGCTGTGTTGGGCTGCAGGACCACACACAAAAACAACTGTGTACCACGGACGCACAAAAATGTGACATGAAAACACAACCAGCACCAATTCACAACAGTGAGTCTCCAGGGCTCATTACAGGGATCAGAATACAGGGAACACTTGAAGAAAAACTTATAAACAGAATGGAAAAGGCATTAGCGCTAATAAACACTGAATAAATATAGAAACCATTAGTAACAAAGTAAACATGGAAACTTTAAGTGCTAATCTATTTACATACAACCATAAATAGCTCTTTTGTATAGTATCAAGGCTGCATTCCCCAAAGGGCATACAAACTCAAAGTAATAATTCACTGTACTCATATACATCACAACACATGGCTTGCAGGTATAATAAGACAGAAGGAGGCCAACCAAAACCATTAGCTCTAATATAAGAGACAACAGACAGGCACGGGCACATAAACATGGACAAAAATGAAAGAGGAAACTATTATAGACCTGAGATCTGGATTAAAGCCAAATCTGGATCCAAATCCAGACATGTTAAAATGTTGCTTTTTTGTGCAGACCGCATTAAACCAGGCAGTGGGTTTAAGAGGGACCTCCTGTATTTCCAGTCTGTACAGCAGTGACGCGGGTGGGCACATTAAAATGCATTAACAGCACAGCCACCTTCATTATCTCGTAAAAGTTCATTGCATGTTAATTGTGGAGTTGACTGCTCAACTGTGTGAGGTAAAACACAGAAGCAGGAGAGGAGTGTGAGACCTAATGAGGGACAAGTGAATTATGCATTTCTGATGGAGAAAGGATACACACAGTTGTCATATTGTACAGAAATGGGTCCATTTGATACTTATTCCACTGCTGCTGGGACAATCTGCTGGGAGAAGCACTGGGTGACCACAGCGCAGCACCTGGGGAACCATCTTCAGATCTTGAGCAATAGGTTTGGTCAGGCTACATTAGCCCATTGTCTGTTTTAGGTTTTTTGGTGCAGTGCTTTATTTTGCCTGTATTTTTTACATTGTCTCATGTATAGACTGATTCCATATGATTCCCACTGAAACCTGATTGATCTTACGCACATCAGGTCTTTCATCTGTTGTGTTTTTCATTCCTGGGATTGAAGTGATATGTTTTGAGATTGCTGAATATGTGCTATATTGAAATGTATGATTGGGTTTTTTTGTCAGACTGTATCCAGTTACAGACTATTGGAAGCTCAACACAAATAGACAAAAGGCTGAAAGTGTCTGCTATAGTAAGATGCTTGCCAATGTTAGTTGCTGTAAATTATATATACTTGATTATAAAGAAACATGCAGCTGGGAAAAATGAGAATACTGACAGAAAATAACAGAATGACAGAATTACATCCCACATTACCACATAATCTGACTATAGGGTCAGTCTGCATTGCAGTGAAGTATTTTGACTCTCTCTCTGTGTGTCTAAAAAAAACATTTGGGTTAAATCTGCTCCCTGCCTGGAGAAAAACACAGGCTCGAGTGGGTCAGGAGTGCGCTGAAGCCACACATCAGCCAAATCCCAGCAGTCAGACATATTAAAAACATATTACCAACATGGAGGGGACTGCACTAAAGGGATTCACAGGCTGGAGGTCGAGATTACCCACAGGGCGCCCCCCAGGAGCTTTGTAATAATGTGAAAAGTCACCAGGATTAGAAGACTTCCATAATTCTCAATAGGGGTGAAAAAGACGGGAATGTGTGTCACTCTGTCATGTGCGTTCGGGTCGGGACAAGGTCATCTGAAGCTTATCAATGGCTCAAAATAGCACCACTGCTTTTAAATATACAGTACTGAAAAAACATTGTGTGGACAATGGACACACACCACTGCCAAGGCAAAAAAATGTATCACTGTAGTTAAGATGGTGTCTCCAACCTAGGCAAATTATTAATAATAATCTAACTTTGCAGGTAATCAGTGATCCATTATTAACATTCAAAAATAAAACATGTAAGAGTATGCCAGAGATGATTTGCTATATCTAAAAAAAGATTTGGACAGAAATTAATGTATTCAAGTTTTTACACGGGGAACAGGACTAGCTTCTATCTCAGAACCAAAAACATCTGGAATAAGGGTCATGTTTTGGATTCAAAGTTCACAATTACAAAAACAGACAAATCGTGCTGTCTACAAACAAGAGCAACAGGTTAACACCCAAATGTCCAAAAGGGCGCTTTACTCTTGGATAAAAAATATTGCATTCTTTCTGCAAGTTTAAATGTAGGTCAAGAAGATACTGAAAAAAATCAATTTCTCCTGCACGTGCTGTGCGACTAAGCCAAGACAGCTGATCAAGAGATCATCCAAAAGTAAATAACATTTTGAACTGAAATAGCTAAATCATATACTACACAACATACTCCAGATATTAATTCCCCGAAGGAAAATGTATTGAAAATAAATCCTTTCATGTTTGCGGGGATTAAACATTTTACAGAGCGGCTGCAAAGCTGATCTAATTTAAACCACATACCGTCATGGCAGGCAGCTCCTCCTACACATCCACTGACGTCCAGCCAGAGATCAAAGGTAAAGAGACAGACAGGTACAAATTTGAAACAGAGGAGCATGAGGTCTTACCTCAGATTGTAATATGTACAATCTAGGCTTTCCAGTAAGAAGGCTCAGGACATGTCATTAAGAGGTGGCTATATGTAAGGTGTTACAAAAGAACTTTTTGAATTTGAAACCAAAAAAATATCTACGATTCCAAAATCATGCATAAATCAGAGTCCAGAGCACTCCGCTGTGATCGCCCACTCCTCCTCACAGATCAGTGAGAGCTAATTTTCCTACAGTTAAGATTGAAAACTTATTTTTATTAAACAAATTAGCATTTTATTTGTATATATTACCCAAATGTAGTCAAATGTAGTCTTTTCACTGAGATGGAAGGTTACAAAAGTTAATATTAAGATTTTCTTAGAGCTGGTTAGTTTATTAGCTAAGTTTATCAGTAATATTGAAATATCTGTAGGAAAGCAATGGCAGGAAATTGAAAATTCTAATGAATAGATATGAGTAAAAGTAACTCCTCTTACTTTCTCTCTCTGATGTTGCACCATGACAGAAAAACAACTGTCTGGGATAGTGCAAGACAGTTCTTTCCACATGGTTCTCATAAAAATGTCTATGACTGGATAACGTTAACCTTTTTATACAATTGTTTTCTTATGGATCCCCTGCTAAGTCCAGAATCAATGTATCTCTGTATTTTTTATACAGAGGGATGTCAGTCTGGTCACCACTTCCTCCATTAAAACTAAACAAGGCAGTGCAATAACATTTTATATCAGTTTATTTCAATAACACACCTGAATGCTCATTGGTCACTCATTATTTTGAATAAAATTTTGAAAAAAATGATGGGTGGCAATTCTCTCAACTCAGATTAACAGAGTTTAGAACTTCCCAGAAATCCAAAATGTTTTTCAGTCCCCTGTGTCCCTGACTGGCCAATGCACCTGTCAATCAATCATCTGAACTCAGGGCAATTCAACAGTGACCTGAATCACATCTTCATAAAGTAGTGTGTATTCTGGATCCAAGGTAAATGGATCCAATCAAAATGCTTTTAGAAGATTACTCACAATATATTACAATAAACTGTATAGAGTAAAAGACATTTTCCTAAGCAATATGAAAAGTCAGGTAGAGGCCTTTTAATTAGATAGCTTTACTGTAAGTGCCAAATGTTTTTTTGTATGGATGATTAAAACAGGCCCCACCACTATGAGGTCAAAGTTACCATCAGTATGCGTTGTTCTGGTAAAGAGAAACCCAGTGAGGAATTCCCATTTTATCTGGAGTGCAGTGAGTGAATGTGAGCTATGTGCAGAGATATGACCATATCATATCCTGTCTCTTTGAGTTAAGACCCGGACCACACAGGCCGACCCAACACTGATTGATTAGACAGGATTTCAGTCAGAAGGTCCAAAGTGTTTCCTTGTATCTGGGTCTAAAATAAACACCCTTAAGTCCGAAAACAAGTCGGCACGAGACAAGTCAAACAATGAATCTAATCTGCGCACCTCTCTCACCACCACTATGTTTGTAATGCTCTGAGAGTGTACTGAAAAGTCACTTACAGCAAACAAACACTTTCCCCGGCACCTCCAACTGCTGACGCTACGACCCTTGACCTCCCTGCTACCTCAGGGCCTCATTACCCACAATGCACTTCTGCTACGTGGACTATCGCTGACAGTAACACGATCCTGACCTGTGATGGTGTCACATCGTAGACACCCTCAATGTATAGACACAGACGAATACAAACTACACCAAAATAAACAATCGCTGACACGGAGTCCCTGCAGTCGTCATGACGCCTGTGGTTGTCAATCAAAAGGACTTGGGTTTTAGGACTAGAGATACGGGACAGGGTCAAGCCTGCACTCATTAATCATGTCCAAGATCTCAGCCATCAGGAACCTGAGTATGAAAAACACCCACAGGAGAAAAACATAACTCAGAGGGGGGAAAATAGGTGAATGGTTTTTAAAGTGGCTATATAAACTATCAGTGTTTTGTGTCTGTCAGTGGCCCTGGATCAAAATAGGTTTACAAAGATCTTTAAAATGCTTGAGCTCTTTGCATTTTTAATCTTTTTTTCCCTTTATTTAATGTGGTTGATAGCCCTGCACAGATTCAGAAGGGACCCCAAAGAACATCTTACAACACCTCAGTGTCTTGATTTGGCTTTGGTCTTGACCCCCCAAAGATTGCAAGAATATCTATTCAAAAATGTGATGAAACTGCTAGACCTGTAAATTTATCTAAACGTGTAAGAAAAATACACAGTTAATGTTAAGGTAATCTTTTAACACAGTTGGTCTAGTCTATTCTTATTTTTCACATTCAAAATGCAAACAACGTTTGTATTAATGTGCTGAAACGGAAGCAGTGTATCATTCTTTGTGGGTGGCGGATGTTTGACACTTGGACTTGGCTTGGACTCCAGAGGGAGATATTCTCAGAAGACCAGTTTTATCCCAAAAGCGGGAATGCAAACAATCCAAGTGAAGGGATTTTGATGACACACACTTTCAAACAAACTTGAACTACTGCATCTTACCTGCTGCCGATCCCGTGGTTATCCTCCCAGCCGCCTGATGGGAAAACAGACGAAATACACAAATGAGAAAGAAATACAAATACTAGAGTAGATTCAGTGGTCAATATAAACGTGATAGTAGCCAAAGGCGACAAACTACACGGTAGTAGGTATGGGAAATTGACCTACATTCAAACTAGTCCAACTAAACAAAATGGTTTTCCTGTTTATGTTGTTGAAACCCCAAAGACCCCTAATAGCTTATTTATTCTAACATTAAGTCAGGATTTTCTGGAAGTTTAAAGAAATGTGTGCAGATTTTTTCTAAATTAGGAGATATCCGCCTGATGAATGAGATGAGACACTCTCAAGGGCAGTTGTTTTAAATCATAATAAATGATGCAATTAAATGAAAGGAGTAAATTGAGGAGAGCGCGATCACGTGTGTCTTTGGATCAGTGTGGTCTTGGAAAAGCAAAACAAAAAATGGGGACACGACACAGAAACTAATCAAAATAGATGACACTGTGTTAGCCTAATAAGAGATGTCCAATAGAATCAAGTTGCCTTAAATGTCCCACTAATCTTAATTAGCCTACTTTATGTTCAAAGGACAAACATTTAGAACCATGCACTAAAAAATTAAATGGAAGAGACTCAAGCAACACAATAGAGGATTGGTATACAGATTATAGTAGGGGATAGACAGGGGCAAAATAGTCCTCATAGTTCTTGTTTTCAATCCCAGATATGTAGTTGTACATGGTTGTAAAAGTACTAAATATATTGTGTATTCAGTGTGAGCACAGCAAATTATCTGCCACACCTAACAAGTAAAACAATAAATATAAACTTGTCAATAATGTATTCATATTTATATTGATTGTTTATGACCTCGTTGGCTGACTTTAAATTGTGATTACCGGTAGATAAGATATTACGATGTGTTTACTCATTAAGCCATTAAATTCATGTTGTCACCTAGAAAATAGTTTATAGGACAACCTTGTCTGAGTGAATGAACTATACCCACCACACTGACGCGCCTGTGTGTACAGTCTACAAAAGCAGCCGAGATTTATTTCTGAATCAGAGTGAAACTTGATCGCACAGTCCTGATAAGAGTCTTATGAAGCAGAGCGGGAATTACCCATGATGCACCTGCACTTTCTCTGTTACACACAGGCACTGAGTGAGTTTGTCATGTTTCTGATGTTTTTGGGTCACTTACTGGACATGAGCAAAGCCTGAGCTGATATCAGGGATTAGACAAAGAACTAACTGTGCTATGCAACAGTTCACGGTGAGATTTAGTAATAATAGCTCCTCATATCTCCAGTCTACAGTTAGTGCCTGTAATAATAAATTAAGAGATGTATAGTACCTTTCTATATGATAACTTTACATTATAACACACACATTCCCATTCCACACCTTGCACAGAACATGAATGGACTGTGAAATCAACCACAAAACTGCACAGAAGATTACACTGAAAGTTTCTCTTATTCTTAATTTTCATCAACTGTTTTACAGCCATTAAAATGTGTTTTGTTCATAAACAATATACAGTGCTCAATAATCAAATTTTGTAATAACTTCTACAAATCAATAATTGTGATATTATGCATTTTCAGAAGGTACAACCACATTCAATTTGACATCATCTGTTTTATTACTTATTTTAAAGTTGTAGAAACTGATGAGATCATGAACTTTTATTTGAAATCTGAAGATTAAAAACATGTCTTAAAGAAGTTATTATGATTGCTAATAATGGCCAAATCTAAAGACAAAAGCCTCGTTGCCCAAAGATGATCTGTACCAAGTGTCCAGGGAGATGTATATCTGATGTATTATCAACAGACAAAGGCCGATGAGGTGCAGAGGTTCATTGTGAGCTGTCGCAATAATCGCTGCTCAGATCTTTGGTCCATATTAAACTCTTGGAGAAACACATAGATGATCCCAGAGATAATCTAAGCTACTGTGATATGTGTGTAGATACACTGTAGTACAAAACCTGCTCTAAATTCGGTGTTGAATGACAACAGGCATCTGGTGCAGTGTGTGTGTCAGTTTGGACAGCTGTACTTTATCAGTCACGGTCCGGGGAAAATAAACGTTCACTCCACTGTCGGGTCTGATCCCACGGCCCCTCGCTGCTCCTCTACCTACTTACATATGCTAGCAAAAGATTACACATGATTCTGTAGAACTACAAATGCTAACACACACGCATGGACATGCTATGAACTATACATGCAAGCACAAAACTGCACATCTTAGCCCACAAGGAATGCAGGTGGGACATACGTCAAAAGGCATCATATCACATCATTAACACAGTTTTCTTATAGTTAACAATTTATACAATAATCCTAGTTTGTCTTTAAGAAGTACCCTTACATTTCACACATTATTTGTTACACAACACTGCCTGGCCAAAAAATAAGTCGCCACAAGAAAAAAAAAAAAAAAAAAACACACTTCACACTTCAATATTTGGTTGTTCCACCTTTAGCTTTGATTACAACATGCATTTCCTGTGGCATTGTTTCAATTTCGCTTCTGCAATGTCACAAGATTTATTTCCATCCATTGTTGCATTGTCCAAGATGTTGCATTGATGATGGTCGTGTCTGACCACTGCACAAAGCTTCTCCAGCACATCCCAAAGATTCTCAGTGGGGTTAAGGTCTGGACTCTGTGGAGGCTCCATGTGTGAAAGTGAGTCTCATGCTCCTGAACCTCTGTCACAATTTGAGCCTGATGAATCCTGGCTTTGTCATCTTGGAATATGCCCGTGCATCAGGGAAGAAAAAATCCATTGATGGAATAACCTGGTCATTCAGTATATTCAGGTAGTCAGCTGACCTCATTCTTTGAGCACAGACTAAACCTGACTCGTACCTATAGGCTTGTACCTGTTTGCTTAGTTAAGTCCAGGTGGTGACTTTTTTTGGACCAGGGAGTGTTTATCACTGACTTACATGAATGAGATGGGATAAGTACCAACACAAAAACACTAATTTAGCAAAATGTTGTGCAGCCCTAAAGCAACATATGAACAAGCCACACGTGCAACAGAGCGAAGAGATCAAAAGGGCAGGCTCTCCACGTGGAAAGAGGCATTACAGAGACAGGTTACATTCGTTTCAGCTGCATTTGGGCCTCTGAGCTCAGGAGCTTTTTCCAGGGGTCAAAAACAAAAATTCAAGCAGTTTTTAAAGAAGAGCTATTTATGACACACGTGGATCATTATGTTATAATTTACACATTTTAAATCACACTATTCATCTAAAACGGCTTGACAAAAGAAACAAGTTCGTTGACTGGGAGCTGACGTCGCCGTAAACCTCATCACAACAACCAGCACCTCCAACGGATAGCTGCAGATCACACGACCGATCACCGAGCAATGGATTTGTAAAAGATGCATCACAAAGCCTAGAGTCCGATGCCTTCATGACCCACTTTTTAAATTCCAAAATTAAAAGATTAAATAAATATAAAGTAATTTATTTAATCTATGCTGGATGCCTTCAAAAAGACAGCAGTCAAACAAAGTCAGTGTGAAATATCAAAATTGGTTATAGCTCCTAATAAGATCTTATATAAAGTGATGCAGATAATACAGTTGGTCTCACTGTAACTGGACCCAATGATCCTGTGGCACTTAATAGATTCATATTTTTGGTTCAGCCTTCAGCACTATGTATATCCACTATTTCCAGCTTGAAATGTTCCCTGGCAGTCCCCTGCTTATCATGGCATGATCCCATTATGTCTAGTTTTTCTTATGAAGTAGTATGTGTTGATCATAATCAAGTTATGCTACAATAACTTGACTGCTGGATCCATGTTTCTCTATAGGCGCCTCACTATAATAGAAAGAAACATCCAAAAGTTGGATATAATATTTGGATATTGAATATAATTTTATGGAATAAGGATCACAAGTAAATCTAATTATTCAGATTTATTTTAGTCCTTTAAATGAATATCATCATGCATGTTTGACTATTGCTACGCTCAACTATTTCAAGAACATAATTACACCTTAGATCAGGGGTCGGGAACCTTTTTTACTCAAAGAGCCATGAAAGCAAAATATTTGGAAATTTATTTCAGTGAGAGCCATATAATGTATTTTAGGACTAAATTCAACTAAATGTGAGTACAATATGCCTCTGATTTATTCTTTTAAATAATGTTGTTATATTACTCACCATTAATGCGACTTGTACTTGATGTTTTTAAGCTGTGAGAATGACGCTCACATGCACAAAGATCCAACCATGGTCAATACTGCAATACTCACACTCACATATTAAAGGAAGTGTCAGAATATACTGCATTTTTTCACACAACTACCTCTATTTTACATATCCATCCGTATTTATTAGTGATGGTCAAATGAGACGGAGCTCCGGAGCACGTCTCGTTCTTTCTGCCTCGGAGCTCGTCTCGCAGCAGCCGCTCACGTGACCAAAGTGTCGCGGTGTCGGCCCCTCCCCCTCCTGCTTCGCTCTGCGTGTCAGCGCATAAATAGTTGTTGTTGTTTTTTTTTTTTTATCTTAAAAACAGAATATATACTATTTATGACTTCTAATAAAATAGAAAATAGAGTTTTGGGTTCCCAAATCATGGGTTGTGTTCTGGTTTGCAATGGTTAAATTTGTCCACTAGAGGTCAGTGTTTCTCCGAGGCCTCAGACACGTCGAACCATTTGAGACAATATTGAGACTGAGGTGTCAATGCTTCACGAGGCTCCATTCGCCCATCTCTGGTATTTATTATTTGACGCACTGAATAAGCGACTGGGATACCCGTGGCTCCTGCCTCTCATTTGTCATTTTCGAGGGACAACAGAGACAGTTTACCGTAATGACGGTAAAATATCTAAAGAACCTCGTGACTCTCCTTTGAGACGCCGTTTGAATTTACATGAAGCACAGTTGGTTGCGGAGTTACGGTAATAAAAAGTCTGCCACCGCGAGTCTATCAGCGACGATAAAGGGCTACAACAAGTGAGAGTATTTTATGTTTTGTCTGCGAGCCATATGCAATCATCAAAAGAGCCATACCTGGCTCGCGAGCCATACGTTCCCGACCCCTGCCTTAGATCGTTGAATGTTGATTTTTGTTTTAATTCTTATCAGATACCAAGATAACCAAAAGGCAACCCTACTATAGAATTGTCATCTATCCTAACAATTTAAAAATGTAAAACAATAGGCTCCTTAAATCACAACCTATGATGACATTGCCTTACTGACAAAAAAAAAAATCTGGACTGTATATCTCCAACTGTTAAAATACAAACCTAAAGCTCAAACTATGTGGGTTTGAATATGTAGGCCTATCTGTAGTAGCTCTTGTTGCCGCAGTGCTGACTCTGATAGAGATGACCTTGCATTTCTTGGGGCGGTTCGAGCTGCCTCATCCTTTTACTGTGACTGTATTGACATAACAGCAGAGACAATGAACTCGAGCCCAGAAGAGAGACCAGGTTTAAACACATGGAAAAAGACACAAGAAAACATTCTGTATGATAGCAAGATACAGTTTTGGATTAAAAGAATAGACTAAAGGAAAGACAGATTTATATTACAAAGATGCAATTAAGGTCAACAAACCAAGATTTGTGCAACTGCAAAGCCAGGATAAGCCAGGAGTGTTGTTTTAAGAAATGCATCTGGCATAATACAGTATCTGCTATCTGTCGAGCCTTTATGTCAAATGGTCCACACATGAAGGAAATGGAAAAGATTTAAGAATATAATAAATAATTGACTGATTAATGGTATACCTTATGTTCTTTTGTTGTTGTAACCTAAATGTGCATAGATTCATATTTATAAATGACATTGACCAAATTCAAATTTATTAAATGGTCTCCAGCTTAGGTCATATATGCGTGAACAGCAATGATGACTGAAATAAATCATACTTGCCATATTGACTTTTGAGTGATAACCTCATCAGTCCAGGCCCCGGTTGGCGTCTAATTACAGAATCTACAGCGACTGTAACCTACTTGTTATGAAAGACTAAATTTAGACAAGGTTCTTTATAGAGAAATGTATCTAGGTCTATCAGTGGACATGTTGTCAATCTTTGGGAATATGGTTTATTCTTTATGATGAAAGTTGCAAATTGCCAGGTACCTAAGTTTGCATTTAGTTAACTGAGGAATATAAAAAGCCACACATGTAATCTAGCTGGAAATGTATGTACAGCAATTTAATTAAAACAAACTGCAACTTAACATGGAAACAGAAGTACAACTGCATTTAGAAATAACAGTAGTTCAGATACACTGATCTGAAGGTTGGCGGTTCGCATCCCGCTCTTGACATAAAGATCAATGGTAGAGCAGTCAGTGTCTGGGTACACTGGTGTACGAACGTGTGTGTGAAATGTGTGTGTGAATGTGTGTGTGAATGTGTGTGTGGATGTGAATATGTGTGTGTGCATGTGTGTGCGCATGTGTGTGTTATGTGTGTGTGATTTGTGTGTGATGTGTGTGTGAATGTGTGTGTGAATGTGTGTGTGATGTGTGTGTGATGTGAGTGTGAATGAATGTGAAACGTTATAATTATATTATAGTTTTATAAATATGTGACCACTTGACCATTTACTATAAAGTATTGTCTGTTTGCCTTTTGTTTACAATAGATTCAACATCTATAACTGAGCACTGGACCCTAGATCCCCTCCTGTGTCCTGGTCCTGCTCCGTGGACCCGGGCCCTCCCTGGCCTTGCCTGAATGGACGGCTCGTTGGGCTCTGGCCCTACAGACTTGAACTCTATCTACAAATGGATGCGCCTTAGTCCTGGACACATCTGCAGCCTGTCCGTCCATGGGAGTGGATCTCTCCTTCACTGTGGTTCTCCTCGAGGTTTCTCCTTTTCCCACTGGGTTTTTGGAGTTTTTCCTTGCCGAGAAGGAGGGTCTAAGGACAGGGGATGTTCTGGGACAGTTATCCATTGCTTGTTTTCTGTTGATTAATTTGCTTGTCTGTTTCTGTTTCATTGTTGATTTTCTAATTCTGTTGGTTAATCAACTCCATGTTCAGCCCTAAAAGGCGACTGCTGTCGTGATTTTGGGCTTTACAAAAATAAATTGAATTGAATTGAAATTGAGTATTATACCAGCTCTTAATGTAGTAGTTAGCGCAGTACTGACCCTGGCCTGTCGAGCGTGCAGGTGCATAGGGGAACAGAGGGAGGAGCGGGTGAGTGGTCTGCTGCGGGTGAGAGGGCGAGAACGACGCCTCTGTTGCTCAGGTTTGTCTGACGCTCTGCCCTGGTCCAGACTCAGGGAACGACCAGGCATCCTGCTGAACACTGGAACATCCTGAGAGGAAAGACAGACAGTAGGGGGAGATTTAGAATAACAGCTTCAGACCATTTGTAATTCCTTTTTATTAATAATTTTATGATTACTCTACTGTAAAAAAGTAAAAGCTAATTTTTAGTTTTGCAAAAAAAAAAAAATAGAAGAAAAAAAAAATTCCGAATACTTAATTCAAACAACAAAATAATTCAGACCAATACACCATTTTTTTTTCCTATTGTTTCTTATTGAATCAGATTTAATATCTGTCTGTACAATTCCTACAAAACTGATAGAATTAAAGAGGACATGCTGAAAGCATTGTGAAAACACTGAGATATTATTAACATAGAAGTTGAATGTAATCATACTCAAATTGGTAACACAAGAACATTTTATTGGTCTTACACTAATGCAGCAAAAGATAATGTCAGATGCTGTTTGCTCTTAATGTGTTATCTTACACCTGTTCATCTCTTCAGCTGTATCCCTGTGTTTTGTGACTCAGAGTATGCCATCACCCTTGTCCTATTAAAAAAAAAACCCTCTTTATCACACCATGTCCAGTATCTCGGTGTATGACAACACTGGAAAGCCCGTCGCTGCATGACTTCATGAGATCAGTGTTGTACACATGTCAGCAGGGAGAGATGTAAAAGACCAGTCCAAAATGTGTGGGCAACCCAAGTGAGGAGAATTGAAGTCATAAACAGTAACACTTGTGTTAATGTAAGTGTTTTAAAGCTGTTCTATGTAACTTCTAGTCTGGTCTGCCCCTGCTTGTCTGTATGCTATTGCTTTGCCTGGAATGTTCCACTATATGAAATTATCTTTCATTGATTCATATTGACTCGTTTTATTGTTAAAAATATCCTGTCAACAGCTTGTCTCCATGGAGATAGCAATCTTGACTCCATTGTCAGCCACTGCCAACGGTGAACCCGCTTAAGGATCGAAGTTGTGGGAAGGGAGACTTTATAATAATAAATCTAGATCTAGGTGAGATCAAATATACTTCAGTGTTTTAGTGAGATTTTGGTTAACATCTCCCAGGCCCACAATGCGTTGTATACAAAGTAGATCAACTGACACACATTTTTCCTTTGACTCCACACACAAAGCTTGTCTGTGTTCAAACTTTGAGCTTTGGCCTTGGAGACTTTTTCCAATTTTCAATTTGGCCATGCTACATTTTGTAACTATAAAAAGTATCAAGAACATAAATAGAAATAAAGAAAGAAAAAGTCCAACTTCAATTTTGTCTAATTTTAGTGTTGGTTTTATAATTTAAGTCTTCTAAATTTTCTGAGATTTTATGAGGGTAAATTCCCAATGCAAGACTTTTAACAAACCATGTAAACCATTTCAGTAATGTCATTAACTCAGTGGCTTAAGCATTTTATGAGGGATAGCGTATAAAATACTGCATCACAGAAAGAATCCTTTTTTAAATGGACAATATGCTATAATACTAAACTCCTGGCTAACCAAGTGACGCTTTCCTGGGCAGAGATCCAACATAGAAGCCAAAACATAACTGAATTTACTAGCTTGTAAACCCAGAGCCAAGTTGTAGCCATATTTGTCTGAACTGTAACCTGAATAGGCCTGCAAGCATAATAAATCAGCTGCTGACTATCCATGATCTACACTGGTTTGATCATTGTGGTAAAGCACAAATTCAGGGGTTAATAATGAATCCACTGAACCACAAAGTTTCTCTGTAATACATTACAGCAAATTTTCAGTAAATCCAAAAGGTATTAATGATAAAAATCATAGATTGTTTAATCTTTTTTTTTTGCATTTCCAATAATAATGTGCTGTCTTGGTTATAAAAATGTCTTTTGGCATGTGCTTTAGAGTCTCTATAGTCCAGATAGCAATTATTACAAACTATTATTTTACTAGTCAAATATTCATCCAATTAATCCTATATCTAATTAATAGTTGCTGCAATACAAAATACACATTATACCATATTGTGCCATGTGGGCTGATATCTGTGCGTCTTTTACAAAGATGTAATCGCTTCAGTTTCTGTCACATTCAAAGAATTCTTCGCATCGGACACAGCCTTTGTTAAAAATGGATGAAGCCGCCTGCAGCACCCAGTGTCGCCTCAGAGACATAAAAAGGTTATGCATTTCTGATATGGGCTGAGGTCACTACATTTTTACTACCCCATAAATATTTGACATTTTTCGGTATAAATGGGCCCATTCTCCTTTTTCACAGCAGGGCGAACAGCTGCACGAATCATCTTTAGTTTTATTGATCATAACATTCAAGTAAAGACTAGGCACAGTGTCGCACATATTGTATCTAAAGTGATAGAAGTGATCTACAGCCCATTAGAGCCACATTAATGTTTGCTTTTGTACATTTTTTCTTTATTTATTAGCAAATACTTTAAAGGTGCTGTGTGTAACTTTTCTGGTGAGGGCTCTGGTAACTGCTTGTGTCTTTGCCTATCACAATAATTACTATTCAACTTTGTTCACATCAGTAAATGATAGCTGGAATGAATATATTTTGGTGGTCAATATTTATCATGCATCATTTTTCTGTTCTACGATTATATTTTAGCTATAGAGAGATAGAAAAAAGTAACTACAAAAGAGCCTGATTACTTCCATGTATTTATTGTTTTTTTAATATTGTACAATTAGAAAACCTTTAGGGTTATTGAGTCATGACTTAGTTTCAATATTATAATATGCAATATATCACACTTCATATCCTTCGAATAAATTAACATCTTGTACAACCATGTTATGTAACTCAGTGATCCAACCTGGTAGAAATGTGTGGAGTTTGGTCAACTCTGCAGACTTTAAAATGAGTTTGATTAAATCCTGCTTCTTTTAAGAGAATATTTTATTTTATGAGGATTCCTTTGGCTCACTTTTGTTGGTTTAAGAGCTATTTGAGGTTAGTAGATTTACACGTGGTAAGCATAATGAGCAAAGGGAATGTACAGCACAGGAAGAAGCCAAAGGTGTTTCCAAAAATTACTCTAAATAAACCTTTAAACATTTGGAATAGCCAACTTTATACTCATGAAAGATGTTAAATTTGGTAAATTTAAAGAAAAGTAGAACATATTGTAATGTGTAAAATATATTATTTCCAAAGACATTTCTATGAAAGTAACAGTTTTCTATTTCACAATTGAATGGCGTAATATATTCAAACACACACGCACACACACTTTTATTTAACCAGATAAGCATGCAGCAAGTGCATTTGGATATGAATCCATTAGACTTAAGATCTCTTTAAAAAGGGTGTTGCCAGGCTATGTTGCCAGAATACATATTACAGATTTAGAAGTAAGATGTATTTGCTATTTTATTAATATTTGAAGTTTCTCTACTCAACCAAAACAGTATTAATATGGTGAAAATTAACCACTAGTACATATTAGTTAAAAATACCCATAAACTGCAATGTGCTGTGCACTTACTGTCTATGGGGGATTGATGTTGTTGCCAAATGCAGAGAGGTTTTACTGGCAGAAAAACAGCAGGACTGGACAGCAGCCAGTCATAGGCTATTATCTGTAATTAATGTGTTGCCTTTTAAACAGAGGAACGTCTGCAAGTCTAAGGCTATTGAATTTGTGTGGTATGCTCTGAGCTCATGGTGTGACCTTACCACTTATTACTACAGTATACACTAACATTAAGAATAAAATACAGAAAACTGAAGCACACATAATACCTCATATAATCCAAAGCAAGGTCCAAAAACTTCATCTCATCTTTAGAGAGTTTAAGGTGTGTGCAATTTGAGTCACATTTTGCACATAAATACAGGGGTTCATTTAGATTGAGGTTAGAGGAGTAGGTAAGTATAGTGTGTTTTACCGACCTTTAATAAAGTATACCTGAGTGTTTAGTGGTTCCCCGTCTGGTTCAAGGGAGTCTGAGAGGGAGGAGCTAGCGTCTCGGATCCCGTCGTTAATCTGATCCAACTTCTTCATCATAACTGCCATAGAGTCGCCATCAGCCCCCTAAAACAAGACAAAACACATGGGTAAGTCTAAGGTAAACTTTAAGGATTATACTTGAACAAACGCCTTTCTTTGCTCCCACAAAAAGCATTTTATTTGCATTAAGTAGTGCTGATTACTGGGGCTGGACACTGAGGGGCTTTCACACATGAGCACTTTGTTTTAGAGTTTAAAGCTGTGGCGTGTGGAGGAGGTGACACCTTCTCAAAGACATTATTGTACAGCAAACAGATGCAGAGACCAATGGACAGACTATTGGTAAAATGACTTGAGATGGCACAAACTTTGAATGACAGTGTTGTGGAGACAGAGATAAATACTGTTATATATGAAACCTCCATTGATGCAAAGTTAATGAGTCTATGAGTAACACCTCTAATCGATTTGAGTCAATTAGGCCTTATAACTGTCTAAATAAAATCATATGGATGACTTAACAAAAAGTTACTCAAAAAAAAGGTACTCCTCTGAATATTAGACTACATGGACAGAAGGATTTTTAATGAAATCAATAAAATAATTAAGTAAAATAGACAGTAGTAAGAGTGCGTGATGGTGGCAGTTGGAAGGGGGCTGTAAGCGCAGATTGGCAGCCACGAGCCTGGGCAGCTGCCAATCTTACCAAAGTAACTGCAAGCACCTGGATTAATGTAGCTATATAACCAGTCCAGAAGTTATCTGCTTCACGCTCTTCTCCAGTGATGAGAAACATGTTTGGCGGGCAATGGAAAAATTACTGAAAAATGTATATTAATAAAAAGTAGTTAAGATAGTTATGTAATAAATATGCTGTAAAATGCTTTAGCCTTTAGCTGAATTGTCCCTCTCCTCAGAACAGAACTATAACTGAGACACTTGTTTTGCGGCTTCAGGAAATTAACAAACTGCTTTGTTTCGGCTGATCCCAGAGCCCCAGAGGCTGATAGCATCACATAAAGCCTTTTGAGGAGTTTCAAGACCAAACAGAACTCACATACATGCACCCCCTCTCCCCCTCAACCCCCTTTACCCTGTACCCACCCACTCGCAAACACTGCCTATGCCCAAATGCAGTCTAGAAAATATCTACATTAACGGCCTGGCAGTTCAGTCATTTCCTGTGTAGCTGCAGCCCCCACATCTCACTCACGGGACACTGAGGGGCTGTGTACTCTGAGTTATTTTTAACTCACAATTTGCAGGACAGGCTTCAACTAAGGCGAGAGAGAAATATGTTAAACTATTTTAGACCTAAATGGAATATGGAGTATAACACAGGACACAGACAGTGACAAGAAAAAGGGACACATTGAGAATATAATACTTTTTAATATTATGCATAATAATATATTATTACCACTACTATAGGAAGTTGAGGCTTGCATGGGTTTTAACAATGCAACTATATAATAGAACCATGTAGTTAATGTGAGCAGCTCTCAAAGTCCATGAAATGTTAATGAGCCTTTTCTCTCTCACTGTACTCACACAGAGGAGAAGACTCAAAGCATTTTTCTTTCTACCTTCAACACACTCACTCCAAAATGGGCTTTTAATATTTATACTGACCTGTCTGAGGAGTCACACAGCCATTAACTTGGTGTGTGAAAAGGTAAGATGATCTTATAGTTGTATAATCTATTATCTAATTGCCTGAATAATCTCCTTAAAAGTGCCAATTTACAGATCAGGTCTGTGACGCATAGGCATGCTTTTCAAGGCATTTGGTTTAGCAATAAAACACCTGTCATTGAATAAATGCAAGATGCAAGATGAATTAGTTCAATGCCATACTGGGAAGCATCTCAGGCACAGCAACATCTACATGATGGAGACAAGCAGCTGGCAGGCCCTCCACCAGAAAAGTGACATAGTGCGACTTTAATATAGACCTAAGTTTGATACACATAGATTCCACAGTAAATGCAAGCATACGTTTAATTTAGCTTTATATACTTTCACAAATTACTCAAATTATTGCATTTGAAAGTTATTTCCCAGTTATGCACTGTGATGAAACGACCCGGGCATAAAGCTCTCAAGAATGCGCAGTCACAAAGGGTCTTTTCTGACTTCACATTATTTGAATGTGAACGGCCAGTAAGTGACTATGAGAAGGAGCCTGAGAGCGACAGCAGGATAAAAGCTGCACAGAGAGAACAAGTGTTTATAAGAGGCAAAGGGGCACAGAGAGAGGCAGAGGGCAGGGTAGGACACTGCCAACGGGACAGGGGTGCAATACGACAGGTGCGGGATTATAATAATGACCTGGCACTGGGCAGTCTGGAGATGGAAATATCAGGACCGGCCCCAGGAAAAATGGAAGGAATTTACGAAACCTGCCAAAATGTGAGTGGCCATTCGTACTCGCAACTAGACACAAATGTGGAACTTTCTTTTTCAGTTTCAAAGACTCATAAACGCAATACAGTCATCAATTATTCAATCAAGACATCGTAAATTCAAACTAAATAATAGTCTAGAACTACTACAACAATCACACGCAATATTTTCATTCATTAATATAACTTCATGTATATATTAATCCTATATGAGGATGTAGCGGGTAGGCTGCCAGCCACTTAAAGCCTGATCTATCTGACATTTGTTCTGTCGCTCTCAATGTAAAAACTGTGAATAAAGCTAAACTACAGCTTTGTAAGAATCTTGTCTAATCACTCAAAACATGTGACAGTTATTCATTATGACAGTGCACAATATACATGATCCTTTTCTACAGTCATTCTTTAAGATGCATTTTACCAAGTTATAAAGTGATACTTTAAACCTGTTGACCCTAGCTGGTGTATTTAGAAGGGTAGAAATTAAAAAAACTGCAGCAGACAAAAACGTGGATCTAGTCTACCATGACATTCATATGCTGCCACCTGGTGGAGTCTATATATATTACATCAAATCAAATCCTATAGACAAAGACACTATAAGGAATACATACTGACAGCAACTTGAATAAATGACCTTTGGGCTAGCAATGTATATCAGTCTTGTTTCTCTTACCTCTTTGCCATTGTCCTGCTGTATTTCCTTGTCTCCACCTGTAGACTGAATTCGGCCCTTGCTGCTTGCGTTGCTGCTAGTGCCGGTGGTAGTGGTCTTTTGCCAACCACAAGTGCTACTAGGCTGGGCATCCTGTCTCTTCCTCAAGCACTTCCTGTTCCTGCTCAAGTTTCTACGGCGACGACTGACCAGGAATTCCTTATATTGTGAAGCTTCAGGAAAATCATCATCATCGTCCTCCTCTTCGCTCCCTTCTGTAGTGGACGAGGAAAACGACCCTCCAGTGACTTTAGGGCTCTCATTTGGGGAGATGGCTTGATTTTCAGGGCTGTGATCAAAATCAGAAAACACAATAGCGCTTGGTTTGTGTTTTACTATCCTTAGCAGATCATGTGGGTAGTCCTCGGGCATTGAATCTGGTGATGTTATGCTCTCTTCATCTTTGACATCAAAATCATTACGAGAGGATTTGTCACTGTCTATGAGTGAAATTGGAAAATTAAAGTTAGTAGCTCCATAGCGCTCTTTTAATGCAGAGTCTTCAATTGGTGATGCCTCTGCATTAGTTACAAAGGGATCCTCCAAATTTAGCATTTTGTCCATGCTATTTAATTCCCAAGAAGAAGGGCTCTCTGTGTCCTGCTCTATCTCACTGTGAGTATTGTTGTCCGGTGAATCGGGGGCACGTTTTAGAAAATGGACAGGCTCAGACACGGTGTTGCAGTTATTAGAGGTTTGGGTAGGAGCCAAAACTTGACCTTGTAGTTTTACTGGAGGGAGAGCGATCGCCTCTGGGTACTCGGGTCTGTTCAACCGCTGCTCGATAAGCAGAGCTGCCACTGGGCTGTCATGCATCACTAGTCGTCTGCATCTGACAAGACTTTGATGGCAATTTGATCTATAGGCCCTGTTAACTGAGCCTGATGATCTGTCAGAGGGGGTTAAGCTGCTATAGTACAGCAATTAGTTTATCATGTTTATTCAAGAGCCAGATATGAATGTTTAAAATTTGTCTCTCACTGCTGAGCTGTAAAAAGAAAAAAAAAAAATATTTACAAAGTTGGTGACAAGTATTTTTTATTTGGTTTGAATACATTGCTAAACATAAATAACTAAAACATGCACAATAGATTACTCCTACAGCTATGTAGTTCATATCAAGCTCAATTTAAATACTGGAGATGGGTCCCCTGCCCCTGACTGGTTGCCCCAGTGGCATTGAAAGATGGGGCAAATATGAAGACAAATTTCTCTAAGGGACCCATAAAGTATTTCTTAAAGTAAATCCCAGTGGTTATCTACCAAGTATTCAAATTATTTTAATCTAAAAAGGGAAAAAAAACCCTATAAAACTGCATTCCATTATCTCTGAGGTATGTGAGATGATTCATATTGGTATCCATAAACAGAGCGATGGTGTACAGTCAATACAGAAGGAGATAGCAGTGCCTAGACAAGTTTATCGGTCCATTTCATCACAAAAACACAAACCTTCTCCTTACCTCACATCTACAGGCAGTGGATTTGAAGTCTGATGTAAGCTACCAGAGCAAATAACTGCTAACACATACATACTGTATTGAAATGTAAAGGCTAACTCCAGTTGTAGTAATGGAACTGTAGACGTAATTGTCCAAGTAGGACAATGGAAAAAGTGTCTCAGCTGTAGTAAGTTATTGCACCCAAAGAAGCTGACAGCTCCCTGCAGCTCAAAGGATTTTGTCTGACAAATGTCTTTTGCTTAAAACACAATGTTTTCTTCCTGGTGAGTATTTTTCACTTGCACAAACTTTCCTTGTCTAAGATGTTTATTACTTTGTAACTCCAGTCAAACCAGGACTGATCATCAGAAACCTTTAAATGTAATGATATTGTTGTTTTATGTGTATGTTTTATGTAGTATATAGCATACAGTAATTATTTCTTTAGGTCTTTATTTCCAGGATGGACACAATCAAAGATCAAATGACTCATCACTATCATTATAATAGTTTAGTTTAAAAGTTTCAGTAAAATCCTTTTACAGAGCTAAAAGCATATTTTTGGAATATGTGCTTTACAATATACCCACTGTCAACATAACAGACATAGTAAAAAAAAGATCATCAGTTATAAATGGTGTTATGCAGATATCTATACTACAAAATATAGTTTGTACATGTACATACCCATGCTGTCATCCAAAACACATCACTTGGAGGTGGTTGTGTCCTTTGATCCAGGGGAAGCATTTCATTGATGTGCAGCTTGAGTCACAAATCCACCGAGTTTACCTTGAAAAGATATGAACGAGCAAAGTAAAGAGGGGAGGAGAGAGGTGCAGAGGAATGCTCTGCCCTCCTACATTACCTCAGCGAGACATAGGCAGGTGTTTGTATAACCGTGTGCGGTGTGTTGTTTTATGACCAAAGCACATGGATAAACCAGTGCAAGGCAACAGTGTAAAACTGCATTTAAAAACGTTCTGTGATTTAGCTGTATAGACTTGACTTAGGATTTAAAAAATGCATCTCTTGACTCCTTTAGGTTATCGCTGTATAATTTGGCCTGAAGCTAAAGAATTTCACCTGGGAAGCACATTCCATCAAACACATGAGGTAATGCTTGAATCATTTATTTCAGTAAATCTCCCAAATGAGGCTATTTTCAGCAACTGCAAAAACCGACTGAGACTTAAGATAAATAAGACTTTTACACAGCTCTCAGAGGACTGAGGAATTCCTAGAGTTTGCTGGCAAACACTGAATTTCATGTTGTCATTGGTCAAGAGTAAAGACCTGCTATTTGCACCTTAACCTTGAGATGGTCCTGCCTGTTTAGGCCTGCTCCTGGAGAGTCATATACAAGCAAAAAATATGTATGTTTCAACTACTTTTTATTTCCTCCTGGTTCATGCTATTAGGAAACACCAGTGTGATTTAAGATTCTTGTGGTGGGGATAATATCACCACAAATTGCTACTTAATATATTTAATTGATGGAAAGATGTAGAAACAGTGGATTATTAACCATTAACCAGCTGCTTCCAAACAGTGGTAGGATTAATTTTGTTCTACTTAAATACTGGTTCAATCCTGATTTGGTCTTGGTTCTGACCTGGTTTACAGTTGGTTAAATTAAAGTTTAGGTTCAATCCAGTGCTTTGGTCTGCACTGGACCTGATTTTTGTAGACCTGCATTGTGCTTGATTTACCCTGGTTTATTCCTATAACTTTTTATACGGTTATTCTACGGTTATTAGAACTGGACAACCCCCCCACCATTTTACAGCATGCTACAGTATGTTACAGCGATGACAGATGCACATCAATTTACCTCAGACATGCAGTTCAACGCAAGCTACGCCAACCTGCAGAGACACGCTCCTCGTACTCAGCATTCCTGTCACAGAAATACAGTTACCACAGTGAGGCTCCAGGTGAAGTGATAGAGGAGGACAGGGTGGACAATCACTGTAAAACTATCAAAAACTCAAATACTATAACTGGTACTAATTTAAAGTAAATACTCATTTGAGCAAGTATTGCTCAAATGAGCAAATGCCGTGAACTTAACATAAAAAGTACTATTATTTTGTGTTGTATGTTGTTTTTAAAAAGATCAGTTTTAATAAACATTGTGGTTTTGTATGTAGAGTATTGAACCTATTCCTTAGTATTGAAATTGAGAAATTTTAGTATGGTGGCAACACTATTAAAATTATATTAAGACAAATCAAGTGAAATACATGAGAACAGTATAATTTGGTGTTCAGCTTAATGTGTATCTAACTTATAAGGAGTTCAATTATAAAAAGTTAAAAAAAAAAAAAAAAAAAAAAAAAAAAAGTGCTTATTTATTATTTTTTAACACAAATGTGCCACAAAGGGTCTTTAGGGCATAATAATAACACCTCATTTTGACTAAAGACTTTATACTGGTGGTAAATACAATTCAGTCTGATGTGGCCTGATAGCACTTTACAAAAATCTCTGACCAATCAACTGAAAATTAAATATATATATTATTTTTTATTCTTATACCAAGGCTCAGAGTACAGTGTAAATTGTCTCTAATAGTCCAATTTGTGCAGATGATGAAGTTGTGAACCAGTTTAAAGTTTGCAAAATCCTTAAAATCTGTAGCAGCTGCACACATACTAATTATAATAGGATATGGTACAACAGATCAAGTTTAGGCTGCAACTAATCACACCTTACATGTAGAAATGTTCCGCTCGAGCCTCTCAGCTCGACACTGTCCCGACCTATGAAGCGGAAGTGTTACCGAGCCTTGTTTCGATACGCGCTTCACCACGCCAAAAATCACGTGACCAGGCAAACCGAGGCCTCGTTACGTCAGAAGTGTCAGAGTCACGTGTCGAGCTGCGGGTTCAAGCTGCTTCACGGGAATTTCGATGGGAGTGGCTCGTAATTGTGTCACAGCTTTACAAGAGTCTGAATCCCCCAGGAATTGTGGGTTTTGAGAGGAGGAGATTTTGTTGACGGCTTTTCCAACACTAAACTTACGACGGCGTAAGTGACACTTAAAAAAATAATTCTGTGGGCGCTACGAGAATAAAGTCGTAGCATTTCGATATTAAAAACGTAATTTTACGAGAATAAAGTCATAATTTTATGAGAATATCGGCTCCTGTGTGTGAATGAGTATACGACACTAGTTTGAAAAGTAAATCTTTTTATTTTTATTAGAAAGTAGCCATTTTATTAGTATAGCACATTTAAAACGTGAGATGCGCCAAAGTGGGAAAAGCAACTTAATTTAAAAACAAATTGACACAAAATAATGTAAAACAATTTCATAATAAACAGAACATTTAGTTATAAGAGAATAAAAATAAAATGGGAGAGATAAAAGTCACAGAAAAGGGGAGTGGGGGTTAGAGGACAGGGGTGAGCGAGGTTCACAAGAGCTTTACGTCACATCCACACAAATGCATTACACAAACAAATCCAGCAGATGTCGCTCTTCTGACTGTGTCAAATGATTCGAAGCAGTGAGTCATTTTCAGTGCAGTTGTCTCAAAGTGGTTCAATGTTTCATGAGGTTTCGGTTTCACCATCACTACTTACATGTCTTAACATAATATATCTCTGAAATATACGTAAAAGACCTTGATCTTTTGTCTCGTCAGCTCATTGTTTACGCAAAGCATCCACTTGCAAACGTTGAAGACATAAATAAAAAAGCGATCGCGCGGTGACCCTTTTTGTTCTGGTGGAGTCTCCGTAGCTCGTGACGGAGGAGCTGCGCGCGCTTCCGGTTTGAGATTTCGCGGGAGAGCTGCCGACCCGCCTCTGTTAACAACAACAACATACACAATTAAGTGCGTTTGTGGATTAATCTAAGCGAAAAAATGAGTTTGTGGGTGGATAAATACAGGCCCAGCTCTCTTGCCAAACTGGACTATCACAAAGAACAAGCTGCGCAGCTGAAAAACCTGGTAAGGAATGTTAGCACCCCGTTTAGCAAGAGTCTGTTAGAGATATTTGTGTGATCTTTGTGTGCTCTTAGGTCCAATGTGGCGACTTCCCACATTTGCTTGTGTATGGCCCCTCTGGATCTGGAAAGAAAACCCGCATTATGTGTTTGTTGAGGGAGCTGTATGGAGCTGGAGTGGAGAAACTGCGAATCGAGCATCAAAGTATTGTGGTGAGATAAAATGAGCACATTATGAAGTAGAGCTGTTTATGTTTACTGTTAATGGTGCTTTATATGTGTGTAGGCTCCATCAAAGAAGAAAATTGAAATCAATACGATAGCAAGCAATTATCACTTGGAAGTTAATCCCAGGTAAATGTCAACTGTTATGACTTTATAGAAAGTACATATTGATATTAAGTTATTTGTTGTTGTGTTGTCTTTAGTGATGCAGGAAATCAGGATCGTGTTGTGATTCAGGAGCTGATAAAAACAGTAGCTCAGTCTCAGCAAATCCAGTCAAGCACCCAGAGAGACTTCAAAGGTATTTGACTTTCCATAAGGGTAAATATGTGTAATGCAATTGCTTCTTTGCCTAAACGTATTTGTCTCTTCAAATCTTAGTGGTCCTACTAACTGAGGTGGACAGGCTCACCAAAGATGCCCAGCATGCTTTACGTCGCACCATGGAGAAATACATGTCCACCTGCCGCCTCATCCTCTGCTGTAATTCTACCTCTAAAGTCATTGGACCAATCAGAAGTCGATGTCTGGCTGTCAGAGTGCCTCTTCCGAACACAGAAGAGGTGAGAAACATATCTTTTAATATTGTTAGTTAAAACTATTGTTTGTCATTCACTGTTTTCATGTTCTCTAGGTGTGTAGTGTTTTGGCTGCTGTGTGCAAAAAAGAGGGGCTTCTGCTTCCTCCTGAGCTGGCAAAGCAAATATCTGAAAAGTCTGGTCGTAATCTGCGCAAAGCTATTTTAATGTGTGAAGCCTGTAGAGTGCAACAGTAAGAATAAATACCTATTCTAGTATTGTATGTGCCAGATAGTCTACATTATGACACTTATTATACTGTGTTTAGGTATCCATTCTCAGCAGACCAGGAAGTTCCAGAGACTGACTGGGAGGTTTACCTGAGGGAGACTGCCAATGCAATTGTGAGCCAGCAAAGTCCTCAAAGGTAGAACACATGATTATGACAGAATCTGGATGCAAACTGAAGTAGGAGTGTGTGATATTAACAGCAATGAATCTCTTGATAGCAACAATAGATATTTTGGCAATGCACCGGAAATGTGCTAAACTTATATGTAAATGTATTGCAAGTTTGTTCCATTTTGATTTTAATCTGCTCTGTTTGAAGCATTTAAAATACATTTCTCCCAATCTTAATATCTTTCACATCTTGAAAACTATATGTTATTGCTACTTGAAAATGTTATCCATCTCTAAATAATGCTTGTGAAGCAACTGTTGAGTTAATGGTTGATCTCCCTCATGCTGATATTTATGGCACTAAAATTATTAAAATTGTAATTGTTCTTTTGCCTTTACTTGTTATTCTTTTAGATTGTTGGAGGTGCGTGCCAGGTTGTATGAACTCTTGACTCACTGCATCCCACCTGACGTGATTATGAAGGTACTTTTTTTGTATTCAACTTTTTTTTGTTCATAATTCTATATTCATTTGACAATATTCCTCTCTCAGGGTCTTGTAAATGAACTGCTGAGCAACTGTGATGGCCATTTGAAGACTGAAGTAGCTCATATGGCAGCACACTACGAACACAGGCTGCAGTTGGGAAGCAAAGCCATCTTTCACCTGGAGGCTTTCGTCGCCAAGTTTATGGCCATCTACAAGAAATTTATGGAGGATGGACTGGATGCCATGATGTTTTAAAAAAAAAACTTTGTTGTACTTTGCCAAAACTTTACTGACTTTAAACCCCTACAGTACAAATTTGGGATTGTGATGCTTCCATAATTAAATTCAGACACATGTAAATGCCCAGTTTAATAAAAAAAAATGCACACTTGGACTTTTGTTTGTAGGTTCTTATTATAAATACAATATATATTTTCTTATACTCCATAATAAATTACTCTTGAGAAATAATTAGCAGGCAGTAAAAAGCAGCATAAATAAGTGCTTTGACCAGGACTAGTTAACGCAATGCATCATATTTAGATTAGTAGGTTTCTTTGTGTCTCTTAGCAGTGTAGTAAATAATAAGACCAAGTGTAATCAACATCCCTGATCCCACCAGAGTGAGGAATCCTAAAACTGGCCTCTTTGACAGGACCTGGCAGCTCACACAGGACTGAGGCACCCCAGGGCACTGCTGGGGATCCGCTCCTTGTATGGGGAAGCCATTGTGTTGGATAACATTTCGGTAATTGGACAGAGATGCTTTGATGATGACCTCTTCCTGTATGTTGCCATATAATCCAAATCCGGGGTCCCTTTGGTCACTCAGGGCATAGGCAAAGTAACCTTTCAAGTTTACACCATCCAGTGTGTATGCTGCCAAGATAAAAACACATCAAAACATTTCATATAGTGTGGATTTGTATAAGTAATTAAATGATCAACTTGCATATACATTTTCTGCAATCCAAAAGTTGTCCCACCTATGCATGTGTCAAAATAGTCTAATTATATAAACATAAAACACAGCACATCATCAGGCCATGATGTAAACTTTTATGTAAAAAAGCTATTCTATGTTATGCTATGTTTGTACCATTTACAATTACTTAAATCAATATCTATTTTAAAATGTTTAATTCCACAGTTACACACGCATTTAGAAAATAGTTAAATTGTTCAGTCTTCTGCCTGGGCTTTGTCATAAGAACCCTTAGAAACTTTTATCAACTGAAAGTCATCATGTCTTTTCTTTACTCCTCAGGGTTTGGGTTCTGGTTGTCTGTTCTTCTGCTTTTTTCTTTTGGCTTTTGACAGTTTCTGGCTTTGCAGAGGTTTCCTCTAGACTTTTCTGTTTGTTTTTTTCCTCTTCTCCCTCTGCCAGGATCAAGAGAAACTCCCAGAATCCACAACTAGTTCTTATTTTGGGATTCTTTTGACCCCTTTGATTCTCAGGTTTCACTTCTGGCTGGGGTGGTAGGACCACACTGGTCAGGGTAGCCTCTGTATCACCTGGTGATGCTGGATCAGTTTGAGGCACCTCCGTGTTTTTGTGTCATTGGGCACTTCATTGACTGTGACTAACTCATCTGCTGGGTTGGTGAGAAATTGTCCTGGTCACTTTGAAGCAGCTCAGCTCCAGCTGTTGTTATATTGTGGATCGTTTGATTCTCAGGTTTAACATTTGGTTGTGGTAGCTTGTTCACACTCATCGAAAGCTTCTATATCATCTGGTGTTTTGCTTTCAGTTTTGGCCACCTCAACCTGAGCCTCTGCTATTGTTCCACTAGGCTCAGATGAACTGGTCTTTAACAAATGTTCCTCTCTAGCCCACAGAGAGCCTCATCAAACTCCTTTAACAGGTCGTCCAACTTTGTATTCCAGACATTTTTTCTCTAAAGGAAGCATACACTCCTGTTTCATCTCCTCATTGGCTGCAGTGGTTTTGTTGAACTCCATCTATCTCTTCTCCTCTCACTCCTGCTGCCTCTCCTGATGGGCACGTCTCTTCTGATCTGCTTTATCAAATTCAATCTGCAGGTTGTCCAACTGTCCTTTCCAGACATTTCCTCTCTCTATGAGGACCTGTCGCTCCTCCTCCCACTCCTGCCACATCTCCTGATGGGCCTGATCTTTAGCCTGAGCTGCAATATTGAACTCAATTTGCAAATCAAACTTTTGTTTCCAGGCAAGTTCTTTGTCCAGGAGGACGTGTCTCTCCTTCTTCCACTTCTTAAATGAGCTGAGTTGTTAATCAAATTAAAATTGAAGCTCAAATCAGTAACAGATAGCAATAATTGGCTTGGGATTTTTTTTATGAGACTCTCAAATGTGACATTATCAAAATGTTTTGCATGCTGATGTTCTGAGTTCTGCGCATCTCAACCTCCTGGTGAATTAAAGACATCAGAAGGGCCTATCCAACATTTGATTGTTTCAGCATTTTTATTTTTAAGATCAAAGTAATCCACCTACCCTATCCCACCTCAATCTGTACTCACAAACAGTCTCGAGTATTCCTATGCAAACAAGTCTGTCTTGGAAACCTCTGCTGTATATTTTGCATAAACTGAGCAATCACGATCACTGACCTGAATATTTGTCTAATCATTAAGCTCCTTGTACAAATCACACAATCAAAGCTGGGGACCAAAAGACAAAAAGGCAAATATTAATTTAAGGTTAATATATTATTGAGTTCTTACCTTTCAGTGCTTCGTTGATATAGTTGTACAAGTAGTAGACTCGTAAACTGTCTTTGAAATGAGCTGGGTCTTCCTGGACACCATTGGCCATTACATAAACAGGGACGTGACTGTAGTGCTCCTTTACCTGTACAGCATGTCAAGTATTTTGCATCATTTTATTGTCAGTCAACTAGGTAATAAGATAAGATAAGATAAGCCTTTATTAGTCCCACAGTGGGGAAATTTAATCAATCAATTTGTGAAAAAATACACATTTCTTACCCAGTTGAGTGCTTTCCTGAGCCCCCATGGCACCACCGGTCTTGGGGACATGATCCAGGTGGTGTCTATCATATGTTGGACTTCTAACATGGCAGAATAAGTGTACCTACAGCAACATTTAATTATTAAAGCATTTTAACTGTCATGATCAGTAAATAGCAGATAGTACTTTGATAAAGAAATAAAATCTTACGAGTCTTCTTTAGCATGAGTTACAAGTTTGGTACTGAAGTGGCTGATAGCAAAGAAGTCATACGTGCCTTTGACCAGGGCCCTATCCATTTCATTAAACACAGGAAGGCTTTGGAAAAACACAATATTACACACTCTTAACATATACTCTATGCAAATATAATCTAAACAGTTATATTATAAATCAGAGTGCTTCAGTGGGTTGACCCGGTGCTTTTCAGGATAGAACCAGTCGCATGTTTGCCTGTCTATTTAAAAGCACCTGGCATCATTTTTATTCATGCCCTGAAGAAGGCTCCACGCAGCTGAAACATGTACACAAGTTCTATTTTTATAATAAAGGACTTTTTAATGTAGTTAGAGTGACTCAGATTTATCTTTTATATAGTAATATAAACTGTATTTATTCCATTGCAAACAAGTAGTTGGATTGTTTTATCTTGCATGTCACATGTCATTAAAATAGCACCGACAGCTTAACCTGCACTGATACTGTTGAAGGTTAGAGCTAACTTTTCTAGTGGAAGATCCTCTACAAGGTGATCATCAGGGAAATGGTCACATACAACACGTAAAAATACCTATATCAAAATAGACCCGAGGAAGTGGCTTTTTAATAATCAAACCTGTCAGGATTCTCATTGTACTTTTAATACTCTCTGAATCTTGAAAATGCAATGCCATATTGGCTTTGTAATGTGTTTTGAAAATATTTTTATAGCGTCTTTTACTATAGATCTGTATGTATCTATGTGTTCTAATATTGACTTAATGTGAATTTTTGTCATCTGTCCAGGGACAGGAGATGAAAAATAGCCATTTAGGATCATGTTTATTAATACACATGGCCCTGTGAAATAAACAAACAAACAAACAAACAAATAAATAAATAAGGCAAAGCCTGCACCAGAAAACTTTAATGGCTCTACCAAAAATAAAGCATTTTATATTCCCTATTTCAAATGTGACAGACACACATTATAAATATTTCTCCGTGTTGTTGTCAGTGGTTTAAACAGTAACTGTACTGTACATTTAGAGTTTGTACCTGACTGAATTGAGCTGACGCAGCCAGCTCCTCATCCCCAGAGGATAGTCTCCGCTGCCAAAGATCGGCTCCGTGAACCAGCCCACGCGGAAGTCCAACACTCTCTTAGCTGGTTCAACATCCTCACGACTGAACAGGAAGGCTGGCTCCACCCAGTCCATATGCAGAGCCAAAGACACCTGAGAATAAGCACTAATATTTCAATCACATGCTAATATACTGGTAATTCAAACATATACTACATTAAGCATATGAAAAGTAGTTTGTCTACTACTGAAGATATTTACACAGTACCTTTCAATCCAAATTCAGTAAAAAAATACATTTCCAATTACAACTATAAATTCAATTATGTTGGTTTTAATTTCTCTATAGTTTAGGTTTATTTGACTCCAAATACTACTTTTATATTGGCTGTCTGGTTTAATTCAACTATAATCATACAGTATTTTAATAAAGACTCACTACATTAAATCTCACTATATTGACTGGTTTTATGTCAAAGCTCCTCACCTGTCCTCTTTGCAGGTGTCTAAACTCGAGGTCGTAGGCGCGCCAGGCTAAAGCGTGTGCTCGGAGCATCTCATGGCCCTCCTGGTAGCTCACCATCTCATCGTTGGGCTCGTTCAAAGTGATCCACATCTTTACGTGGGCCCCCAGCTCCCTGTAACAGAGTCGGGCGTAGTCCGCAAATGCCTCAGACGTCTTCCTAAAATCCAAGTATGTACAGAAAAAAACAAGAGTTCACCAAAAAGTTAATAGAGATTTTCTGTGAAATATAGCATCTACATACTACATCAGTGCAGACTCAAGCTACTAACACTAATGTTTGACTAAAAGCATGTTTAGTTAAGGACTTTTGTTTTCATTTTTCAAAACCATTTCAAATTGCTCTTTTAATTGTTCATTTGTTTTTGGCCATGTATTTTAAATTATACATGATCAAATCTGATAAATAACAAATCTCCTGTAATACGCAATTCTGCAGTTATCATCTTTCATTAATCTAATGTGCAGAATTTTGTTTTTGTAATTTCTTGCTCAAAGGCTTGGGAGAGAGGGTAGAGACATTTGGCGATGAAACCCATGATGCCAAGGTGGTAACAACTACATATGTGCAACGCCTTTGGCCAATGAGCACAACAATGTATTTAGTTTTAGCTGTAAAGTTACTTTGTCTGTTCACTACAAAGAGCTTATTTTCTACAAAAAGGAATAAATGGATGAATGTTGTGTGCAGTCACTTGTTGAGCCACTTGTTATCAGTATTGAGCGGGGCTGGCAGGCTGCTTCTCTGCCTGGTGTGGTGCCACAGGGTGACCACAGGGGTGACGTTGGCCTGGAGCAGCTGGCGGGTGAAGCAACGGTAGTACCCCAGCAGAGTGTCGTTTGGATGGGACACATCCCCTGAAGGAACCAGGGCCGACCAGTTCAGGGAGAAGTGGAAGTGGCTCACACCAATCTGACGAATCTCCTTCACCTAAAATACAGGTTAAAGAGGAGACATTTTGTGTTACATTATCATAATACTTATTAAAGCAAGTGTGTAGCATTTTTCATTGTTAACTTGTCATCATCACTTGCCCTCCTACTGCAGTGAAGTTTTACGCTGTATGCCCTTCCTGACTCAACCAACCCCATTGCAGTGACTAGAGAGAGCAATAAGGGTGTCCTGCCTGTGGACACAATGGCAGCGTGCAGAGTTTTGTACATAGTAAGGGTAATTGTTATCCTATTAAGAAGAGGCGTTTTTATGTTGTGGTTATCTTCAGTTTTGGGACTGTTGTGAAATTGGGCTATATTTTAACTTGACTTATCTGTGAAGAATTTTGGCAATGAATTACATGCATTTCAAAGGAGGTCTAGGTTACACATTTATTTACATATTTATGTCTGCAGTATTGTTTTACCTGTTGTCTGATGGTAGCATAGTCAGCACAGTGTACAGTTCTTCTGAGAGGAGGTGCAACGAGACCCTCCATTTTGATGAGGTCTCCGTTGTTCGAGATGTTCCAAAGATAAACACTGGGGTCTGCAAACTGACTGGGCACTGTCTCCACCTGCGCTTACAGAGAGAGGGGCAGGTCAGGCCAAATTCAGTTTCACTACTGCATGGAAATATGCAGAATAGTTCAAATGGGACAAATCGACAGAAACAGCTGGTCATGGGTGGAAGACACTATGAGGTTAGCAAGTTTATGATTAAAGAGGCCTGGTGAAATGGTGAGGACTGAGGCAAAACTGGACTTTCACCTGAACACTGTACCATTAGCAAAGCTCATACAAATACAGGAATGACAAGGGTTGATTTCTTTAACTTGCAAGGAAAGATTTGGCTTGTCGAGTATCATCAGATGTAAACCAGGTCTAGAACAGAACATCTCCAGATTTAAATAAGGTGTAAGCTCGGTATAAAATGTGACTATATTATGGCTGCCGTAGTTAACAAGGACTAACTACTTGAATAACACCACAACCTCTTAAGTAACTATTTGTTAATTATAAATTAAAGTCTTTGTTCATGGTTTATTAAGGCTAAATAAGGTGTAGTTATTAAAAAGAGATTTTTTTTATCTCATGGTTTAGCAGTTGAGCACATACTTGCTTTAGTTTTCACATCAAATACATAATAAAACTGTATATTAATTAAAGTTTTTATAGCTGTAGTCTTCTAATATTTAAGAGATTTAAAAGAGACTCCTACTCATGCTAAGGTAGACATGTGCATATGTGCTATAGCTCTACCACTGAGGCACACCGATTGCCCACACTGATTGTGTGCCGCACATACCTGGATGGAGTTGGCAGAGACTCCCCAGGCAAAGTCACATGGGAAGACTCCTTGAGCTGGTTTGTTCTCTGGAAGCTCTGGAAAACCATTTCTGTGGATAACCGTCCTTAAAGAAAAAATAAATAAAGGTTGGAAAAAAATAAATAAATAAATGAGGTTAATAATATTTGACAATTGTGGTAGAGTTAAAAACCTATAAAAAGTAGCAGATGTTTTTGGCTCCCTCTTCATGTCTGGAGTGTTGAAGTCGACATAATAAAGTCCTCGTCTGATCCCATACTCTCGATGCCACTCAAAACCATCAATAAGGGACCACGCTGTGTATCCAATCACATTCACACCATCAATGACTATAGCTGCAACACAAACAGGCACAAAAACGGGTAGAAATATTTTGATATGAATGATTAATGAAAACCTATTAGAAAATGAACAACAAGCAACAACATAAATATTAAAAAATGTTTAGAAATAGTTTATTCCTAAATAAAAACACAGTACATACAAGTGTTACTAACATTTCAGTGCTTCGGCTATAAACCTCTTGAGGTAGTACATGTGTTTGGGGTCTTCAGTCTTGGTGTTGCCGAGGACATACCTGTGTAGAGAAGCGACGGAGGCATTTCAAAATCAACGCAAACACATAAAGACGCACAAATACCATTTTCCACTCGCTTACCAGTATCATAAAGCAGGAATGATCAACTATATCCTGTTGGTTAAGTTATATAATTATTCTCATTGTAATGTTTACTTTTTTATCATTCCACAGAAGGTCAATACACAATAACTTCATTCACAATTACTGCTGTGCTTGACTATTGTTAACAAGATAATGCAAAATTGAGATTTTTATTTTTGTCAATATTGCCCAACCCATGTTTAAGATTTAGTTTCTACTTAAACTAAATGAAAATGCTTATTTGAACTTGCTTATATATAATGTTATTGAAGGTTATTCCAAAAGTAACCAAGAACCAAGTGAGTGATGGACTGAAATAAATCATTGGTCACATGTTCCCTGTGTTAATGACAATGTGCAGTGGAAGAAGCTGGGATCAAACCACCAGTTTCTGGTTTAAGATTTTCTGTCTAAGATGTACAACCCAACATACCAACCACTCTGCACCACAAATATGGGTGGCCTGTCGTACTCTGCATTGACCCAGTACAGCAGCATCCTCAGGTCCAGATCTTCTTGCTGCCCAAATTTGAGGCTGTCGTTGATGAGCTGGAAACTCAATGCAGCGCCATGAGACAGGGCAAAAAAGTCAGCGGTTCCTTTGATGAAATCCCTCTCCTCAGGTGTGAAAGAGGGCAGTTTGGACCCCAGCCGCTCCTTCATACAGGGGGGATAGTCTCCGTCTGTGAACAAAGGGCGAGCAAACCAGCCCAGGACATGGTCCAGGGAGCACTGGCACTCCCTCAGGCTCTCTCGGCGGGTTCGGCTGGGTTTGATCCAGTGGGATGCCAACGCCATGGACACACGGCCCTTCTGACGGTGCCGGTAGTGATTGTGATACAGGTGCCAGACAGCAGCATGGGCCTGAGACAAGAGAAGATGAAGATAAGGAGTTTGAGTCATTATCAAGCTTTTCACACCAACTTCAAGGGCAATGTGCTCTAAACCAGCACAGACTAAAAACAAGGACCATAATAAAAATGAAATTTACACAACATTTAAAAAAAGACAACAGTCAGTCATGTAGAGAAAGAAGCACCTCACCAAAGGTTCTGCTGACACCTGTATACCACACACTGAATGAATGAGGCTAATCACTATAGGCTACTAAATGCCCAGCACATGTGTTTGTCCCCCAAGTTGACCAGGGTCCTTAAAGTATATTGATTGGTCTAGTAGGTTGCCTGATAAACCAGCTGACTTTCTCCATGTAGCCTCTTCCATAGAGTAAAATCATGATTTTGTTTGACCAGGCCTGGTATGATCATTAGATTCTGGGAAAGTTTCATTATAGAGTATTAATCATTATTATTTAGGAGTGAATACGTTCTCACCTTCAGCAGGATGTGTCCCACTCTGAACGGCAGCTCCGGATCGTTCTTGATCCCAGGAGCCATCACCCCGGTGCCGTACCCGTGCTGCGCCACCACAAACGGGTTGTCTATTGTGATCCAGTACTTTACATCATCCCCAAATGTGTGGAAACAGAAATCTGCGTAATCCTTAAACAGTTCCACTATGCGCGGGTTGGTCCATCCCCCCAGAGTGTGCTGCAGGTGCTCAGGCAGGTCCCAGTGGTACAGCGTCACCACGGGCTGCACGCGGATCTCCTTTAACTTCTTTATCAGAGTGCGGTAATAGTTGGTGCCCATTTCGTTGTGGCTGCCCCGTGTCCCGTTTGGGAATATGCGCGCCCAGGACAGGGAGAAGCGGTAGTGCGTGACCCCCAGCTGTCGTATGGCCCTGATATCTGCTTTCACGTTGTGGTAACTGTCACTGCCCACGTCCCCTGTCACCAACCTGTTTCCCCCGCGCGTAAAAGTGTCCCAAATGGAGAGCCCCTTCCCGTCCTTCTTAAATGCGCCCTCGACCTGGTACGCCGCCGTGCCCACTGCCCACACGAAGCCCTCGGGGAAGGTGTCGTAGAGAAAAACCTTGTCCCCCGGGTACGGCAGCTTATTGAAGCGTCCCCACGTCTTCAGACCAGAGCTGGGTTTGGCAGTGACCCTGGCGCAAACACTGGCTGCGACGCACAGGAGCCAAAGTGCACCCATTGTGGTTTGTTCTAAGGATTCAAGTGTCAGTGAGGAGCCGTCTGTCCAGTGGCCTGTCCATACTGTGACCACTGCTGAGGGGAGCCAGCTGAGGACCTCCTCAGATGGTTAATGATTAGACACAGAGCACCTGACGCACCGTGGTCTCCAGGCTGAGGTCCCGACACAGATCAGTGTATGTGCACGAGCCCAGGGGTCACTGACACGGGGACAGCAGCAGCGGTCCGTTTATAAACACTATGTGGGGAAAGTAAGGCACCAACTACATTCAATTATTATTTTAAATTGCGAGGTAATTGAGAATTTTCCTTACCCATATTATTATTGGTTGGTTGCACAAACTTTAGCATTCAACATTAATAAAACCAACTTTGTAGTCTTTTGCAATAGTTAACATTTTAATATAGTGTAATTTCACTCAAATCGTTCCTAGACTAAATCTGATATAATTGGCTAGTGGGGCCATATACATTTTTCCACCAATGGTCATTCTCCTCACAGGGTGTGTGGACTCCACTGCCCGAGTCATAAGAGTCCCACAAACCCAACTGTGACTCACATAAACTACTCAAACACAGCCCATGCTCAGACATACAGGGCCCACATACAATGTTGGGTGGTAAATCTGGATTACCCTTAATTTATTTTATGTTTAACCAAATATTTTAAGATGATCTGCTTAAAATTAATTTAACAAAATGAATAATAAAATATCTAAATGAAAATTGTTATGTGAAGACAAACTCTCAGATTTTCTGTGAAAAGTAACAGGTATGTATCATTACTTATGTACAATCCTCAGGTGCAGGATGTTCCTATAATACAATTTTACTAACTGCTCTATCATTTACCTGTCAGCGCTTGTCTGTCACCTAATCTTATCACTGCAGGAGGAAAACACATTCTCAGCAGGTAGGCAGTAGTCATCTCTCCTCAGGGTGGTAAACTTATGCAAACAGCTCTGTACATTCTGTCATCTTTACTTCCTGTTCTCCGGCTGAGACCTGTTGCTTAGAAACAGCAGGTCCTCTCTTGAATATATAAATATCTAAGGTTTACTGGGGAAATTGGGCTACCTTTCCATGAAGCCCATAGGTTTGATGGTCAGATATTTCTGTGTGGAGTTTGCCTGAGATCAAGAATACACACTCCTTCAATACTGCATAAATACTAGTGTCAATACTACTAAAACAGAAAAGTTTAGGCTACGAGAGGTCATTAACACTACATTTGCTGCATGTAAACAGCAGTAGTTTGTAACTGCCATGGCTCATAAGCAATGTCTAAACGTGTGGAGTGGGTGTTATTCCACTGAGCTGCACTGGAAACTTCACAGAATGGACAAACTGCTACAACACAACAATAATGGGCATCGATGTTGAGACCCTTTTTAACCTCCATTTTTAGAGGTTAAAAAGATAAGACGCAAATTGCCAGTGCACTTCCTACAATACACGTTTTTTTTTATACATTACATGATTAATTAAAAACATGTTTTTCATACTTTAGACCCCCCTGGACTAAACCATAACTACAATAAAGCCTTTTAAAAACTATGAATACCTCCAATGGTTTTATAACTCTTGAGACTGTAGTTAGTTTATATTTCAGTGTCTTTGCACTCTTAACAAAGGGCACCACTAAGACACCTGAAGGAAATAAGGAGAAACGCATCAGTTTTTATAGAGAATTATATTGATACAACAGAGGCCTGACTGGGTGGATGTGAAGCCAAGTTTAACAGCAGTGACACACTACGACAACCACAGCTGCGCATGACGTCAGGCTAACCTAAAAAATGACAGGCACGCTACGATTTTCAACTCTACATTTGGACATTTCATACATGGTAAAAAAGGCTTTAATATACAGAGCTGTAAACAAATGCAAGGGCTTTTTAAGTGTAAAATGCACAATTAACATCACAAAAAGATTAATCTCTTAAAATAGGACACAGAAGGGGGAATTTGACATATTGCTTTCAAACTGAGCACTTGAATCAACATAAGCAAATAAGGCTTGACAGCATCCCCCCCAGTCAGCAACGAACAACAACAACAGAACAGGAAACAGACATAAGAGACTATTTACAAATGATTTTTTTTGTTTTGTTTTTCGGTTAAGATTTTCTATTTAATGTGGCGAATGGCAGCACAATGCAACACAATGCAACAACCCACAGCGCAGGATGATACTGATGGCGAATGCGAGAGTGTGTAGTTGTGTAACAGTTGGAGCGTCAATGTATGAAAAAGTTTAAAAAGTTTATAATGTTCGTATCGTCTTTTCCTACAAGAGTGAACTCAAGAAGCTCCCCCCGTGCTGGTGCTGACGGAGATTCATCTTCTCCGGCCCACTGCCTTCTTGCGACCCTGTGGGAAAGGAAAAGTGAGTGTCAGATATGACTTATGTCATAATTAAGATAAATTTAAATCTTTATTTTAACCAGGATTGTCTCACAGTCTCCAGACAAGCCTCTCCTATTGTACATGTTTATAGGGACCTGGGCATCTTGAGGCTGAAGAGCTAACCGTTACACCACTGCCACATTGTTGAGCACATTCAAACTATTTACACTCATTATTTTGTCTTAGTTTTGTCCTTGTAGATTTCTGATACTGAGGTTAAATTAAATAAATGCCGCATTTTACCATTATCTGTTGTATGTTGTTATCCAAATGTGCATAATACTGAGCAACATAATGTAACATTTTACCTTTGGCGTTGGCTCATCTTCCTGCTCTTCATCATCATCCTCTTCCTCTTCCTCAGAGTCGTCTTTAGCTACTGCTTTTCGACCACGCCTGCCACAAACACACACACATTTAATCAGGACAGTTCGTTAACATTTCAGTTTAACTATGTTTTCTTTCCTTAATATAGCTTCTTTTAATAGTTACGTGATTTGACCCTATGTAATTATGTGATACTCCTCCTGTACATTGTAGTTAACTATATGCTTTGACGCATTGTCCTGCTCTTACTCTACTATTACGTAGTATTACGTATTGTCTAACAGTATTGTTTTAGGTAAACAATTTCAACATCTACCAAGTGACAACGGATGAAAAATAGCCTTTTGACTAATTCAGCAAAATTTACAGTGATGTTGATTACTGTGCACTGTCAAATAAATAAATGGATATTAACCATTTGTATTTGCTATACAATGAAGGAACCCACATTTAAAATAATCTCAACGTATAATACTGTGGATGTTGATAGAAAAGAATGTTTTTCCCTTAAAAATGCATGCCTCTAAACTGCACTAAGCATACATAAAAGGACTGGAACTTACGCTGGCTTCTTTGCCGCTGGCTGTGCTGACTTTGGTGGGCGTCCTCTTCTCTTCTGTGGAGTGGACTCTGCTGAATCTGAGCTGTAAATCAAAGACAAGCACATCAGATACAGTAAATACTGCATACATTTTACTGTAATTAATGTCATCGTAAGGCGGGTGAGTATTTATCAAAGAATGATGGAATATGGTAGAATTTAAAATGCAGTGCTTTTAAGATGTTTTATGGTACATGTATTTGGCCAATTCACATGAATCAAAAACAAAGCTCAACATCCATGTACTTGGATGTAATAATGACATAAAGCTTCTTTGGATCAGCAGCGGTGCTATAATGGGCTATGGTTGCCGGTCACGATTGTAGACAGTCAATATAGCACACTGGATTAATATTGTATTTAGTAAATTTGTGGACTCAAACACACATACAGTACATTTTCCTTACCCCTGTGGCCGTCTGGAGCCTCTTGCGGCGCGTCCTCTGCTCTTCACCTCTACATCGCTGCTGCGCTCTTCCTCTTCTTCTTCTTCCTCCATCTCCTCATCTCTCTCCTCTTCTTCTTCATCCTCCTCTTCCTCAGGTGGTGGAGCTGCTTTCTTCCTGCCCCGCTTCCCTTTTGGCGGAGAGTCCTGATTGGCCAAGGCGGACTTGGGGGGCCGTCCTCTGCGTTTTTTGGGAGGGCTGTTCTGTTCGTCCTCCGGTCTAGTGTCATCGTCCCACAGGTCTTCCGACTCGGCTGTTGAGGTTACCGCTTTTTTACGGCCACGTTTTGGTTTACTGTCGGTGTCGTCACTGGAAGTCATGCCACGTTTACGACCGCGTGGCTTCTCCATATCCTTTGGAGAAAATGGACAGTCATGTGGGTCAGTGGATTATACAGCACTGCAAGCAGAACCTTACATTCACTATATAAAAAGACACATACTTTTTTTTTCCTCCTCACTGCCTGCCATGAAATCAGACTAAACTTCTCCTGTTTTAGGTCAATTAGTAGTACTAAAAATATTTCTATTGGGTTAGGGTTAACTCAACTGTGAAATACGGAGGTGGCAGCATCGTGTTGTGGGGTTGTTTTGTTGCAGGCGGGACAGGTGCACTTCACAAAATAGATGGCATCATGTGGAAAGAACATTATGTGGAAATACTGAAGGGCGAAAATGACTCTTCCAAATGGACAATGACATGAAGGATAACAAAGTCAATGTTTTGGAGAGGCCATGACAAAGCACCTGAAAAGGCCTGTGAGAGCAAGGCGGCCTACAAACTTGACTCAGTTACACCAGTTCTGTCAGGATGAATGGGCCAAAATTCTTGCAAACTATTGTGAGAAGCTTGTGGAAGGCATACAGTTTAAAGGCAATGGTACCAAATACTAACGAAATGTATATAAACATCTGACTTTGAACAAAGTAATGAAAATAAAGAAAAACCCTCCTCTCATTATTGTGGCATTTATAAAATATAAATAATTTTGGTAATCGCAATTGAACTAAAGCAGGAAAAGTTAAGTCTGATTTAAGGTCAGAGAGTGAAAATTTAAAAAAAAGTATATGTAAACCGCTGGTTTCAACTGTAGTTGTGAAGTGGTTAATTTTAGATAGTTACCTTGTCACTGTTAAGGCTGTAATCTTCATTTTCACTGTGGTCATTTTCTGTGCTGTCATGCCTGTAAAGATATTTTTTCAGCTTGTATAGTTACTGTGCATTATGTTTAAGCATAAATTAAAGACATGAACCAAATGTGAATTTGTGAGAAAGTGAAATAAGCTGCATATTTTCATAACAGTCACATCTCTTACCTGGCCTTGCCACGGTTTGGGGACGCTGGGTTTGACGAGGAGTCATCGTTGCTGCCGGTGTCCGTTCGAGACGCTTTACTCAGCTGTTTTCCAGCTGACGCTAAAGGCTTGTTTACAGCTCCCAAAACATTGGCCGACTTGGGCTTTAGGGCAACAAAATGTATTTTTATAAAAATAAAAAATAAAAATCTCATATTATAAAACCTTTGTTACAATTTACCTTTCCAGGTGTAAAAAAGGACTTCATCTCTGGAGGAAGGTAATTTTTTGTGTTGCTGAAATTCTGAAAAATGAAAGCAACTGTTTTTTATTATCAAAAATAACAACAAAGCATCTGTGAATAGAATTTCCTGTAATTTAAAAAAATGCTATTTTCTCCTTCAGAGATACAAACCTTGTCTGGTTTGGTGAAGAAGCGTGAGGGAAGCACAGGGTCTTTTGGGGACTCCAGACTGTATGTGGTGCTCTTGGACATAACAATGTTCATGGCTACATCACACACAGTGTACAGCTTCTACAGCACAGAAGAAACTAAGGTTATTACAATATATATTGTAATTAATTTACAAATACATCCACACTTCCTATACCTCATTGGTTTTGGCATCTGTAGGCGACTGTGCATCTTTCGTCTGTTTTATGTTTTCTACCATTTTCCTGATGAAGGCGTGACTGTTGTTCTCATTTTTGGCCATTATGATCTCCAGGACAAACCACAGAGCCCTAAAGCAAAAACCAAACAAATTTCACAGGTCAGCATTTTAGCAGTGTTGTCTTCCGGCCAATAGGGTTAATACATTTTTAATGCTCTTTGACATTACTTACTCTTTAATTTCTTTTAGCTGCTCGATGTCTGACACTTTGACATAATCTGGGTCATGAGCCAAGAGGTGGATGGTATAGGGCACAACATACTCGGGCAGCAGGGAAAACAACTTGTCTATAAACAAATAAAAGATTTGAATCCAAGAGAAATTACAGTTACAGTGTGTCATTTCAAGCCTTTTTTCCCCTACCACTAATAGCAGCATGTTGTTTAAGATACTCCCGGCGGATGTTGACATTTTTGACCAGACACTGGCGAGCGTGGGCCCTCCTCTCCTTCACGGGGTCCTTGGCACATAAGGCGAAAATGGCCATGTACTCAAGGGGCAGGCGCAGGCGACAGAGCCCCCGGTGGAGCTTCTGGGCAAAACACTGTCGTACCTGGTAACACTCATCCTGAATGTGGACCAAAAGAGAGGAAAAATACTTAACCATTACTACCTCAACCAATATGTGTAATGCCATTAATAGTTGCAGCAGGGAAATAAATTGTAGTAATAGTAACAGCAGTGGTAAATTGTAGCAATGATAGAATAACGTAGTAGTAGTAGTGGAAGTAGTAAGAATAACAAAATAATGGAAATAGTAAAAGTCAGTAGTCAAATACTAGTAATAAGTAGTAGTAAGTGTAGACATAGTAATAAATAAAATAATAGTAATACAGTATTTGTAGCAGTGCTTACATTAATGACAAGCGCACAGAGCTGGTACTGTTCCAGAGTGATGATCTCATGGTAACACGGCTCCTGGGCCAGTTTTAGCAGAGCACAGGCTGCAGCCAGTCTCAGCCGGGACATGTCCGGTTTACTGCAGGACGATGAACACACAAGTGTTAGTTTTTGTGATTTACTTGCATAAAAGTATTCAAAGGCAAAGTTGCGTACCCCATCCTGCCCTGCTCTGTCAGGTCTCCGTCGCTGTGCAGAATGGCAGTGAGCATCCTCAGAGTGGAGTTTCCAGATTTACTCTGGTTGTTTTTCACTCCCAGTAACCACCGCACCATTAGCTTTATGCCCTGGATCTAGACACAAAACCAATATATTTTATCTCACTGTTAATAAAAAAAAGTATAATTGTATTTGCATGTTTATGTATATTATATTATATATAAATAATACATATAAGCTGTAGTTTCAACAACAATTTGATAATAATTGTACAAATCATTCTTCAATGGATTGCTGCTCATGACTAATCATGACTTTTTGAATAACTAAAAATTCACCTTTGCTTGAGTCTCAGGGGACACTTCATCATCAGGTACCCAGAGTTTAGTTGTCTTTTTGCCTGGGATCTACAAAGAAAAAAATACACACACTCAAATTCATTCTAATGTTATGCATCCATAATGAGAGGATATAGATACCCTGTCGTTCATAAGCAGATCCTTCACGATGAAGTTGGCGACTAAAGATTTGAGTGGTGCCGCAAACTGCTCCGGGGCGAGCTGTGCCAGGTGTCCCAGAGTGGTGAGCGGTGTTATAAGCTGCTCTAGATTAGCAGGGTCCAAGCCTTTGTGTAGGGGCTGGAGAGGAACTAAAATATTAATATTACATTCATGGCATATGGCAAACACTATTGTATTGTGTTCTGCTTACCTCAAAGATCTGTGCAAAATGTGTGTCTCTATTGGTGAACATGGCGTTGATGCAGTGGATGGCATATTTGGCCTGACGTGGGGGGCCTCTCTTTGCCTTGGACTGCAGTACAGGCAACAAAACACTAGAGGGCACAGAGGGAAAGTAGTTGTCAGTGCGTATTACATCAATGAGCACTGCAGCAGAATCAACGATGTAAAAAAATCATTAATGTGCAGTACAATATTGATGACATTTTAATGAACATTGAACAGATTTTAATTTGCCATTTTAATCACACTGCATTTTGTATTTTTGTCTTTCTATGTCTTTTTTGCATCTGTGGTTAAGCCTGAAATATGGCTTAATAACATTTTAATGATAAGAAGCTATTTTTTACAACCATTACAAGAGGACCAAAAAAAATCTTAAGTTCAAACTACAAAATTCTTTTGTAAAAGGATTATTATCTCGATAACTTTTTTCCTATCAGACTTACGATTTGATGTGGGGGAAGCTCTCTTCCATCTTGCTGCCTGTGTTTTTGAATATCTGCAGCGCAGCTTCAGCCACTTTCTCATCGTCCATTTTCAGACATCCCAAAAGAGACTCGAATGTCTCCGCAGAGTGGAACGAAACGGGGTGAGTGAAAGACAGCACCTGATTCAAGAAACAATACAAGCTGGTTTAATGAAGTGGACTAAGGATAAAAAAGTCCACCCAGTAACTTGTTTTATTATGAACAGTGTTTTGTTTACTCATGTACTTGATGTTTTGGTTTACCACCCGTAGTTTAGTTGTGTTTATATTGTAGTTTATGCAGATTGTAGTTAAGTATTATCTTTAGTAAGCTGTGACTGTAAATTTTTCTTTGCGTAAGATTTAAGAGTACAGCAAGTGTTTGTTACAATTGTGCCATTACAATCTAAAAGACACATTAATAAACACATTTAGTTGCAATCCATGAGAGTCTTTCATTTTAGATTTTTGTATCCTTTTACTTACGTAATTTAAAACTTGTATTAAGCCTAATTATGATAAATTGTATGCATCTCCATATATACTAATTTACGACTGTGACCATGTATTTACGCCTTGACGATAAGTCTACAAGCCGTTTGAAGTGTTTATGTTTCAAATGTGTCTTTACAATCTCTATAAACCTGTACAAATCCAACTAAGGGGAAAACCACAGGGAGGCATTCTGCTCAACTGCACAATCACATTCTGTTGTTCTTTGTGTCATTTGCATTCCCAGTTTCACACTGTATTTAATCACAGCTGACTGAGCTACAGATGGTGATTTACAATAAAAGGCCTCTGGAGCACCAACATAAGCCTATTATGGAAAGACAAGTGTTTTCTTTAAGCACAAGAGGACTTTTTTCTATGTCATTTTACAGCCTTTTGTACAGCTTTACAGACAAGGGCAGCAAAATGTGCCATAAAAACAAGTACTAATCCAGGTCGAGTTCAGAAACAGAACAATTAAGATCAGGGTGCGTTCACACTTTGTTTGGTCCTGGATTAACGTCAGTTTAAATGTGACGTAGCCGCGGCGTTGTCGCGGCGTAGTCGCGGCGTAGTCGCGGTGTAGTCGCGGTGTCTCTCGTGGTGTGCCTGCAAGTGTGAAAGTATCCTTACTGAACCAAAACAAAATTTAGGAATTACAGAGGTTAAAACCTCCGTTTTTACTTATTTTTTTAAAATGGCAGAATAAATAAGTCAGGTTGATAAATATGTACCTAATACATGAAAATCAAGTGTCAAGTGTTTTTCCTTTATACAACTAGGGCATCGTTTCACCTTGAGCAGTTCTAGTCCCGCTCTGATGGCCTCTTCAGTGGGAACACCCTCTTCCTCATCATCTGCTGTGCCTTCTATAGACTTGTTCACCTGTTTTATCAAAGCACTGAATAGAACAAAAGACACAAATTAGTTATAAATGTGTTATTTGTTTATAAAAAAAAACAACTATAATTTTAATGGTCTATTATTGCTTGTGGCTAAATACCTGATTGATTCTGTGTCAATGTGAACTGGAGCGATTCTCTCCAACAGGAACTTGACCATCTCCAAGAATGGGTTGCTAGGTTGTTTAGGGCTGCCGAGCTTTTTGGTGATGTCTCTCTGAAAACAAGATATATTCGAAAAGGAGCATCACTCACTCAGTCTATGCCATCAGTTACACCCAGGTTTAGAGTGGTCTTACTTATTAAGAGCCAACCTACATAACCAACGTAGATTAGGCACCATTCAAAATACTGTCTCAACATGTACTCAACATTACATTTCTTATAAATAAATATAGTACACATTCAAACTTAAAAGTTAAACAGATAATATTCTTAAATAGTGGAATAAGATGTTTACATATTCTAGTTAAAGGCAAACTATGTAACTTCTATGGTAAGGGGATCACCGGTGTATCTCCAAGGAGACTTGGAATGTTCCACAGATGACATTAACCTTGTCTACCCATGGAGAGGCAATCCTGCTCACAGTAAGAATGCATCATTTTCAAGGTGAAATGAAAGATGGAGAAGTTTAATGGCATACTGCAGAGCCTCCACCAGAAAAGTTATATAATAAGTCATAGTTTAATATGATTTTTGTGAAATTAATTTATTTTAAATATGAACAGGACAGGACATTACTCACCACACATATTTCAGCCTGTTTGCAGGAGCAGGAGGGACTGACCAGGGTCTCCAGCTGGTCTCTGATCCTCTCATCATCATCCAAAACTTGGGCCAACTTCTTCACAAAGTCCTGGGCTTTACCTGGGTCTGGCAAATTCCCTATGGGCAAAAGAGGAATTACAAGAGACATTTAATAGGTGTGCCAAGTTTGTAATGTTAATGTTACTATACAAGTAGCTGTTTAACTTACTTGTGATGACCATGACTTTGGCAAATACCGCTTTGTTTGACGCTTCAGACTGAGATGATTAATATGAAACAATTACACACAAAAGAACACTCTAAAAATGCATGAAGATGATCACTTGTGCAGACTTTGTGAAATTCATTTACCTTGGGCTTTTTGACCAGGTCAAGCAGATCTTTTACATGGTGCCTTAGCATATTCTGGCATTTCCACATCTCGTTCAAAGCCCTGCAAAAATTGGAACACTCGTTCAACCCAATGATAACCTCTTTACTGAATGCAGTAAAGGATATGAAGATTAGGTTACTTTCAGTTTTGCTGAAGGTAACCTAACCATCCTTATACCTATACTCACCTGTATTCACTATCCCTCCTCTATACATGTTAATGGCATGTAAATTAGAACTACTACTTAAAATGCATACATACTACATAATTCACCAATAAATAACTCTTTCTATGTTGTGTAAAACGTTTATTTCAGTTGCTAAAACGTACTTGACAGCATTAGTGTCCAAAGTGGCGTAAAGGTAATAGAGACACTTCATCCTCTCCGTTGTCTCCAGGTTGTGAGGAACCATGTACTGTGCAAAGACTCGCTCCACCAATAACCTGCAAAGAAAAGATTTACCATCAGTTTTATGACAGAAATTGGTCATAAAATTATAATAAAGAAGGTTCAGATCAGCTTCATAAAACGGTGGAAAGAAAATTGAAAAACTGGTGGACATGGTGGATTTAATAAAACCAACCCATTTCAAAATTTAAATTGAGTCTAGTAATAAAATAACTTTTTCAGTATTTGTATCCACTGAAGGACATCTCCAAATGTCCTGGACTGACGTGTATGAAACGGTGAATTCTAAACAGTGAGTTGGAGAAGATGTAAGATAATGGGCCCCTGTCGATCAGAGGAAGATGCACCGTTTCAGTATTACAACAGACAAGAACCTTTAACCCACATACACACTTCTACTTTATAGGATCTTTCATTACAGGTGGATGATATGCCAAGAAATTATACACAATATTTTAACACACAATATTTTAAAGCAAAGATCACAATTACGATTTTAACACAATCTTATCTGCTTTTAAGGGGGTAATAATTCCTCTATCACTTACTCAGAGCATGACAATACCCATCAAAATACAAAATTTCTTATTGTTGCATGCACAATGAACTTGGTAATAACAGTTAAAAATAAATGTAAAACATTTGTTTTATTAAGATCTTATATTTTTGTGTAACCACCAATAAACAAAAAAAAAAAAAAAAAAAATAAAACCTTATATCATCATAGATAACTGCCAGATAAAATCTTCAAAACAAACTAAATCTGAAGCGTTATTTGTACACCTGTCGTCGATGCTGTTCTGGTAGTAGATGTGCAGCAGTTTGTCTTTGATCCAGGAGATCTGCTTGGATGCCTCACGCCCTCCCTCTCCATTCAGAGAGTACTTCCTGTAGACTGACGCCAGTCCCATCATGGCCTCTTTACGAACACGCCACTGAGTGGAGACAGAGACATAGACAGACGATGTGAGAGCCTGTAAGCTGCAAGTATCAAGTTCTGTATTAAACCATTTATGCACTTTAGAGTTGTACACTACTATTGTATATATGTCTACTATTGTATATATTTCTACCTCCTGCATGCTCTTATTTGTATTTATTTAGTGTGGGGTTTTTTTGTATGTGTTGTTGTATGTCGCACTTTATCACCGAAGTAAGTTCCTAGTCTGTGAGCTCTGCTCACGGTCAATGGCAATAAAACTTCTTCTGATTCTGATACAACTGGAAATAAGGCAAAATAATTTATTAAGTCATCATTTAATACTGGCACATCTGAAGGCTCTGCAAGGGCATGCAGTTATTTGGATTTGATTTTAAAATGAACATTTATAGGGAAAGGAAAACATTTTAAAACATGCAAGAGGCAGCCAGGCAAGAAAACAATCTGAGAATCTCAGTGGTTTCAAAGTGACATTGCCATAGCAATTAACTAAATATTTGCTCAGTGGAATGGTGAAATGTCCTCGAAATGGCACTTCTAAATTGAAGTTGAAACCTATGAATAACAGTGATTATGGTGTGAAACAAGCTTGTTTTTTTCTATTATTTTCTATTATCCTAAAATCAAACCTGGTGGAAGCACTCACCCTCTTGTCCAGAGTCCTCTCTTTAACAAAGTTGAGCAGTGCATCATTGACCAGAGACAGGTCCTTCTTGGCTGCGGTAACTATAGAGACAATGACATCATGGCGGATGGCCTCCTCTGGATCATGTGACCTGACCTTGAGGAATTCTGGGAAAGAAAGAGGATACGAGATGTAGTGAGGTGCAGCGCATATGAACCAAATGAGGAATAATGAGTTGCCCTCAATCTTTTACGTTTAGTGATTTTAGTCAACACTTAAATTTGAGTATTTCAAGCACCCTGATGCGTAAACTCTCATAGTAGGATATTGATGTGGGTAAAGATAAAAAAAAATATGTTGTTACAACACGTCATGTTGTAAATGTAACATCACCATTACATTTTTGCTGCTCCATCTACCTCTGACTTTCCCGGCCAGTGTTGAGGTGTCTTACCTGTGAGGTCTTTTGCCAGGTCTGGGTGGTTCATTAGACAGTGACTGGCGAACTTAACACACTCCAGTCGAATGGGAACATGGATATCATTAAACCTTAAGAGAAAAAAAATGCAGCTTGTTTTAGAAGCTGTTCTCACACATCACATTCACACCTTTCCTTCAGCAGAAACTCTGTGTCATAGTTTGGCACAAATATTGTGCACAAAGAGACATTTTGTGCAAGGAGCAGCCAAACGAGGCAGAATTCAAGCCAAGGCCAATTGGCCTTAGCTTTAATTCTATGGCACAAAAACAAATTTACATCATTTGGAAATTAATCCGCTCTCAGGAATTGAACATTAGTATATTGCCCCTTTTGTTAATGTATTATAGTAGTCTGTGTAATCCCTCAGTTGTTGAGGTATGATCTATGGCAAAAGAAAAAAATCAATTCTACCAACTGGACAAAAGTTTTAGAGTGAAGACATTTCGCTGCTCATCCAAGTGGCTTCTTCAGTTCTGGTCAGATTGCTGATGGACACCGCCTTACATCTATAAAGTTTTGTCCAGTTGACAGAATTAAATTTTTCTTTTACTATGTATTATGGTAGCTAAAAATGTGCCAATTGTTAAAAGCCACAAAAAAGAAATACACTTACAGTAATGTAGTAATGGCTCTATAGCACCCTGATCAGTGAAATATTATATTGATATATTGACGGTTTCTTTGTAAGCTGTGGAGGACTCACCTGCCCAGGTAGCACTGCCACAGCGGCTTGTTCTGCGCCGCCAGCTCTGAGTCTTTGGCTCCAAACATTTTGGCCAAAAGCTTCACCACCTGCAGCCGCTCGTCATTGTCATTACTCTGCAGAAAATAATAAAATCATTATGATAACACAATAAGCTTTCCCTGTTATTTTTGCAGCGTTTTGGCATTAATAGGGCTTTGTTTGAACATATCAGCTATGCTTACTTACCTTACCCTATGTTGTATTGACAAAGACAGACTTTCTTTCTTGGTGTAATCAAGTTCATTATTAAACAACTATGGTACAGTGAGGCAAATAAGTATTTGAACACCCTGGGATTTTGCTAGTTCTCACACTTACAAATCATGGAGGAGTTTGAAATTTTCATCTTAGGTGCATGTCCACTGTGAGAGACAATCTAAAAATAAAAAAATCTGGAAATCACACTGTACACACACATTGTTACCTGTTGCCTTTGTTTGCAATTATAGCGGTCAAACATTTCCAGTAGTTTTTCACCAGGTTTGCACACAGATCAGTCAGGTTTCTGGGCTGTCGCTGAGAAGAGTTTGAGCTCCCTCCAAAGAGGTTCTATTGGGTTTAGGTCTGGAGACTGGCTAGGCCACTCCAGAACCTTGATATGCTTCTTACGGAGCCACTCCTTGGTTCTCCTGGCTGTGCTTCGGGTCATTGTCATGCTGGAAGACCCAGCCATGACCCATCTTCAATGCTCTAACTGAGGGAAGGAGGTTGTTCCCCAAAATCTCGCAATACATGGCCCCGGTCATCCTCTCCTTAATACAGTGCAGTCGTCCTGTCCCATGCGCAGAAAAACACCCCCAAAGCATGATGCTACCACCCCCATGCTTCACAGTAGGGATGGTGTTCTTTGGATGGTCCTCATAATTCTTCTTCCTCCAAACACGGTGAGTGGAATTAAGACCAAAAAGTTCTATTTTGGTCTCATTTGACCACGTGACTTTCTCCCATGATCCTCTGCATCATCCAAATGGTCAGTGGCAAACTTAAGACGGGCCGTGTGCTGGTTTAAGAAGAGGAGCCTTCCGTGCCATGATTTTAAACATGACGTCTTATTGTATTACTAACAGTAACCTTGGAAACAGTGGTCCCAGCTCTTTTCAGGTCATTGACCAGCTCCTCCCGTGTAGTTCCTGGTTGATTCCTCACCTTTGTTAGGATCATTGAGACTCCACGAGGTGAGATCTTACATGGAGCCCCAGTTCGAGGGAGATTGACAGTCATGTTTAGCTTCTTCCATTTTCTAATAATTGCTCCAGGATCGTTTTTCATCAAGCTGCTTGGCAATTGCCCTGTAGCCCTTTCCAGCCTTGTGGAGGTCTACAGTTTTGTCTCTTGTGCATGTTGACAGTTGTTTGGTCTTGGCCATGTTAGTAGTTGGAGTCTTACTGATTGTATGGGGTGGACAGGCGTCTTTATGCAGCTAACGACCTCAAACAGGTGACTAACAGGTCTTGAGGGTCAGATTTCTAGCTGATAGACAGGTGTTCAAATACTATTTGCAGCAGTAACTATATATATATATATATATATATATATATATATATATATATATATATATATATCTATATATCTATATATCTATATATCTATATATATATATATATATATATATATCTATATATCTATATATATATATATATATATATATATATATCTATATATCTATATATCTATATCTATATATATATATATATATATATATATATATATATAGAGGATTTTACTAGGCTGGGAGAATATGAAAAATCTACCCTTTTATTTCAAAATTATACTGTATGTTGATGTTATCATCTTCTCATCTATTCAAAACAACCAATAATTAAGTTCCAACTTATTGTTTAATATTTAATAAATGTACCAACAGCAGCATCTGTATTTGTGTTATGATGGAAAGCTTTATAGAACAATTTTAGACCTGGCCCATGGCAACAATAGTGCAGTCCATGTATATTAACATCTAGTCATATTTAGACAGGATTTCTCTAAAGTGGTTGTGAAGTATTCCTCTGCTGGGAACAAACCCAGATAAGAAGTGACCCTTTTCAGACTGATTTAACTTAGTGCATAATGGTTTAATAGAAAAATCAGTTCCAACACAGTGGATACAATAAACAAGGCATAAAAGAACTCTGCTCCTCGCTTATCCTCTCCTGAGCATTGAAGGAGAGGAGAAATTGAGAGAAAAAGATAAAAATGTGTTAAAAATGGCCTAGAGGAAAAACAGAGCTGTGAAGCGCTGGGGGAGATTTTATCATAGCTATTATTTTTGATGAGACTGGAGTGAAATACAGGCCGCACTAACAGTTAATGAGTATTATCCATCAGAGATACTGCAGAGGCAACATTATGCTGACTGCTCCATCTTTCTCATATGAATCAACCCACCTCCAGCAGTAGTCTATCTGTGTATATGTTTGTATTGACTAAAATGCTTTGAGTGTTTTGATCTGAAGTGGAGAGAAAATCAGATAATGTGAGAAGCAAAGTAGAGCCTGCGTTGTTTCTGCTGCCACCACAGATGACAATAAGGTTACATTTTAATAGTGCTATTTGTCTTGTAAAGTGCAATAAGACGAGGCAGAGCAAACAGTCATTAAGTCATTTATTATGACTAATGTGGAGGCAGGCAGTGCAGTTTAATGCTACACTTGTGCATAATAGGGTTTGGTGACTAAGCATAGTATATTCAAACAATACATACTCACAGTGATCCAACCATTCCAAGAATTTTCTCCTTTTTTCCATATGCAAGTGGAGCTTTTAGTAGAAAATTCTTTAGATTACATTGCTCGCTGGTTTGATTCATGATGTCAAGTTTAACAAATCAATCATCAACACTGGGATACTCATACTTTTGGGAAATTATTGTGTAAGACTTATCTGCAGCAGTAAACTATTCCAGGAAAAAAAAAACCTTCAAAAATTAACAATACAATGAGCCAAATGATAACCTTTGATATCAACTTCCAACATTCCATCAGAAAACTACTACTAAACAAAAACTATATTTCCCAAATATATTTAAATGCCTTTCAGGATGCACAAAGACATGGCTATTATAGGTTTAAATTGATTCATATTGTAACAATGATTCACAAACTGCTGCACAAATATCCTATTCAGCGACAGTAATCATATAATGAGCTTTTTGTATTACCTTGAGTTTAAACTCGAGTTGTGGCAGCACTGACAGCAGCAGATGACTGTCAATGTTGTACAGCTCCAAAATGAGGTCGAAAACATGTTCGGACAAATCGCTCACAGACGTCTTGCCCAGCATCAGCACCTGGTTAAAAAACTGCAAAGGAGATGAGAGAGACAGAGCAGATAGTGTTAAGCTCAGCTTTATCTTATTATACAAGATAAGGTTCACTCAGAGCAAAGGCTGGATTTCATGATGAAGATAATCAATAGTAACTTTAATCAAAAAACAAAAACAAAAAACAAACTCATCACAATTCTTTAGGTCACAATATAATCAAATTTTAGAAGCAAAATTAAAAATTTCAATTGAATATATACTGTAAAAACACAAGTCTGTAATTAGTACGAGCAATTTCTATGAAGCCATTTTGTCACATTAACTTCATTTTCATCAGACAGTTTGATGTAATAAAGCTAATGGGAATGGTAAACTATTTCACAATGTGAATGAAAGACAATGAAGGATTTCAAGTTGTTTGCTCTTTAAGTCAATGATTGGACCACACTGTATTGTTACCCCCACTTGCGAAAAGGGAAAATTGAAAATGTAAAATATATTTTGTCATGTGTATAAAATACACATTAAAAATATTTTAATGAACTATATTAGTCTGTAGTACATCAAACATCCTCTAAAATTTATGTGCTTATCCTATTACAGTACCAGCAACTAGGGATGGGACGATATAAAATTTAGACTAATGATTATAGTGACCAAAATAAATCGCGATTCACGATATTATCGCGAAAATTGCGAATTTGTTAACGTTCTGACGGCCTGGGCCTACTTTACAACTCTACAGGAATGTACATGTACTTCTGCGTCACCCACGCAAACAATCTACACATCAAATGAAAGTTACAGCGCTCCTCTTTTCGTATATACAAACAATTTTCACCTGGAATCACCACAGAGCTGACAGGAAAGATGTTTTTACAGAAAAGCCAAAAATGCGGATTTGGACTTCACTCACCTTTGAGGCTCTGATTCTGTCAAACCAACATATTCCACAAAGTCGGTCTCATTCGTTCCGTACAGGTCCAGAGAATATAATCCAGTCAAGAAATCATGTCCACAAAATAAGTCAGATCCTCCATCTCCAATCTGCTGCAGTAAAGTATTCCACATGCGAAATCTGGTCCGTCACTTTTTGGCATTTCTTTGGTCGATTTCAGACATAATAAACTTAAGACGGCGCCGACTTTTGGCCGTGTCTCAATTCACCAAAAATTCACCAAAGTGCCCTTAAGGCGCATTTAAGTCAGGGGGTACTTCGACCTGCACTTCGAGCAGTACATGGAACAGTTCATGTGACGAATTGGGAGACGGCCTTTGTTTCTCAGAGATAAACACACGTGTTAGCTTCTGATTGACAACAGTGTTGTCCAATAAGGTGGAGGTTGGGGCCGCAAACAGCGAATCAGTGCTACAGATGACTGAAGGTTTATGCCCCACTCTCCCCCGTGTAGAATCAACCAATCACATCACACACGTTTAGTGACGTTTTCTTCTTACAGCCAATGAGCAGTGAAGCACGTGTGTGACATGCCTAGATTTTCCGTTAACAGATGGACTTTACAGAGTAAACGAAGGGTGTTAATGCGCGCGCATTCTAGGCGCTGTTGTTTTGCTTCTAAACATGATGAAACAGACAAAACAAAGGAAGTACGCCATGGAGGACACTGTGGATGTTTGTACAAGTTAAACTAGAGGCGTCTCTGACCCGAAGCAGTTCGTGTCAAAGAGTGCAGACGGCTGTGGACTCAGGAGGAGAGGAGTTTATTTTTGGATGGATTGGATGCCGTTCACAATCTGTAAGCGTGGTTTATTCTTCTATTGACATGATTGTAGGTAAATATATAAGGTGTGTGTGACTGTAAAATGCTGTTTAGCTAACTACACACAACATAATCTACATTCAATAGTTTATGTGACTTACAGCTCAAGTTTGTCAAACACTGCAGGATGTTTGTCTCGTAAATGCGCGTGCATGTTGCTCGTGTTTTGCCCTCGGATCCGCAACTTTTTTTCGCCACCAGAACAGGCACAAACGCAACAAGTGTCATTGCTGTGACAGAGCGCCCCCTTGTGAGCAAAGACCAAAACTAGCATCTAAACGTTGTATTGAAACCAGAAACATGAGGCACTCTGGCACCATAAAGACTATTATAATCGTTCGCGATTTTGGAAAAATGCCACAAACGATTTATCGCGAATCGTTTCTATTGCGATTTACGATATTTTCGTATATTGTCCCATCCCTCCCAGCAAAAGATACTACAGTTACACAATCCACATTCATATTCTGCCATACAAGGTTATTTTACAGACAGAATCTACTTCTAAAAATAGTAAATACTAAATAATACTGCACTCATACAGGAAATTTCCTCACTGTCAAAAACATTTCCATATTAAAATACAATTTTGGTATGTATAACACTAGCCACTTACTTTTGTTGACATTATTGAAGGGAATTACTTCACTACTATGGCAAAATGGAATATTTGCTTTTCTGTAATTCTGCATGATTTTGCTTAGAGTCTGAGTTTCTTATAGGGTAGCGAAGTAGTGACTTAATCAGTCGTTTGAGTATAGATTAGGCAGTTCTTTCAATATGCCCTCATATTGTGTTTGATAGGAACCATGAGCTTACATTTGTGATGTATGGTTCGATGGCCTGGGCTGTCCTCTTTAGCAGAGCCTTGGCAAGGTCGTAGGCTTGTTTATTCAGATTCTAGGAAAGGGGAAAAAATTGGTTCAGCAAATCAACAAATATGTTTTCCAAGTAACAAAAAATGTGTGCTCAGTTATGTATGTATTCATTGGTGTATTCACTGGTGCATTCACTTGCATTTTCCTACTGCAATACCCACATTCGCCTGCAGGGGTCTCACTGAATTGAAAGTATAGAAAATGGTATTTTCAGAATCTACAGCCAAAACAAACTTCTACTGAACTATTACCAAAACAACGCTGGTGGCCAGTGCAGCCTTCAGGTTGTGTTTCACCATTCACTCAACTTGAACAGTCAGAAACCTGATTTTATTTTATTTTTTCTGAAAATAGCACCTGGCAAGCCAGGTTTAAGACATATACATAATAAATATATAAATAAAAAAAAAAAAAAAAAAACAGTTTGAAATTGTGGAAAAGACAAAAATATATGGGCCATTAAGACAAAACATTGTTCTTATCAAGTAATCACTGAATCAAAACCAGATGATGATGATGTGGTAACCATGACCGTGAAGTGGGCAATGTGGTCTTGCCCAAAGGTACAACAATGGCATGCAATATTTGAACTACTGCCCATCTGGCTTCTGGGTGAATGCTTATCGCACTGCTACAGTATCTACCAATTAACGCTAATAATGATAACACTTGTATAGTGCTTTTCAAGATGCTTTACTTCAGGAAACAAAGTTTCCTTAAGTAACTTTAGACAAAAGTTATTTCAAAGGCAGTTTTGAAGAGATGGGTTTTAGGCGAGAGAATAATGATAAGAGCAAAATCTAAATGTATCTTGTTTTGTAAAAATTCTATTGGTGCTACTTCCACATAAGCCTTTACTATATTATTGTAGCTATCTATATTACTGATGTGTACCTTGTGCGCTGGGACCAGGTTGACGAGCACAGTGTCGAGCAGCTCCTGGGACACGGTGTCTCCTTCACAGATGATAGAGCTCATCAGGTCCACCATGTGCATGTGCACCTTCTGGTTGTGCCCATTACTATGGAGACAAGGCTGAGGTCAGGATTCTGTACTGAATGTCACACCTTCGTTCTGTAGATTTTAACAGAACATATGACACAACACAATGACATCTGTTTGGTGTAAGAGGATGGGAGATGGTTCATGTGAAACAACTACAACGTGAAGAAAATGGGTTAAATATTTAGACTAAATCATTGTTAATCTTGGTGAAACACTGAAGTAGCAGTACAAACTTAGAGTAGATTAAAAAAAAATTATCCAATTTTATCCATAAAAATAAAATAAAAACTATCCTTAGATTCCTGTTAAATATTTCTAACACTTGTTTACCACAGGCATAATACTTATAACTTCTTGAATGGAGCAGTTACAATTTTTATTTTTTGGGACAAATAAAAGTTTTTCATATCTTGTCAAAAGATAATTATTAATTATGTATGTATGGCCAAATGTATCAACATATGACCACTATGTCATACATCGCCAGCATGTAGCACATTGTTGTTAAAACATTTTAAAATACATAACTATAATTGTTTTCACAGCAGAAAAACAGTGTAGTTTACTTGCAGTTTCCACATATTGGGAGCAGCCGCCTCCACAGCGTCCACGAACGTGTGGCGTGGGTGCACTTGTTTGACAGCAGGAGGGAAAACTTCTAACCTACATTTGTTCTGTGGCTGGTGGCCAATTCTCAACAAAGCCTGGCTCTAATTATCTTGTCTTTTATTCAAACACAAAATCGCAACATTTTATTTTATTTTCATCTTGCCTGCAAACAGTTATTAAATGATCTTTATATTGCGTACAAAAACAATATTGTTCACTAGCCCTCTGTGGGCAAAAAGCCAAATTTGCACTGCAGTCAGTATCCAGGCCTCAAGGTTGTGGAAAAACAGAAGAGAAGGGCAATCGAACAAACAACTGGACTGAGCTCCAGGCACCGGCTCTTGTTATTACTGTGGTAAAACGCCCATAGGTGCAAGAGGAAGGCTAGGAAACAGCTGTGAACTGGAGACATATGTAGGACTCAAACATGGACTCACTTGATGACCTGAAAGAGTGTTCGGTAAAGCTGAGTGAAGATCTCGTTACTGTCCTCCAGCTCAAAACAGATGTTGTAGGACTTCACCCAGGCGATGTTCTGCAGAGGAAGTAACAAGGATTTAGTAAAAACTATACTGTCAGGCCGTTTGTGTGTAATGTAACACAGGTCTATATTTAAAATGTGTACTAAGTAACTTCTGCTAGAGAGTCTGCCACCTTCTCGTCACAATGGAAATGCACTTACTTTATCTTGAATGTTCCACACTATGGCATTGTGGTATGGTAGGTGACACCTTGGCAAGTTTCAGGTAAGTGGAGAAGACTGCATGCTAATAATGCCTGTTTTTTAAGGTATATTTTACTTCATCAATGCCAGCTTGACATTTTAATGCCCTACTACAGAACATTACAGGCAAAGCATCCAACATTTAAATGGCAAAAAGCAGGTGTCAGGCCCCCAGAAAAAGTTACATAATGCATCTTTAATGAAGATGGATGCAGGTAAACTAATGTATAGCAAGTTCAGAGGGCTAGGCTCCAAAATATACCACCAATAACTAAAGTCCAGATTCACACAGAAAATGTAAAAATTTGCCATCTTAAATACATTAACATAAATGCTAGAAGTCAGGAGAGAGAGTTGCAGAGGAGAAATATAAAACTTCATTTTATGAGTAAATGGCCCTCACTGGTCAGGCCCTTGCATGAATACTGCATATCATGAGCATATTTTATTCATCGAATTGGGAAATCTTATTAAGTTAGGCAATGAATGTGAAATATGATGAAATGCTAAATATTTAATCTCAGATTCTCATAGAGCTTCTGCAGTAGACTTTAGAGCTTGTTTCACATGCAAGAAATCCTTAAGCAACCAACTAAAGTGAATTTTAGAAATGAAATCACTGTGAAATTAGATTGGTTGGTGTCACACACACAGGGACATCCTAATTCTGTTGAGCTGGAACCATCATCTTGTCTTCTTCACTGTGTACATTATATAATGTATAACTCAAGCCCTTTGGTACACATTGACATTCCTTCACAGATAATTAGTAAATAAGCAATGACAAAAAAAAAAAAAAAAAAAAAAAAAAAATACTGCTTGCAATGGTCCTCACCTCGAGCAGATAGAAGTATCTGTTGAACTGGGCACTCTTTGTGTCCTCCAGTCCCTTCAACTGTCTCGTGATAAACATGAAAATGTCCTGGAAAAAAGTGAACATTTACAGACTGTTAATGGAATTTTTTCAGTATTCACACTTGTTTAAATGAATATCTAGCTTCAAAATTAGTTTAAGCATCTTGGTATTGAACACAAACACACATAAAAGATAGTTGAATCATTCCAGGTAATTTAAACACTACGTTTTTACAGTAGCTCTTGCCTGCTGGTCCCTCCTCTGAGCTTCATTACAGAGTTGTTTACCTTGAGTTTATCAGGAGATGTGTACGGGGCCTCAGGGGCATAGATCCTGAAGATATCTGCCAAACAGCAGGCCACCAGCAGACGCACATCTTTGTCGGGGTGTTTGAGAAAGAAGTCTGAGGCCAAGTGCAGAGCTAGGTTCAGGTACAGCTCCTTCTCCTCCTCTGAGTCCTGGTCCATGTCCATGAAGGTCTTCACCACCATCTGCAGATGAGACAGGAGGTGCAGAGACAAGTGAACAGGGAAACTCATGTAGAATTTATACATTCAGCTATTTCTCATTTTGAGGTAGAGCTGAGTGATTAAACATAATCCACAATTGTCATTTCTTAATATTGCTCAATCACATAAAAAGGAATCTTATCAAAAACAAATAAGTATAGCTTTCAAAATGAATTTTCTTTTTCTCTATAAAAAAAGACCCATTGACAATTACAACTGATTGTAATAGGCATCATATTTAGCACCCCCACTGAGATTCAGAGACTTTAGGCCTTTTTTTTTTTTAATTATTATTATCGCCCAGTAGCAAATTGGGCTTAAAGGTTTTTTTTTTTTTTTTTGTTTTTTTTTAGTACTAAAAACAGCATCATTACATAATGCACTTTTGCCTCTCACTGGGAGATAAACCCAACACAACAAATCACTGCATTTGAAAACACTAAAAAGGTTTTGGTGTGCTTCAACAAAAAGCAAAAAGTTGGCATTTTTCTCTCTTTGACATTTTTACACACCTTTAGTCGGCGGACCATCTCTTCTTTGGAGATTTTGTCAGAGATCTCCTTGACCCCCGGAGGGTAGGTCACCTTCCCGTCTGCGGCTCGAGCTTTAGAGTGAGCCATCCTCTCAGCTCTTCACTGCCTGAGGAAACACAGACAACCACACTTTACTCTCACTCATAGATTTACAGTATGCAGCCATTTTATCAAAGTCACAATAGCAGAGACATTATCAATATCTCGATATACCACAGTGATTTACATCCAATTTACCTTTGTAAACAAGAGCCTTCTTAAGCCAAGTTTATTTTAGACACATACACCCACTGCCATTACAATCCCAACATTCATACACACATGACATGGCAGACATGGTTCTACATAATCAAGGATTCAAGTAAATATAGGGATACTGAGTGAAAGTTTGCACTTAGCAAATTGTGAACTCAGAGCCAAAGCTCATTACACTCATTATCAGGACTCAGCTTTTTTCCATTTGATCAGCCTTGATGTCTATAAGAGCTATAATAGAATAAATAAATTGGAAAATGTGTCTCAGATAAAATGTCCCTGAGCTGTGGGGTGCCCCAGGGGTCAATTTTGGGACCCCTGTTGTTCAATCTGTGCATGCTGCCATTAGGCCAGTTAATACGCAGCAACAATGTGTCCTACCACAACTATGCAGATGACACTCAGATTTATGTCTCACCTGCAGCAGATGAATATGGACCAGTGGATTCACTCTGCCACTGCATCCAGCAGATCAGTGTGTGGATGCAAAACAACTTTCTTCAGCTAAACTCAGACAAGACTGAAGTCATAGTCTTCGGCCCACAGAAACAGAGAAAGTGTGACACCTCCAGTGTCCCTCTCTAAAACCTTCAAATCAGGCTAGAAATTTAGGGGTAATAATGGACTCAGACTTGAACTTTAACAGCCACATCAAATCAATAACATCTGCAGCTTTTTACCATCTAAAAATCTCAAGGATCTGCAAAAATCAAAGGTTTACTGTCAAAGCCAGAGAGACTTATCCATGCATTTGTCTCCAGTAGGTTAGACTACTGTAACGGCCTGCTCACTGGCCTCTCCAAACGGGCCTTAAGACAGAACAGTACATCCAGAACACTGCTGCTCGGGCCCTAAACATAGGGAATCAGCATTTCAGTTTTATGCAGCTAAAACCTGGAACAATCTTCTTGAAGATGTGAGACAGGCCTCAACTTTAACAATGTTTAAATCCAGGCTCAAAACAGTTCTGTTTATCTGTGCATATGACTGAAAGGTTTTTAATCTGCGCTCTTTTGTTTTAATGTTAACTTTATTATTATTGTGATTATTTATGTTTTGATTTATGTGATTTTAATGTCTTTCTTATTCTGTAAAGCACTTTGAATTACCTTGTGTATGAATTGTGCTTTACAAATAAACTTGCCTTGCCTTCCCTATAATAGCAATTGTGACATTTTCTTTACGACTCTGCTCAAAAAAATGATTCAGCAACACTTTGTATCACTGCAGATAATGTCAAGAAGTCCATCACAGAGTAGTGTTGCCACGATACAAAACTGTCAAACTCTATTTCAATACTAAGGAATAGACTTGATACTCAATACTAATTCTTATACCACAATAATTAAAAACAGTCTTCTTTAGACAATAGAATGTGTTTTTTTTAACGTCCAGGTAGATTCCATATAGTGGTCCATATGTTGGTCTGTGTGGTCTTATACAGCTCAAGGGCGTTCTAAAGCTACTCAGGAAAGGTTCATTTATGTCCTGTGAATGGGACTTTAGTATTGATACTTCCAAATGTATTTAGGTTAGTTACTAGTTTTCATATAGTATCTGATTTCCAGTACTTTCCTACATTACTACATGCCAACAAATGGAGAACATTTAACCTGCAAAGTTAGGAGATTAAATTCATGAAGCAATTGTGTTTTAATATTTAAGCCAATGGAAATTCCAATGCATTTTGTTTAATTAAAATTAATTCTGCAAACCCCCTCCCTGAACCGCCACCTTAATGTGGTGGAGGGGTTTGAGCACCCGAATGATCCTGGGAGCTATGTTGTCAGGGGCTTCATGCCCCTGGTAGGGTCACCCATGGCAAACAGGTCCAGGGGGACGGGTCAGACTAAGAGCGGTTCAGAAGCCCTTTATGATGAAGAGACAACAAAGGCTAGTTACGTCGCCCGGACCGGCGTCACCGGGGCCCCACCCTGGAGCCAGGCCTGGGGTGGGTGCTCGAGAGCGAGCGCCTGGTGGCCGGGCCTTTCCCCACGGGGCCCGGCCGGGCTCAGCCCGAAGGAGCGACGTGGGGCCGTCCTCACGTGGACCCACCACCCGCGAGAGGATCCATAAGGGGCTGGTGCAGAGATATCTGGGCGGCAGTCGACGGCGGGGGCTTCAACGACCGGATTTCCGGACATGGAGACTAGGGAGGGGCGTGATTGGGAAGAACGGCCTCCCTGATCTGAACCCGAGCGGTGTTTTGTTATCGGACTTCTGTTCCAGTCACAGTTTGTCCATAACGAACATCATGTTCAAACACAAGGGTGTCCATCAGTGCACGTGGCACCAGGACACCTTAGGTCGGAGGTCGATGATCGACTTTGTAGTCGTGTCATCTGACCTCCGGCCGCGTGTTTTGGACACTCGGGGGAAGAGAGGGGCAGAGCTGTCAACTGATCACCAACTGGTTGTGAGTTGGATCAGGGGGGTCTTCAATTCGCACCTCCGGGAGAGCTTCTCTCTGATCCCGGGGGAGGCTGGGGACATGGACTCTGAGTGGGCCATGTTCTCCACTTCTATTGTCGACGTGGCTACTCGTAGCTGTGGTCGTAAGGTCTGCGGTGCTTGTCGCGGCGGCAATCCCCGAACCCAGTGGTGGACACTGGAAGTAAGGGATGCCGTCAGGCTGAAGAAGGAGTCCTATCAGGCCTTGTTGGCTTGTGGGACTCCTGAGGCAGCTGACGGGTACCGGCGGGCCAAGCGTGCCGCGGCTCGTGCTGTCGTGGAAGCAAAAACTCGGGGTTGGGAGGAGTTCGGGGAGGCCATGGAGGAGGACTATCGGACGGCCTCAAAGAAATTCTGGCAAACCGTCCGGCACCTCAGGAGGGGGAAGCAGTGCTTCACCAACACTGTTTGCAGTGCGGGTGGAGAGCTGCTGACCTCGACTGGGGATGTTGTCGGACGGTGGAAGGAATACTTTGAGGATCTCCTCAATCCCACTGTCACGTCTTCCGAGGAGGAAGCAGAGACTGGGGACCCGGAGGCGGACCCGTCCATCACCCTGGCCGACGTCACTGAGGTGGTTGGCAAACTCCTCGGTGGCAAGGCTCCGGGCGTTGATGGAGATCCGTCCCGAGTACCTCAACCTCTGGATGTTGTGGGGCTGTCTTGGCTGACCCGTCTCTACAACATCGCGTGGCGGTTGGGGACAGTACCGCTGGACTGGCAGACCGGGGTGGTGGTCCCTCTGTATAAGAAGGGGGACCTGAGGGTGTGTTCCAATTACAGGGGAATCACACTCCTCAGCCTTCCCGGTAAGGTCTATTCCAGGGTACTGGAAAGGAGAATCCGACCGATAGTCGAACCTCGGATTCAGGAGGAGCAGTGTGGTTTTCGTCCCGGTCGTGGAACACTGGACCAGCTCTATACTCGCCATCGGGTGCTCGAGCGTTCATGGGAGTTTGCCCAACCAATCCACATGTGCTTTGTGGATCAGGAGAAGGCATTCGACCGTGTCCCTCGTGGTGTCCTTTGGGGGGTGCTCCGGGAGTATGGGGTCCGGGGTTCTTTGTTAAAGGCTGTCCGTTCCCTGTATGACCAGAGCAGGAGCTGCATTCGCATTGCCGGCAGTAAGTCAGACTTGTTCCCGGTGCATGTTGGACTCCGCCAGGGCTGCCCTTTGTCACCGGTTCTGTTCATTATATTTATGGACAGAATTTTTAGGAGCAGTCAGGGGCTGGAGGGGGTCTGGTTCGGGAACCACAGGATCTCATCTCTGCTGTTTGCAGATGATGTTGTCCTGATGGCTTCTTCGAGCTAGGACCTGCAGCAGGCACTGGGGCGGTTTGCAGCTGAGTGTGAAGCGGCTGGGATGAGAATCAGCTCTTCCAAATCTGAGGCCATGGTTCTCAACCGGAAAAAGGTGGTTTGCCCTCTCCGGGTGGGTGGTGAGCCCTTGCCTCAAGTGGAGGAGTTCAAGTATCTCGGGGTCTTGTTCACGAGTGAGGGAAGGATGGAACGCAAGATTGACAGGCGTATCGGTGCAGCGTCCACACTGATGCGGTTGCTGTATCGGTCTGTTGTGGTAAAGAGGGAGCCGAGTCGAAAGGCAAAGCTCTCAATTCACCGGTCAATCTACGTTCCTACCCTCACCTATGGTCATGAGCTCTGGGTCATGACCGAAAAGCGGCCGAAATGGGTTTCCTCCGCAGGTGCTGGGCGCACCCTTAGAGATAGGATGAGGAGCTCAGTCACACGGGAGGAGCTTGGAGTAGAGCCGCTGCTCCTACACGTCGAGAGGAACCAGCTGAGGTGGCTCGGGCATGCTCAGGATGCTGGAAAATAAATTTAACCTAAAGTGTTGAAACCCATTACTAAAGCACAGGTGAAAACAGACAGACAGATCTTTTCAAAGCCTCACAGGTTTGGAACATTTACACAACCACAGTCTTTTAAATATCCTGTTTTTATCCTGTTTCATTATGGCCTCACAGCAAAGATGACTGCACTTGTTTATTGCATTCAGATTATGCTGAATTTGTTCGGGCTTTCAATGTTACTGCTGTATTTTACTGCAGGTTGGCAATGACTAACATTGCCACTGCGGTTATTGGATATATGAAAGTCTCTGAATACTTCACAGAAACCGGGAAATCTGCACAAGATTCATTGAACACCTCTTCATCTTGTTTCCTTTTCAGTTGGCTGCTTCGGAATCAAATTGAGTAACTATAGGTCTGAGATGGCAGAGTAGTCTGTTGTAGGAACAGTTCACGAACAGATAAATTCTTAATACAATCAAACAATTAAGGTTTTGTAACTACTTAAGATGGATGGTGAAAAATGGTCAAAATTTGCATTGCCTTGCGACATTAAGACATTGTGAATATTGAGCCGCATGTGTATTGTGAATGTGAAGGTTTATTTATTTATTGAACAATTTCATATTATATTGACTACTGAGAATTGTTGCATCCTTAATTCTTGCATGATTTTAGTTCATTAGTTCAGATCAGGTGTGCATAGAGGTAGGTCTTTGTCTAAATCCAGTGTTGATGGGGGTTCATCCATCTGAACAACAGCGGGTTTAGGCCCAGCTCAGCCCGGCTTTGAGTTAAGCTTCTTTGGTGTAAAGTGGAAGTCGCAACACAAAGAGCTCATCATGGTTTAATCAAAACAAGATTCTGAGATGATCATAAAGACGATGATCATAAAGCTAATAACACAAGGGCTACAATCAATAAAATATATTCAAATTAAAGACTGCTTCTGACATGCATTGAATTACTGCAGTATCAAAATACATGAAGTCACACTCTCCTTAACATACTGACTGCCGTTTTGGACATGGCTCTCGCCTTTAGCGTTGGCTTTAAACAACTTTCTGCCTCCTATGTGTATCGTGCACCAATGCACTTAATATGAGTCCTGATATCAAGATCTATTCTTTCTACCAGATTACCAATTCTAGCAAGTATCTGAGTCAGTAAAAGTATGACAGCACTGTATATTGTGCAAACATTATGAGACATTCACCATCAACAGGGGCCAAAAGTGAATAGTCCAATTCTAAAATTGATTGGCCTAAACCTTAATCCTGAACTGATACCAAATCCAGTCCCTACACCAGCATCAAACGCATCAGTGCAGGTCTTATTCAGGCTTAATGATGAACTGTTCTTTCGTAAGCAATACATTACAAATAATAATCTCGACTGTGAGTACTAAATATATTGCTTTCAGAAACCTAAAGCCATCTCATCAGTAAAAGCTGTAGCACTAAATGTAGCAAACGACACTTTCATTTGAGAATGATGTCTCAGGACAAAATTAAGTTGTTTGGACTGAAGCTCATTTTAATATTTTCACTGCACCATCTGGGCTCTGTGATGATGAGGTAAGTCGTATAAGCAGTAACGTCAACAATTACATAGAGTAAACAGAATGTCTACTGGGGTGACTCTTTAACTCCAATATCGTCTACATTTTCCAGTGAAGTTTCAAAGAGGGCAATCACTGGTAGAGTGGTTTACTTTTCTGTGTAAAACTATTGCGAGTTGCCAACTTTGTATAATAATGTCATTCCTAATACAAATACAGCCTGTAAACTGCAAAAATGTGGCTACAACCGTAATACACAAGAATTCAAATCAACACAATATCCTCTTTAATCTTATTTTGTATTCTGTGTTTAATTGCACTTTTTTATGCTGAATTTTCTGAAAATATCATCCCTCATTTGGGCTTTAACTGTGAATTGCTCCATGATTTTAAACTAATTTACATTGACAAAGGCAGACAGACATTGCATTGGAGTTGAATTTTTCTACAGAGCACACTTCATTGACTGAACTCGGCTGACAGCTTGCTCCAACAGCACTAAACAGTTAACACTCCCAAGTAAACATGGGACAGAACAAAGGGCATAAAAATATATAAAATATTTATTTTTCGTGAAATCAGCAATAGTTTCTAGTGTCGGTCAGTGTTGTCTTTTCTAATGAGGATTTGCCAATTACCGAGAGTTTAGGTCAGTAATTCTGTGAACGCACTTGTTGGTGGACATTGCAATGCTTTCAATCACGATTTTCAGTGTAGCAGTTTCATTGGGTTAAAGCAGACAAGAGGCGCACATCAGTGGAACCAGGAGTGACGCCAACAACAGCTCCAATCTGACCTGGTTTTACATCCCACAGCTGCTGCCAAACAATCTCTCCTACTCAGGTCTTTTCCCTGTTCCTCTCTCTCTGTTACTCAAGAATGAATAGTGCAGAATGTAAATGCAAAAGCTAAATATTTTATTTTATTTATTTGGTTCCTTGGATTAAAGCACTTTGAGTGGCCATTGAAGGTACAAAAGTGCTGAATAAATATGATAATTAACCATTTATTTATTTTTTATTTCCATTTATTCCTCTATTTTGTTGCTGGATCACTAAACAGAAAATAATCTAACAGCAAGAAATGCAACAACTGACCAATCAGGATTCAGAACATAGGGTTTCTCAGTAGAACACCATCAACCTGGGAGTAATTAACTTCAACTTGACAGCAGTAAACGGTCACACATGGACAAGAACAACAAGCTTCCACTGTCATATAGGGAGTAGAAGAGGCATTTTAAATTATAAAACAAAAAAATGTAGGTTTCCTTGCTCTTTTATAATGTAATATGCACAGTAATGTGGCCTCACAAAATGTATGCTTTTTATTCTTCATTAATACCAAACAGATCGTATATGTAGAAGTTCTAATTCACTTAGTGACAATTAGACACAATTAGAATGACTCTTTGCTTTTCAAAAACACAATTATCAAAATCTGAAATAAATGTTTCCTTCTAATGCAATATTGAGATCACAACACAATGGTTTATTATATACATGAATTAGCCAATAAATAAATAGATGGATAAATGTGTAGTTACATTGCCAAAACTTGCAAGATGAATCGTGAGGAGTTAAGCAAATACAGGTTTTGATCTTCATTTATGTCATATTCAGACATAAGGCATTGAGATTAAGTATTTAAGTGCTTTTGTGAAGTATTGAAAGGATAATGTTCATCCAGCCTCATAAGCTTTGCTAAATACTGAACTCTGACACAGTGACACGGTATGTCCTCTTTAATTGAACATACAGGCAGCAGAGCCCCAGTAAACACAGAAGAGAGCAGCAGCAAGGGCTGACCGCATGTAAACACAAACAGAAACCACAGCTATGACCAATAGACCTGTATAGGACCATAGTCCAAGTCCAACATGCAACATCCAAAAACACATCCCATCCAATAGTGTTTAAGATAAACCCAACCAGGCACATGAAGGCCACACAACCTACAGTAAACGAACATAAGCACAGAGATGACCAACATCCTATATAATATACTGTTCACAAAACATAGAAAGAACAAAGTGTTCACTTATACAAGAAGCCCCTTAATTCTGCATGTGACTCAAGTATTCCATTAAGTTTTTGTTAAACTCTTGAGTTACTAAAATGAGTGACTAAATACTCCAACCTTCGTGTTATAACGGAGCAGTTCTAAATGTAAATGCATTTTACTACAAGCAAAAAAAACAACAAACATGAAGATCACAGGCTGAAAGTCACGTTTCTTACACAAGATGATTCTTTACATTATTCTTCAGTCTGTGCCGTTCAACTACAGCCTTTTGTTGCATGATGCATTTATACACAGATGTACTGTAATCTCATCTTGATAACCAGCAGGACTCATAAAAGTAGTTTGAATAATCAGTAAAGCAAGCAAGTGATCCATTAAATCACTGAGACTCGCACCGCCAAAAGAAAAAGCACTGCGGCTCAGTCCATTAGACTCCACTTCATAATAATGGAGTCCAGAAACAGCCGCAAAAGCAACGCTCAAGCGCTACTAAGCATTTTATCACCAATCATTAACAATCAGCAGTCAATGCTTCCTTTAATTGTGTCCGTGCTGTGCTAGCGGCATGTGCAGGACCACACTTCACACACAATATTATTACTGTACTGTTGTTGGCAGCATAGGGCTGGCAGTAGCGAAGCTAATCAAATTAGCCGCTTGTAGCCTCCAAGCTAGCGATTCCTCAATGCATTGTGCTGGCTACATGCTAACTGAAGCTAACGCTAGCATGTAGCCTAGCCGCAGCCATCAGTGTCAGAGGGCGGACACATCCAGCAGCAGCACGCTCTATACAGGACCTGATCTGTCAGCCGCGCATTCAAAATCACTTAGCTATGTGGATGAATAAATAGCAAATATTTTACAGATGTCAAAGCTGAGATGCAGGTTTGAAAACAGCTAGCATTTTGTATGGCGCTGTACCGGGAGAAGCAGCGCTGTGAGCCCTGACGGCTGCGGGACAGAGGGAGCTCCTGTAGTCAGCTCCGAGAACATGAAGAACACATCCCACACTACACCTGCTCCCTGCCTCTGTGCCCAGCCTCACTATGCTCAACACAAAATACAGCTTTATAAATGCATTGTCTTGCCTGTAACGGTGAACTGTGATCAGTCGTGTCCTCTTCTGCAGCTCTTCCCCCTCCTGCTCCAAAATGGCGCCAATATGAGCGGCTCCAGAGCCCACTGGAGCAGCCTCCATCTGTGAGGGAACAGCGACCCCTACAGGCTCCCTGTGCGCCCACAGGTGCAGCCTCCGTCTACGGGAAACAGCGACCCCTACAGGCTCCGTGTGCATGGACCACATGTCTGTCATCACCGTCACACACAGGATGAGAAGAGTCAGGAAAAGGATTCAATTAAATCGATCTTAGGCCTATGTCAGTTCTAAAGATAAAATAGGATAATGACTGTTTGTTTAATGGATGAACGTAAGTGGATTATCTAATCTTAGGCTGGATGTTTTTAGCGTGTCTATATGGTTGACATATTTTTTAAGGCAGTAGGTACACTCTGCTTACAGTTCGTATGTTTAATAGAGCTCTTTAAAATGTCGCTGCTGAAATATCGCCTCCTCTGTCATACTGTAGGGGGCGCTCTAACACCGTGTATTGAGACGCTCCTGTTTTCAATCACGCAATCAGCTACAGCCCTGCGGCCGTGGAGCCCTGATAAACACAGGGCGAGATAAGTGTGCTTTCATGGCTGGAGGATGGATGGGTTCATATCTACGTTTCCACCCTTCAGATTCTGCGGAGTGCCGGGCCCCAGCAGTGCATGGGGCAAAAGAGAGGGCCGCCTCATTACACCTCATGGCCTCAACTACCTGGAACTCTGCAAAGCTTTCCTGTCCCAAGCCAGTCCCCCCATCCACCCACAGCACAAAAAAGCCAACACCAAAGACTGTGGCGTCCAGGTGAACGCTAAAGTGCACAAACTCATCCAGTGCTCGCTTGGTCCCAAGACCCTGTTCTGTGAGGACACTGAGGGCCCACTGTCCCCCAGGCCCCCCAGGAGTCCGGATGTGTACGTTGCTGACGGGACTCCTCCGGTCCGTCACCTGCGCTTTCTGCGGCCCGTGTCCATCTACTCCCCGGTGTTTGACCGCCGGCTCTTCCTCAAAAAGCTCATTGGGGGAGGAGACTATGAGCCGGACACGGCTGAGCTGGAGGACAGCGTGACGGAGGACCACAGCGAGCCGGACACGAGACTTGACTTGGCCTCCAAAGGCTCCAGTTTGCAGGTGCGTACCACAGGGTCCACTCTGCACAAGGTGACTATCTGAACAGAGGACTCTCGTCTACTGACGTGTTCAATTTGTAAGAACTAAGACCGCTTGAGGAAAGCCGTGAGTTAGGACCAATGAAAATGTTCATGTTGCTGATCCCAAACGTGAACACTGACAAGAGTACTATTTCATTTCAACAAGATCTGTTTTATAATATGTGATATGAAAAAATATATTATATGGGAACAATGACTGAGTGGTTAGAGGTTGGTCCCAGGTAGTATGAAAGTGGTGTGTGCGTGAATAATTGGTGATGGTCGGAGGGGCTGATGGCGCAGATTAGCAGCCTCACTTCTTTCAGTATGCCCCAGGGCAGCTGTGGCTACAATAGTAGCTTGCCATCACCAAGTGTGGAAATGAAAGATGACTATAATAGTGTAGTGTTTTGAGAGGCTTTGACAAGCCTGTAAAGTGCATTACAAGTGTGTAAGGCATTATTTATTATAAAACCATACTTTTTTCAGTTTCTGGAGCAGAAATATGGCTTTTTCCATTGTAAAAAGTGCAATGTCCGGTGGGAGAGTGCTTATGTGTGGTGCATCTCTGGAACCAGCAAGGTAAGGTTCACTTGTGTAGGCCAGAACAATTTAAAGCAGATTGCCTGAATTGGCAGGAACTAATTGATTTCATCATTAGGTGTATTTCAAGCAGCTCTGCCGGAAGTGCCAGGTGGGGTTCAACCCCTACAGAGTGGAGTCCATCCTCTGCAAGGTAAACTCACACCAGACCTTAACAGCACTGTTTTTGATCTACATCCTTGTGTGTCTGTAGGGCTGTGCTCAGACTTCCTGTGTATGTGAGAGGAAGCAGAGGCACATCAACATGAAGAGGCCCCATCGCCAGGACCTGTGTTGTCGTTGTAAAGGCATGAAGCTCTCCTGCGACGCCACCTACAGCTTCAAATACATCGTCTAAACTGATTGAATACCCCTACCCCTCAACACTGAAAGGCATCTTGAATCCGGATGAGGATGCACCACTCCTTTCAGCTCTCATAGCATATGGAAGTTGCCTCTACTCTCTTCTAATGGACTAAAATTATTCAATTATTCCCCAACCAGCAAGTATCTGAATCTGCCTGTTTTTTATTGGATGCAACTTTGTTGTGCACTTTTCCCCCTAAAATATCTTAAAAGTATTTTTGTATAAAAAAAAATAATAATAATAAAAATTCTGCATCCTAAATATGGTTACTGAGTTTCAAAAAACTGCATGCTTAGTTTTTTGTCCCAATTGTGGTTGAATTAATATACCAGGATGATTATCAACATCAACCATTTGTAGATTTTCCTTTAGAGCTAATTGACTGTTTTCACAGTGATACTTTCAGATTCCTCAATGCCAGAAGTTTCTACTATGAATACAAGCGGCATTCAAATTTATAGTCTTGATATGTCTTTACTTGGACAGACGTGTACAGAGCATCAACTCAAAAACAACTTCACAAAGGCTGTAAAAGTATTTACAAGGTGAAAAAACAACTACAGTCTTCATCTAAAAAGCTTTAAAATGTGCAATTTCTGATTTTGGCATGCATACACATTCTCCCACACACAAGAAAACTCACTGGAGCTTACAGCTCCCTTCAGTACCAGCATACAGACAATATCTTTCAGATAAAACCATCTTGTAATAAATAGTCCAAACACTCCATACAGTACACTGAAGATGCATGCATGGCAGTTTCAGTTAGAAAACTCAAATGGGCAAATGGTGCCTGTTTGGATATAAATAATATTTAATACAGCAAAAGGACATTAAATTGCTAGAGGGTGGTTACAGAAACAGCTGACTGCAGTGATCAGTGTGGGGCTTCAGTAGACTGTTCTGAACTCAAAGTGCTGAATGTCAGCATTTCCCTTAATGTGGATCTACACATCACACACATATATGCTACATGACAGTGGGAACATGAACTATGTGTTACAGTGAGAAATGTACAGTGTCACTAATGATAATGCTACAACAGAGGACCGCACACAACATGATTGGTTACAGTAGTTGAAGACAGCTGGTTTACCAATACATGATATAGTACAAACAGCATTTAGAAATCACTCCAATAGTCCGTACAGCTCTCCTCAAAACAGACTTTCAGTCAGAGTTTTACTGGGAGCAGATTTCATTCAGTAGAAAGTGTTCGGCTGGGTCATGCATTGCACAAATTCCTCCAATCAAGGTCCTATTCAAACAGTAGTGGGTGAGACGGGATACTTCCTGCTTTTGTCTTTTTTCTCTTATATTACCAACAAAATCAGTATCAAATTCACTTTTAACATTAATTCATATAGCAAAGTCCATTTAGTGCAATCTCAAACTACCTGTCTCCACAGGTAGTTTCTTTACCATAAGTTGTGTCTCCCTGCAGTCCTTGTAGTCGTTTGTAAAAGTCAATTCTTCTTGGGACAGTGGGTGCAAGTTCAACATTTCAGAAAAAAGCCGTTCTTGTGCAATTGCTAAGTGTTTACAGTTATTAGCAATGTTCATGTCATAATTTAAGCTAATATATTATTCCTTTGTCATATCCATAGCAACAGTACTGCAAAAGTTACAAGATCTGTTTCAAGTTTAAAAAGTCTAAAATCTGTTTTTATGTCTGCACATCCGAAGGTTTTGTTTTCAGGAGCCCCCCTACTTTTAACAGAGGCAGCGCAGCGTTGCCCACTTTCTCCAGGTAACGGGACAAGGGTATGGGCGCATCACTGAAAGAAGAGCAACAACAACCCCATGCAGCGGTGGCTATGTCCCCCGGAGGTGCAGAGGGGCAGGGGGGAGGAGGGGGAGGAGGGGAAAGGAGTGATGATGATCGGGAGGGAGGCCGAGTTAAGACGGTCTCATGTGGAGCAGAGGCATGTTTGTATGGGGAGTGAGGAAAGTGCGGTAGATGTGATCCCTGTAGTGGGGGATAGTGATCCAAATTTGTGATAAGGGTTGGTTCCGACGCGACAGTTGGTAATGATGGTTGTGGAGATACAAAATGTCTACCTGGGTTTAAATTGAAAAGTGGTGAGCTGTGAGAGGAGTGTCCTCTGAACTGATGCCTCTTGTTTGGACGGTTTTTGCCCATTTCTCGAGGTAAAGTGAAATAAAGTTCTTGAGTGGTGGTGCAGTGGTGAGGACCTGTGTAAAGATTCGGAGGTCCAGGTAAGTAGAGCAGAAAAGTGTCAGAAGCAACAGAGGATGCAGATGAAGAAGGACGTGAGGAGTGTGGGTCTAAAATCGATCCCTTTGGGAGGATTGTGTCAGTCTGGTATCCTGAAGACGGGATAGGAGACACGTAGGATGGGGGAGGAGCCATGTAATCAGATGTGGGGATTCTCCTGTATGACCAAGCTGAACTGCTGCCTGGTCTGAATGGATAGAGATGCATGGAAACGTCCTGGGATGGGATGAGAGGGTGTATAAGGGAGGATCTGGCGGGGAGGGGGGGCTCCTGAAGTCCTGTCAGAGGCTGGTCGCCGAGGCGCTGGAGTCGGGGAGGTAGGTTGTGACCACACGGTACCCCTGCGCGCGGCGGATCATGTCACGGATCTCTCCGTTCAGCTCCAGGAGTTTGGAGCAGATCAGGCTCAGGTCCTGACGAGACCCGACCAGAGCGATGGTCCCGGTCTGTCCCAGGGTCTGGTGTCGGAAATACACGTTCAGAAGGGTCTGCACCTCACTCTCTGAGCTGCCCCCAAACACACCATTAGGCCACTGCCTCCTGCAAAACAAAGGAAGAATTACATTTAACTTTCAAATTATTTATTATTATACTCAATTGCCAGAATTTTAGAATCACTAAAATAAAGAAGCATCACACAATAATTTACAGTATATTTAGCTCATGTATAAAATATAATAATTGGATGCACTATTTTGTGTGTAATATTTGTCAACTTCATTCCAATTAGCAAATATCTGGTCACATTTAAAAATGGAAAATGTAGCCAAAATGCTGTACTGTTAAGGCAGCAATAAAAATTCCTCATAATTCAAATGTTTCAATAAAAATAATAAAATAAATAAAATTGCGAAAATCCAAATATTACAATTATTAATACCATTTTTTTAATGCCTAAGTTTTATTATTTTGCTCTGATATATTAAAGGACATTTTATATATAATTATTTCTCGTCCCTTGTCTATCTTGTCAATCTTGTGTTACCCACCTGCACTCCTGAATGTAGCGGACTGCTTTAGTAAACTCATGGTTCTTAAGGCACTCGAGGATGGCCTGCACAGCGGCCTCAGATGTGGGGAAATTGGGCACCACCATGGCGGCGGCGGAGCTGCTGTGAGCGTGAGACAGGAGTTTGTGCTCCAGGTCACTGGCCACAGCCGCCTCGGCCGCCTGCAGGCTGCCCCTCAGCTCAGTCAGCTCCCGAGACATGTTCAACAGCTACCAAAAGAAAGAAGGAGGGGAGGTTGGCATAAACACAAGCCACATTTTGTTTTTCAACATAATACACCTGTGATCCCTTAAAGGAGACACATTATGCAAAATTCGATTTGTATGAACATTTAACCATGTTATAATAACTCTCCCTCTTCATTAGCTAGAGTTGTTTTTGAATGATTTCTGAATATTTGAATAATCCTGTATTGTTATTGTCCTGCCTTTGATTTCTCAGAAACCTTTCACCTACCATCTATCCCCACCCACAGCTCTGCACTTGCAATTATGTCATACACATAGGTTGCAGAAATATTTCAAAGGGTGTTCCTGAGGGGGCAGTGCCTTTCACTTGTGTAGTTTTGAACAGGAAGTCAATTGTCCATTTTAATTCTTAAAGTGTTTTAGATCAATATTGAACAGAAAAGAGCAGAATGTCTTCTTTGAACATTTTCTTTTTTAATGAAACTACAGTATTTCTAAGTTTTATTTAATGATATTTTTTATTTGTTAATTAATGATTTGACTGACCTCGGGCACAGTGCTGATGGCATGGACTTGACCGATGAGTGAACAGTACGACTGAAACAGCAGCAGCAACTGAAAGTGCAGCTTGTACAGTCTCTGACAGAGCTCCAGTTGCTAAAAGAGAAGGAAATACTCTTTATATTTACATATGGCAGCAAAAAGTATATTACAAACATATAAATAGATCACATTATTTAATAAAGCACACTGCATGCAAAAGTATTAAAACAAGATTGGAACTTGTTTTATTTTAGGTAGGTTATTATTGAGAGAATTTAGTAGAAGAGACTTACTGCAAGAGACTCCATTTGCTAGAGCGAGAGCGTGTTAAGGCATCAGAGTGAGGTGAGAGGAAGACACAGCATCAATCAAACACATGCAACAAGTCAGTTCAGTCAACCCAAGAAATTAGCGTAAACCCAGTTATGTACATTCAGTAGGATTTTACAAGAAATATTTTAAAAGATAATATGCCCATTCTAAAGCATGCAAAAACTCTAAAATCATGTTGAAAGTGAGAACAATCAGCACCAATAAACATTTTGGATTTTAAAGATATGGTTGTATGGTACTGAACTTACAGGTACAACCTTTTTGATTTGATATTAAGTTCATGTTGTCTTGAGCATGTTCAAAAGAAAGACTTTTTTTTTGCCAGTCCAATAGTTATCGTTATTCAAAGTCTTTACACCCAGGTATCTCATACAACCATTCATTAAAAATCCAATCCTTTATTCACTTTGTTTTGCCTATACCTTCTCCTCTGAGTCTCCAGGCTGACAGGTGACTACACTGTCCCCAGGGCACCTGGGAAATGTGTCCCTACAGTTCCTCAACCACTGAAAATGATACAAAATTATTTAATATTTTGACAAATATGAGAGACACTATTTTAGATTGTATACTTAGTATAATAGCTATGAATATAAGCATGGCCTTACCGAAACGGCACATTCCTCTTTGGTGTTGTATGTATCCAAGTACTCCTGTAGCTCCAGTGCACTAAACTTTATCTTTTCAAGAAGACCGTAAGACATTATCTAGAAATAAAAGTTGTTTATTAGCATTGTTTTAATTATTACTGAGTACTTTATTGTATGCTCTTCAAATCATAGCTTTAATTACAGTGTCTGCATCAATGTAGATGGTGGGGCAGTCGGAGCAGGTGGTGAGCATTTGGGACGACCTGAGGAACTTTGATCCGATCCCTCTGAGACCCTCTCCCAGATATGTTGCCACATCCGTTGTCAAGGTGCAGAATTTCCCTTGGATGTTCTGTTAACAAGAAAATAATTATAAGTACCATAGTTTAAACAGTTTTTGCATCAAAGCACTGTCTACAGCTTGCCTATGCAGCATTTAAATGAAAAACATTTCTCGCAGTAACTACTGTGCATTGCAAAAGCAATTGTCTATTACGTATGGACTATAAACATTTCTTTGGACAAATTAAACATGGCTACTGGCATTCTATAAGATGATGTTGCTCTTCATAGCACAAATTGTGTTCTGAAATAATGTATTTTAAATGAGTTCTTCTTATGTCATTATGGTAGTTCTTCTTTTAGTTAATTTACAATTTTAGTTTAAAGTTTGATTTAAAATTGAAAACTTTTGCCTAACTGTCCTGCATTTAGCAGTTTCTTCTTTTCTTGGTCTAACCTTGAAGAGAGATGAGAAGACTTGAAAAGTGTAGACAGCACAGGACCCATCTGAGTCTGTGACAAGCTGGTTGATGTGGCAGCGCCAGGCCTCCTCGGCGTCATCACACACGGTGGGCTGGAACGCCGCCAGGATCGCAGAGAAGAATGGAGACGGAGGAGGAGGGAAGCCTAGATCCTCCAGGTCGTCCACATCATCACGAAGACTGTACAGAGAGAGAAACTACAGTCAGGACATCGAAAACAACATGAGGGTGCTTTGGTACTTTAATGGGTATGGTTACAAACATAAAAAAAAAAATTAAAACCAGCTTGAATATTGTTATGTTACCCCACAAAAATTTTTTGAAAATGATAATGTAATCTGTAAATCTATTGAGAATACTAAAATTATTTCATTCTCAAACTTGTATGTAAATGTTGTACATATGCAATTTATGTTAGGTATGTCATATGATTTCCTAAATTCTTAGCTGATTGCCATTATTGTTAAATTAAGTAAAAGTTACATCAACTCTCTAGTACTTTGGACCATCAAATCAGACTTTATCTACTTGATGTTGAAAAATAATTTAAAACTTGACACATTTTTTTGCGTAAATAAATAATACTTGACAATCACAACAATGTAAACATACAATGAATACATAAAAATATGGCTTAAAATCACAGTAATAATAAATCAAATTGCAGTTCTTTACCTGGGCAGACAGTTTGGGTCTAGAAAGTCCAGCGGTGGTTGGCAGTAGTCGCGATTAAAGCGCTGTCCCAGTCTGGGGAGCTGGTCCTGGCCTTGACCCGGCAGGTCCAGGGTGAAGCTCTCTCCACAGTCTGAGCCCGGGGGGATCTCATGGGCACTGAGGGACAGCTCATCGTCCTGAGCCTGGGTGTCCTCATCCTCACAACCTCTCCCCTACAAACAGGGATCAAGTCAATAGCAAAAATACCAAATAGTAACATCTGCAGTATGGAAGAAAAACTGGGCAATAATATTCATGTGAGCAAAAAAAAAAAAAAAAAAAAAATACAGCAACTAAGATGCCATTCAGAGAGTAAACAAAAAAGGCACAATCTGAACAAGTTTTTTTTTTTTTTTTTTAACAAATCTCAATATTTTACAAATACTACAAAACCAATACTACTTAAATTAATAAATAAAATTTACTAATTAATTGAATAAATAGATTATCTTGCACTACTAGACAACTGTCTCAACATATTTTATAAGTAATGCTGGTACAGTAATGGTCATTATCTCTTACATGCAGTGCAGAGTGGAGGTCATGCAGCCCTCCCTGTCCAGGTGTGGTGGCGTTGAGGGACTGGGGGTCAGCGGACGTATCGTAGGATGTGGACAAAGAGTCAGTGTGGTTGGTCTCTTCTGATGGAGATGGATTTGTCTGCAAAAAAACTCAAATGTCAGTAATGTAGATCTACCCCTATAATTATTCTCTAAAACCTCTTTATTTTTAACAGTATACTGTAGTGTACCCATAAAAATTGTCTAATGAAAATATTTTATAATTATTTTAAAAGGAAGTGCCAGGTTGCTTACAAATGGGTTCTTGGTTAGTCAGACTTCTGGTTGACAGAGTGACAAAACATTTACCATTTAGAAATTTACCACTGCAATTACTTACCAAAACCTCTTAATTTTTGAGTAGCTAAATTCGAGTGAACGAGAGCAAGTTATCTTGAAAATAAAGACCTCCACTAATCAATGTGTGAGCTGCATGTGTCAAACTGGTATTGATTGAACACTTAAAGCACTCACGAGCTGAGAGTGAGAGAGACTCTGGCTGGTGGAAGACTCCTCTTCTTCAGAGGATTCGTCCGTATCGTGGGGGTCTTCATGGCCCAAACTTGGGGTACTGCCTGAATGTTGACTCTCTTCCAGCAAGTCTCCGAGCTCAGTGCTGTCTAGAGACCTCCGCCGTACACCCCAGTTAAAGTTATCCAAATTCTCACCCTGTGGAGAAGGCACAAACAAGCATAATGACAGACAATGGGGAACACTATAGAGAAGGACATAAAATATGTCTATGTTAAACTACTGTTCTGTCAGGGCACTTCCAGGGTTATTGAGAGGAGAAGAAATCATCAATCATATTACATTGGATATAATTAATTGCCAAATTCCAACCCAATTTGCATGATTTTATTATTAAGTTACTACATGATACTTAATTAACTTAATTTTAACTTAATTTTTTTTCTTAAATGTGTTTTGATTATAAGGTCAATTTCAGATGAATTTGATGACTTGATACTGTTTGCAAATTTAAATGCTTTTAACTTTTAAGACCTTGGGAATGCCCTGCTTAAATGATAAAGTATCTACTGACAAGCACAAGATGCACAAATGTTATTTATGGGATGAAAATATGCTAGAAAAGTATTTATTTTATTGTGAAAATGAACATTATACCCCGAAAATATACTTCTCATTTATGACAAATACAAAAATTGTCAGAAATGTTTGTAGTTCTGAAACCAAGCTGTAAGAGTGAATAAAGCGTAACAAAAATCCAAGTTTCCATAAATTAAGAAATCATTTAAATAAAATAACTATACAAAAGAACAAGAAGCCAGCGACACCACAGAGCTGATGGAGCCTAGTGAGCATGTTCAGTGTAAGGGGCCTTACCTGCAGCTCCTGAGGCAGCAAGGGGGAGAGAGAGAGACACAGGGTTACAGAGGCAAAAGAGCAGGGACAGGCAAACTGCATTTTAAACATTATAATTATCATCTAAGAAAGAGCTAAAATGTAACAAATGTACAGTGTAAATTTACTACAACATTCAGCTTGAATAATAACTTGATTAACATGATATAATGAAGTTACATAATATGACGAAAGTACAAAACTTTTAGTTCTGTAGTTATGATAATATTTGCTTTATGTACTAGCATTAGCAATGTCCAAATGGTAGGAGGGATTCAACAAGATAATCAGTCATTATTTACAACTTGCCCATGATCCACAACCCACCAGTTGGAAATCACTGTACTTGTTGAATTTGGACCCAGTAAATTAACAACTACTTTTTCCTATTATTTTTTTCACAAATGTAAAAACCACCTTGAACACTTATCTCACCTCTCCATCCTCCAGCTCCACGTCGAGGAAGTCAAAGTCTCTGAAGACCCTGAACTGTTGCTCACTCGCGGTGTCGTCCAGAGTGTCCTCCCGTGTGCCCCCCTCCTCTGAGGACACTCCGCTCTCCCTCATCTCCATCATGTCCAGATCTCCACACGACGAGAAAATCACCTGGAGAAACAAGCAAAAACAAAATGGGTAAATGCTGTATTTGTTGGTTAAAATTGTCAAAATTTAGTATAAAAGGAAGTAGCAGGCAGCTTACAGATGGGTTCTTGGTAAGTCCGACTTCTTGTCCACAGAGTGACAAAACGTTTACCAGTTTCTCCCTAGTTCGTTTCTAGGAGATGGAGAGAATCAAACGATATTACCAGTAATTCAAGCATATGTTACATAATCCCATCCATCTTTGAGAACAACTATGTTAAAATATGTGAAAACACATCCACACATTGCTTCACGTATACTGGTTGAAGAGTCACTGTCAAAGGAATTCTATTTCTCTTTTAAAATGAAGTAGCCTTATTAGCAATTAAACAACAAACTCAAATTTATCTTTACCAATTACTTTGGAAACAAACCTCTCTCATGTAAGGCATTATTTTGATAGCATGTTTCCTACTCTCCAGCTGTTATTAATCTTGTGTTGGAACAATGTAATTTCCCCATTGTGGGACAAATTAAGGTTATCTTATCTTTATATCTCAATCTGATCATATTAAACCTTCAAATGACCCAATTTTAACCCCTTTCCTCCCTTTGATAACCACTGTTTCTGCCCAATGCATGTCTTCACTTGTATTATAGTGACTGTGGCAGCTCAGACAGTGTGTAACTTGGTAGTATAGTTTCAGCACTTGCTCCTCTGCCTCAGGATTGACACCTCTTCAGGCTAACTCAGTGACAGCGCCATTAAAGCAGTCCCATGAAGGGATTTTACCTGTGAGGATTGCGGGCGCCTCCAGCTGACAGGGACCAGGATGGTGTTGGAGTTTGATCCGGACGAGGTGGAGGAGGTGCTGCGAGTCACTGCCATTGCTCTGGCTTTCCCCTCCCTGCCTCCGGACCCTTGTAGCTCATCGAACCGCCGGCCAATCACTGGTGTCTACAAAAGACATTGCATTTATACATTTCAAAACAATACTGTATTAAGATGAAAGTGCAATAGATTTAATAATTTAAAAAAAAGATTCACATGAAATCTATTAAAACAATGTCTGTGAATGTTATTTTCTAATACCAGTAAAATGAATTAAATATGTGTGTGTGACTAGTGTGTGCTGTCTATGTATTTATACTGTGTGCTGTCAAAGCATTTATATAAAGTGTTTCCTAATCATATCCATACAAATAATGATCACAGAGAACCTCATCACTTAAAGCTCTGCTAATACTACTGAACCTCTCTATGTCCATTTCTTCACACCTGCCCTAAGCCTTTGCACATATGTGGTATATTTAAGCTCCTTACCTCAGAGATGTCAAATGTAAAGTCCAGTGTTTTCCCTGGGAGGGCTTTAGCCGAGCCATCCCACACGCGGCTGACCTCCAGGTTTGAAAGGTCACCATCTGAGTGTCTGTAAACAGGATGGACCAAACTGGCAGAGCGGGATACTACGAGCTTCAAGATGTTTAAGGCATCTTTCCAATGAACTGTCTGTCGAGTTAGAAAACAGGACACCATTAACAAGAGTCTTAGGCTGTTTTCACACATGTTAATGTACTCTGTGGACCGACCGCAGCTCGCACTAGATTTAGTTGTGTTTACTTGACTTTCGGGTTGGTCTTCACACGCACCGTGCATCATTCAACCCAAACACGCACCATGAGCCATGTCATCAGCAGATCACCAAACTTATCTCCATGACACTGTACTTCAAGCAACAGAGCCGCATGAATACGCACACACACGGTTTCCTGCCCCTATATGTGAACTCGGTGGTCTTTTCCCCAAACGCAGGCAGGAGGAGATGTGTCGCTGATTTTAAGCTGATCTAAATTGACTCGTCAGACAAATGTGTCAAAAAGCAGCTCTGTAGCGCACATTCATACATATATATGTGACCCAAGTGCTTTTTTATCCAATTCCAAGCCGGATAAAAAAAACACACTCACCCTGCTCCAGAGTGCAAATGACACCACTGCGAGACCACGTAAAACAGATTAAAACAAAACGCTTAAAACTCAGAGCGGCTCCAATCGTTTAATGCGAATCAGAAAGCAACTGTTGGGTTCACACTGGCCCAAGTACATCGCTCTCAGTGCGAATGCTCTTTTCTCGACCTAACTAGTGCTGTGTAAAAACAGCCATAAATAATTAGTAAATGCGTAGTAATACAACTAAATCATTCAAAATCAATTAATAAATAAAAATGACAGTACCATGGCAACCAATTCTAAGGAATTTTGAAAGATTGGTAAATCTAGGTTAATTATAAGAAAGGCACGTTTTAATAATATGGTTATTATATGAACATGTGGAAGATACCTGTACAAACTTCTCAATAGTCTTCATAACATCTGCATTGAACTGTTTCACTTGTATTGCAGTCAGATCCATGTGACTCAAGAGGCAATAAATGATTTGTAAGAGAGACTGCTGCATGCTGGGTAAGCCTTTGTCCAGCAACTGAAAATTGGGGGAAAAAATTTAATAACATAACTAATTTGTTAGTTATAACATAAGTTATGGATATTTGGGGATGCTCACCTCAGCCATATAAGTGACCATGTTCAAAGTAATGTCTGAAAAAGCTTCGTGGAGGTAGCGACAAACCACACTGACCCAGGAGAACGGATCCCGTGTGTAGGAGCGTGTTTTGTACAGGGTCATCACATGAGCCAAATGGGACAGTTTAGTGTTCTTCTCTACTAAACAGACCTAAAAGAAAGAGAAAAAGAAAAAAACAAATAGAGTGTTGTTTTATGGTACATTCCAAATTCCAAACATTCTGTTGCCTAACCTGACACAAGATCTGGCATAAAGTTTTGGTATCATCCTAGAACAAGAAAATGTAAGAACTATTTTGTACCTGTGCAATCCTTTCAGCACTCTCTTTACAAAACTGAGTTGGATGAGAAAAGTGCTGGACCAAGTGTGGCAAAAGGCACAACACATTCAGAGGAAAACCTACAACAAAAAAAGAAAGAAAGTAAATTTGAGCCTTAGATATAATTGAAAATTACAGTGTGTAGGCTGCAGACCTATGGACGTAGAGCTGTCGACCACGGCCACTCGGGACACAGGGGTGAGCTGCAGAAAAGCTGGAGGGTGAGGTCAGAGGTCACCTGTGACGTAAAGCCCTTCAGTAAGAGCTGCTGTATCCCAGGGAAACCACTCCATCCCAACTGAGCCTGCAGCTTCTCCAGACGCTCACGGTTTTCTATTCGGTCTAAGGGTACCTGTGAAGAAGAGACGGGACTGTATGACTGGAGATATGTGAGAAATGGAGATATGTGTGTGTGTGTGTGTGTGTGTGTGTGTGTGTGTGTGTGTGTGTGTGTATGTGTGTGTGTGTGCATGTGTGCGTGTATATATATATATATATATATATATATATATATATATATATGTATGTATATATATATATACACACACACACACACGCACACACACACACACACACACGAGACAGTTAAGGGAATTTTGTATTTCCATTACCTTTGAGAGCAGTTTATGAACCAGCCGGAGGGACATCTGATATTCAAATTCAAAGTCTGACTCCATAAGAGACACTGCGACCCAGAAGACCGTGGCCAGTATTGACGAAGGGTGTGAGACATGGGCGGGGTCCGATAAAACACTTGGATCGATCCGATTGGTCGACGATGAACAGGAGCCTGGGGGCCTCCCTGCTCGAGCCAGGCCATTGTTGCAAGCCTATACGTTGAAAACAAAATATTATGTTGAAAAAAAAAAAAAGAGCTATTAGAGTTTGGTTATTTCTTATGTCTTTGCTTGTATGCAGCTTTGTTCCTCCACTGTACAAGATGAGTTCCCAGTAATATATCCCAGTATATATATATATATATATATATTTTTTTTTTTTTTTTTTTTTTTTGCAATGCAATATTATTAAGGGACAACCAATTATTATCCTTTTTACTTCCACTTTAGTCTATGGTGTAAAGTGAAATATTAAGTAAAAACATGCATCTGGTTTGTCCACTGCAACCCCTCTGTTCATGTCTAAAAAATGAACAAAATGCTTGAATATTTACTCTTGCCTGTATCCGGTCTAAAGTTGCACTTCGAGGAGGGTCACTAGAGAGGTTTCCGTACTCTCCAAACTTTTTAGGGACAGAGTAGGAGCGCTGGTGTCGTTGTGACGCTAAACCTGCGAATCCTGGTCCTGGGAAGTTCAGCTGTCCTGTGCTCTTTCTGTTCATCAGTTTGTCACTCAGTAAGAAGTCAGGAGAAGATGTCCTGCAAGGAAGATAAACGCATTAATGTCTACCTTTTATATGCTGACTTTTACTACTAGTAGTAGCAGTTTATCGTGTTTACTCGTATTAGTTCATATTTATTTCAATACCTGGTTAGTGCTGCCATTAGGTCGGTGTTCTTCAAACACTCTGCCAGATTCACCACCACTGCTTCCAGAGTGAGCAACACCTCCATGACATAGCCCTAGCAGAATATTTACATAAATTACATTAAAATCTAAAGTCATTATATGACTTAAATAGATTAAATAGATTTTTTTCCCCTTACTTGCACCTCATCCCCATGCTCCCCCACCACTTCAACAAGGCGGGACACCAGGTCGGACACTGCATGGTTATTGATAGGCTGTTTAAGAGCTCGGAAGATTTGGAAAGAGCGTCCGGCATAGTGACGAGAGGAGCTGCACAGAGCTGTTTGTAAGGCTACGTCACTCAGCTGCTGCTCCAAGTGGAAGTCTATGGAAATAATAAGGATTCCTTTCATATGAACATAGCACGTTTTTGGGTCACCTACTTTTGGCAGATTTCAGTTGTATACAACTTAAGTTAAGTTAAATTATTTGTATTACTTTACATATGTATGATATATATTTTAGCAATATGCAAGAGGTGGGCCAAGAAATACAGTGCAAACATGAAAATGGGAGCTTTGACATAACATAAGGTTATCCATTATACAAGGGAGAGTTGCAGGTCTGCTCAAATTGGCATAAAAACATATTTATAAAGGATGGATGGGCAGGCAATGAGTAGGTTTAAAAGAAGTACTAATCTCTCGCACCTGACTTAGACTCCTTGAAGACAGAGATGACGTGCCGGAGGAAGTTAGAGAGCTGCTCGGAGCTCTTACAGTTTGGGTTCTTAGGTGTGATGTCCTCATGCGCCCACAGTGGCCCGAACGCTCTGAGTAAGGACAACACAGTACTCCAGGCACTGTATACCCACCACCATGTCACCACAGACACATTAACACAACAGCAATATGCAACATCCACCACACACGCCGTGTAACACTCTAAACACAGGGTTTAACACAAACTCATGGCTTTACAAAGACATAACATTAATATGCATCACTTTAAATGCATGAATAAACACAATAGAGGCTTGAGTGAGGGTAGACTAGGGATTTGTTCTCATACTGCAATGAGACAAGTGTAAAATAATACTAAAAACTAATACAGTCACTATTTTTTTTTTTATATAGACTTTCGGCTCATCTGACATTTATCCCCATCTCTATTGTATCTATTGCCGTTATTGAAACAGTTTGGCAGATGAAATGCTTCTATCTAAATAAAGGTTGGTTGATGTATTTTCAAAAAAAAAAATAAAAAATCTGGTTATAATCTTCAAAAGTGTCTTTAGATAATATTATATATAAGCCTGATCTTAAAGTCAAAACAGTTATGGCATTTTATGTGGTAGTGGTGGCTTTAATCCAATAAATCATCCAGTAATTACCACTGAGACCTATTTAACAGTTTTTGTGATGCACTTACCTTGTGGAGAGAAACTCGATAAGCTTATGTGTCTTCTCATCATTTTCGTTAGGGGCATCCTCGAGATCCTCTAGGTCATCAGGGGTAACGATGGGCAGATTTCCTACACTGCCAGCGGTGCTGCCTCCACCCAGACTGGCCACCGAAGAGTTTGAGGTGGAGCTGAGGCCAGAGTCAGCCACCGGAGAGGCTTGCCACTCTCTCAGAAAGTCTGGAGTATCTAAAACGATGGGTGATTTAATATATAATATAATATAGTAGTAGCACTTACATAAGACAAATCTGTTGTAGGATTAGAAATGATAGCTGTAACAGTAGTGTTTATTAGCAGCCTGTCAGTCGCCTGAACATCTGTACATTGTTTATAGATATTTTCCTGTTAATTTTAATGGGCAGGAAATGGGGTAAAGAGTGAAAGGAGACACTGTCAAGACTGTACAAGAATACAAGAATGTATGAATCATAGTGATCTGAGTGTCCAATATGATCTAATCCCTATGCCACATATTGACAAGTAGCTATTTTAGGCTTTTAAAACAGAAACCCTATATGCATCAATAAAATCTATGATATGCAAAAAATGTCAATGAATGTAAATACAAGTCTTGTCATTCATGTTTTGGATGATATAAATTACTTTCATGACTTACTTGATTGCTGGTACTCAGAGTGGTAGCTGGACTTGATGGTGAGTGTCTTGTTGTCACTAATTTCTCTGGTCAGCATCAACACAGAAGCTATAACCTGGGAATACAGAACAGACGCTATTTAAACTGTTGCTACTGTCAAAAGATTAGCAAAATGTATCTAAAAAACTACTGACCTGGAAGTTGTTGTTACAGGAGAGGGCAATGAGGAGATGGAGGAGGAGGCGTTTGCTGTGTTCATACACTTCAGGCCTGTAGTGGTCCAGACCTGCCACATACATGCGGATATTTAGCGAAATTATGTTTACAATCTAACAAACTAGCAAGGTATAGAACATAAATACCCTGGAATTTTTAACAATGGCCTGGCTTTTTCATTCAAAAAGTATTTGAAGTATTTGTAGAACTACTGAATACTTCATGGTAAAGACATAATCTGGATAACACTGATGAAGGCAGGTATGTATGGCAGGTATGTATATATATATATATATATATATATATATATATATATATATATATATATATATATATATATATATATATATATATATATATATATATATATATATGTGTATGTGTGTATATATATATATATATATATATACACACATACATACACTTTACATAAAAAGAAACATTTCTCCCATCATGCTAAATGATTGTTAGACATCACAGAAAATTCACACCTTCACACCTTAATGTTAGTAAATGTTTACATGTAACTAGGATACAATCATTACTGCAAATGAGGTAAAACATTCTATTTGGGTTATGATGAGTAACTGTATATGATGTGGTACATACCCAAAAACAAGGCATGAAGTAACAGAGGAAGGTGCAGGGCCCAGTCTTCCCTGACACTGTGATCCACCACCATCTCAGTCATGAAGATCACCGCAATGTTACACCTGAAAAGGGGATGATAAAATCTATCATTTGTATCATTTGAACAGCTTGTTTGTAAGGCGGATGGAGGATTTAAACTAGCAATACTTAGTTTAATGGGCTTTTGTTTTAGCATTGCTTGAACTTAATAAATTTAATTGTTAATTATATTAAATTACATTTCTGGGTTAAAAAATTTTTGTCTGCATTGACTAAGGGTGACAGGACACCGTATTTTAAGGTCTTTTCTGCTGTTGGAATATTTACTTTCATTAGCACTGTATTATCTAACATACTTTATTTTTTACTCTTGTGCTAATGCAATACACAGCCTGGTCACACTTCCTGTATCACAAACTGACTGGAAAAGGAAGACTCCTGTCAAAATGTTCTATATACATTTGCAGGTGTTAAATACAAAACATATTGCATAAAGTCATTTTGTACATAGCTGAGACAGTAATCTGACTGGTTTTCAGTCTGTTCTGATTTTTATCACTTCATTTGTGTAAAGTGTGACAGCTGTGCGCAAATACATATCTGTGCTTAGTCTGCAGATGACAAAAGATAATGCAAGGAAATTCCAACTAAACTGACAGAAGAGCAATTTGTTCTGATGCATAGGCAGTACCTGTGCAGAGGCCCTCTCGGTGTGATGGTTTCTGGGAGGTAGTCGACCAGAGGAGCCCAGCAGCCCCCGTTCACCGGCATTGGTAATGGTTGTGGACGGTTAGTTTCCAAAACACTCAGCAGCCAACCAGCGTATGGGGGAAGAGGGTCAGCTATGAAAACAAAACACATATTCATGTGATTTACTATATTTTCCTTAAGACAAATATTTCACTAACATCTAAATACTCAGAACAGAGAGGCCCTGCAGCGGTGTGTGACAGTCTGTGTCTCTTGTTGAAGTACTACTTAACAATGACTTAGTACTTTGTGAGTTTTTGCCCTTTAAGGATGATGTTAACAATATCCTTTTGACCTTTGTCTCATAACTACATGCATCATGCATGTAGTTATTTTTCATGTACATCAGGAAAAAGTATTGTTTTCCAAACTGATCAACATTATATTTATGTGGCTTTTCATCATTTTTGCAGCAGCAGATAAGTTTTGTTATTTTAATTTAAACTTCAGGTTTGGTTTAAACATTAGTGTTATGTTATATAATAGACTGCTTACACCAAGTCATTTGTCAAAAGCAAACAATTTGTACATCTATTACTGCTGAAGATCAGCGACAAAAGCCTTAAGTGTGACAGACAGTGAAAATCTATGTCCTGGAGCTGTGTACATTGCTGTCACCTCTGAACCCCTCTGGGCTTCTCTGTCTGGGACATTTTCTCATGAGAAAAAACAAAATGGTCTCACTCTTTTCATCTTCATATGAGCCGCCCGAGCTGTTGCTGTAGCGGGACTCCAGTCTGTTGTGTGCCCTTGCCCTGCTGTGAAAAAAATGGCAAAATCTAAATGAATACTTAGGAGAAGCAATGAAAATAAGTAAAGCTACAAAAAAATGAATTTTCTAGTTTTCCTTTAGGGAACAACATAGTCAATCAACTACCTCTCATTGAGTTGGCATGATAGTGTGGTCTTACATAGGTTTAATGCCAGATTATCCAGGCATTGTACTTACACAATTGTAAACTATTTTTTGACCTGAAATATGTTTATATCTTCCTAATTTGTAATGCTTTAGATCTCGGTGATAATCTACATTTTGGTTGGTAGCTTTTTATAGTGTACCAGTAATGAAGGAACATATCAAAGTCCTTACCGATCATCACTCTCTCTGGCTAGTTTGGTCTCATCTGTGTCTGGGAGATTTTCAGGACCAGCCACAACTGTGTTACTACTTGAGGTGGTTCCTATGACAAAGGATAAATTATTATCTGTCATGTTCTACAAAAAAACACACAAAACCTTCAAGATTTTAAAGTAATTACCCGTCTCACCTGTCTGTGACGTAGAGGCTTTGTTGCTAGCAGCGAAGCGATAAAAGGGAGGGTTGTCACAATGTAATACCACTGGGTTGACTGGCTCAGTTTGTTGAAGTTCAAATATTAGTTCCTCCATTGTTTGGATGGTGTTGTTGCGACAGAGGTAAATCACCACCTTCTTTATCTATATTGAAAAAAAAATAGCATCAGAAATTCAGTGAAACAAATTTATTATTGAATATGTGTAAAGAAAAACTTACATATGGCAATAGAGTAGTGTCGCTGCTGACTCCACATAGGCTGATGAGAAACTGTAATGTTATTCTCAAGTTGTTGCTCCATCTTTCGTTAGAGACCAAAGCATTCCAGGCATTTTCAATTTCGGGACCTGGGACCTCATCTCCGTACTGAAATGTAAAAAAAATACATTACGTTAATTTAACATATATTTAGTCATATATTCAAACCAAGAACACCTCATATAGACTGCAAAGATGGACCGACTCCATTCTACTGTTGACAGTTTTTTTTTACTTTTTGCTGCCATTGCTCTGATTATGAGGAGCTAGTTTGTTGTCTGACAGCAGGGGTAAAATTAAATAAGACTGTTCACATGGCTTACAACAGCTTATTTGATAATTGCACAGAATAAAATAATATAAAAAGATAACATTTGTCTTCAATGACAATTATTCATTTGATTATGTGCAATTGTTATACTGTAGAGGGGGGTGTCCAAATCAGTACTTTTTATGGCAAATTTGAGTAATCCTACCAATATAACCTAAATAACATCACATTACATTGTCATACAGACCTAATATTAATATTTCAAGCATTATTTAAAGTATGAAGTCAAAACTATATTAAATGCACCCTCTGAATTATCCATTGTATTGACCACTGGTCTGGGGCCCTACATGCCGAATATTTTTTCAAGATATGCACCCTGGGTGAAAAGAGTTTGCCACCCCTGCTGTAGATGAATCAATGAAATACTATTCAAGATAAGATATCTGTACCTTAGCTGTCATGAACATAAGGTTGTTGAGCACCAAAGATGTTGCCTGCAGGGATCCCCAGCCATTGCCCCTCAGACTGGGGGAGGCTCCCATGTTCTGTCCACGGGACTCCTCATCAGGGGTACAGGGACTGGAGGGAGGGGGTAAGAGGCCTGTGTCCACCAACTCAATGTTACTGAGCCAGGGCAGCAGGTAGGACAGCATGATCTGTCTGCCATTAGGATGTGTGGTCGAGAAACGCTGGCTCACCTCTGCAGTAAAGGAGACATGCAAACCCATTAATGCAAGCTTTTACAAATGTTATAGATTATAAAGAACATATTTTTAGGACTGTGTTCTTTAAATTAGTTTTACTTTTAAGTTTCATTAATACTTTGTCCTGCCATTTTTGGTTACTTTATTATGTAATATTAGTCCTCTTGTCTATATAACTTATTGTTTTTAAATATAACTATGATAAAACCCATTACAACATATAGCACAACCTGATTTGATGCTGCTACAGTTGTAAATGTCCATCAAGAGGTCAGGGCATTCAATTACCCTCTTGGCCCCTCTGTCAGCGTCAAGTCATTATAGGCTTGTTTTCATAACCTGTAATTGTCTCCATAGCAGTAATGCATAGGTCACATATTATTACAGCTGCCAGTGGCATATGTTAATTTGTCAACAGTCACACCCTCTGCTAAGCCCACTGCCAGACTCTCACTCCCTTGAGTTATTGGCCAGAATAGAAGCATGGTTTATCTGTACTTTAATGTCCATCATTTTTTAGTATGTGCGTTTGTATAACTGAAAGTAGCTGTGTGTGTTTGAGCGGGTGGAGGGATGTATATGTGACTGTGTTGACTGTGGGCTCAGGACAGAAACACAGGGGATCATTTCAAAAAGTGTTCACACAAGGTTAAAACTAATTTAAAAAATACAAAATTTAAGTAATTATGAGTTAAAATGTATGTGGTGTCGCAAAGATATTGCTGTGCTTGCCTGAGAATAAGGGCAGAGTGAGCTCTGGGTACATGCTGGCCAGTTGTATGGAGAGCTGAGACAGGTTGACACTGTACAGGGGAGGCAGAGGGCCATGGGTGCCGTACAAAATATTCCCAGGTTTCTGTTCCACCATCCTCTTGGAGTAAGCGCATAACTTTGACTCCAACACCTGAACAGGAATCAAAATAGTGTTACATAAAAGTTCTTATTATTTCAAACATCAGCTATCAAGTCAGTTTTAATGCCACTTTAATATATTTTAATTCCACAAACATACATCTAAGTAAACATGAATTATCATGAAACATATATTTATTTAAAAAACATACACTTTTAGATTACAAAGAAAATGTAATAAAATATAATGGCCTTGATTGCAAAGAACTATTTTTGTGGGATTCTGTACCTGCATGAGCTGCATTGAGATTTCATATATTTCTCTGCTCGTGTCTGAAGCTTTGAACAACACCAGATTGAGCAGAGTCACAAGGTCACATGGGTAATTCCTAAAACGCAATTAAATAGATATTAGCAATTGGCTCCATTGTATTTGACCATTTAGAGCACATATATAGATAATGTATACCGTAATTTCACGGCTATAAGGCGCGTTTAAAAGTTGCGAACATCGCGGGAGCGATGGATGACAGATGGCGAACACGCCGCGCCGGGCGAGTTACGCCACGATTTGTGAATGGATTGTGGATGCTTGGGCTAACGGTGCGACTTTTGTATGTGTTAAATGCAGAAAAAGCATAAAAAAGCACCCGTAACTGAAGCTGCGCCTTATAATCCGGTGCGCCCTATGGCTGTGAAATTACGGTACATAATGGTGAGTTCCTGACCTGTTGCCGCACACTGTAGCAATGGCCTTGAAGCAGCCAGAAGCCAGTTGATAGGAGCCTGTGAAGCAGCGGTCCACAGCCCAGTTAAACAGGTTACTCTGATCTGGGTTCAGCTCCAGGAGAAGGATCACTACCTCACACCCAAGACGATGTACCTACAGCAATAATACATTTGTGATTAGTCTCAAAGCAGTACCAAGGCTGCCAGTATACAGCAAATAAAATGTATAAAATGTATCTAGCAAAATAGACTACTAACAATACTACTACAACAATTATTGCTTCTACTACTTAAACCAAAACACCGTACTAAAGAGCTAATAAAAATGTACTCTTGTTAATGAGTTTACCCTAAAAATATATGAATATATATACTTCATGAATATATATATACTTCTCCAAATTGTATCTGGTTTATCAGGGTAGTGCAGACTTGTCAGTGGCGATTTGTTTTTTTCATAATTTTTAATTCCAGAATAGCTTTTTTAATTTTTAGCAGTTTTCTGACATAACATAAAATAAATGAAATAAAAATAGAAATAATAATGAGATCAAACATATTATCAATTAAATAGTTATTAGCATACCCGTAGATCGTGACAGGCCAAGATGTTGTCGAGCCATTTGTACAGATAGCCATCAGTAGAGAGACCCACATTGTCAAACACTGGTCCACAACATAAAACAGCTGACATTGCCTAAAAAAGGAACATTTCGAATGATATATTGTACATAAATTGGAATTATGACCTAGTTTCGCTCCAGTTTTTTTACCTTGAGGGCACAGTACTGATAGCGTGTGATTTGGTGATTTCGGTCACTGTATCGGTCTAAAGGTGTAAACATAACACTGAAGGGTCCAGCCCATTGACTGAATAGGATAAACAGGTGATGCCTTAGTGACTGCTGAGGGAAGAGAAATCGTCTGTGGTGCACTGCAAATGAAAAACACATTTAACACCTTTTGCCATTATGAATAATCTTTTCCAATTTTAATAATGTTTATACATTTTAATAAAATCTAAATTTCTGACTATACATTAGTTATGAAAAAATGCATTCTCTGTCTGGACTCTCTAAAAATGTTATACTCTTACATTATAAGAAAACATCAAGGTTATAAGGACTATACATAAAACTCAACTGGCCAAAGTGGCTAGTAGGACTAAATGTGTTAGTAGCCATAATGAAAATTTAACAGCATTTTGGAAGTGTTATACCAAGCGTGGCTGTTAGTTATTAGATTATATATAAGTATGTGCATTTATTTACCAGGGACACACTGAATGAGGTTGGCCACCATCCCACTGAAGTGAGCCCTGATGTCTTTGAGCACCTCCAGCTCCTTCTCGTTCTCTGCTTCCAAAAGCATCCGCGTCAGGTCCACATACTCCAGGAACAAGGCACCCAGAGCCAGAGAGTCACGCTCTAAAGCCCCATTTGTGCTGCAAAATATAAAGATTTATTTATAAAGTTACTAAATCTACAAATGTTTATATAACCAGTGATAATCTCTGTTTTATGGATGCATTTTAAATTCAAGACAAAACTGAACACAGATGAAACACCATTTGAATACATTTGACCAATACATTTGACCAGTAAATGGGTTAAGTCAAGTAACAAATTATTGCTATGGAAAGGTTTGCAGGACATGATTAAGTAAAAACAAAAACTTAATGCACCTGTCACTAATAACTCCCGCATTAGCCAAAAGCTCAAAGATTCTCAGCAGCTGTAGCCTCAGAAGATCTCTCCTCTCTCTGCGCTTCTTGTTCTGCAACAGTCAAATAACAATAGTGTAACATAATTAAAAACACTCATAAAGAACAGGTTCGATCTCAAGCACAGATGTTGCACAGATGCTCAGTACTTTAACCATGCATCTTTTTTTTTACCTCAGGTCTTCGCTCAAGTGCCTCCTTCATCAGTGGATGGAGTTCTTCAACCAACTCCCTACAAATCGATAAAGTAAAAATCAATTTGTAAATCGCTAAAATCAAGAATCAAGCATAGTTTTTAAGAGGAGCCATTAACTAAAGCATTTAAACATGCCACAAAACACTAATCCTCACACATGTAATAGTGCAAGTCACATTTCATGGTATGACCTTAATCTTTTAATAACAATGAACCCTTTTTGGAAAGCATTTCAGGTTGAAATTAGCTGTTTTTTGATAAAAGGACATAGCCCTCTTTTACAATGGTGCCTCTGTCTTTGTGAAAAATGTGATACATCTTTGCCCCTCGAAGAATTCACTTTCTTGATCTGCCATGCTTTTTTCCTTTTCACAATATCACAAAGGTATGCTGCTAATCTCAGTTATGACGAGAATGCAACGACAGATGGGGAAATAGAAGCCGCACACTGGGCTGTGCCTTTGGATGTTCTTATGTAAGAAACATAGAGCAAATCTAGCACCTGGTCAGAGCTCTATTGTGGTCCAAAATGAATTATCATTGAACTTAAATTATCTCACCAAACAAGTATGATATGGGTGTATGATGACTACTTACACTCACCATGCACTGATACATACTAGTATGATGACAAACTTGTTCAGTCATTTTATACATAAGTAATTGTATTAACTTTATTCTCAATTGCTCATCCATTGAATCATTTCATACAATGAAAACAATATAACCTTTCTGTAAAATATATTTTAATTCCAAACTGATTATAGTTGAACTTTGGTAGCAATTTAAGCAATTTATGTATTCCAAACAGATAACTGATGTCTGTAATGAATGTAGGGTGTAGTGATCATACCTAAATACCAGGGCATTTGTGCACCCAAATCCAAGCACCAAAGACTCAGTGATTTCCAAGCTCTCGGCTCTCATCAAAGGGACGAGCTGCTTCAAAAGCCAGGCCACAGAAGGAGTGCCTATGACCTGAAACAAAACAGCACTTTTTATAGTGACAGTGGGTTCATAGAACTGATGGACCATTAGTGGTACATCATCAAATACATTTTTTGCCTTTTTTGGATCACTGAAAATATGGGCCTTTTGGGACAATGGCTAGACTTTAACATCTGCAAAAAATGTAAATTTGTTTCTTCTCTATGAAAAATGTACAGTAGACTCATTGACATTTGTTCAAAAACATACGGTACATTAAAAAAAACATCTAAATAAACAATTATCTTTTTACAGCACATTCCAGTTGTCAATAAATCACTCAAAGAACAATGCAGCCCAGTGTATTTCCTATGCTGTATAATTTTCCATACTTCCAGGGGCAGGAGGCACACAGACCTTGTTGTCATAGGTAACGCTGCCATCAGGGGTGGTGGCGGTGATCTCAGGTGTGGAGGCGCGCAGGTGGCCAGGAGACATGATGCTAGGCTTGGCCACACCCAGACACATGATCAGGTAGTTTCTCCACAGAGAAATATAGCTGTCATTGGAGCCTGCGGTGCTTGTCTTTTTGGCATTTACTGGGCTGCTGTTGGAAATAAAGAATACAAACTATAAGCATTGACTGAAATATGTTTTCTTCTCTAAAAGTATGTGCATCATTCGTTATATCACATAAACATTTTGTACAGAAATAATAGGATGAGGTTGATTAGTCAAAATTAATGTATTGCTTTCTGTTAAAACGGGCCAGACTAAACGGAACTCATAAGGGACAAGTCTTTGCGCATGTTGTAGAATGTTAATTAAGTACTACAGTATAAGTATTAAAAACTATAAATCTTAGTAAAAGACTAAAGTTGTCAAGATCAACACTGATCTCGAAAACTAGAGGTGTCCCTGGTCTGCAGTGATCAGTATTTACCAATGGTGGGTCAAGATGTTTAAACTGTAATGGTATGGAGTAATTGTCAGAATACCACAGCACTTTAAAATTACTGCAAGCACTTTAGCTACATACGCACTTTACAAATAGGAACTTTAGACCACATGAGTGTGAATTTTTTTTGGGGTCCGTGGAGTTGTTTGATTTTTGTTGTTTGTTTTTTGTTGTTTGTGTTGTCCTGTCTCTTGTCCCGTTTTAGATGTTGAGGGACTGTGAATGTAAAATAGCTGTGCAGCTAACTTCGGCACATTTACACATGTATTTTTTTACTGGTGTTTATTAATGTGCATTGTCCCTTTCCAAATAAATAAATAAATAAACAACACGCAACACACCTCATATAGTTTGGTTGTTACTTTTATAACTGATCATTGCATTTAAGGTGCATATAACAAAAATAGATATGTTCTTACTTGGGGTCAACAAGAGGCAGTAGCAGTTGTAGTCTTGTGAAAGCATAAGGCCAAGCGTAACCCAGAGCGATGGGACAATGTTTGGGGAGATGCTCCTGTCTTAAGAATATGTGCAGACAGAGCACCCATGGGTCCTTCACACACTGTGCGAAGATCCAGACATGGCTGGGACTCTTCACATCATAGGAGCTGCTGACGAGGCGTGCTCCCCACTCCACCAGCCACTGCAGATCCACGTGATGGCTCAGGGGCAGTGTGGACTACATCAGGAGAGACAGACAGTCAATTTTCAGAATACAGGGGAGAGTTAAGTGCAACCCAGTCTAACTACAACTTAAGTTATATCAAGCAGTGTCTATTTTTTTTGGTAAAGTGAATGCTTGAGTAGTTCAATTCAAAAAGTGACATACATATCCAGGATTGTATTGACTCAATATACAAACTACCATATTGGCTTACAGGGTTATCATGTTTTATGCAAGATCACCTTCCTGTCACAACTAGACACTGGATGTAACTCGAGAAGGTAATGTGGGTGAGGTGTATTGCCCAAGGTTATAGCAATAGTATCTACTGGGTCATTGTGAGAATCAACAATATAATCATTCCAATAACAAAAAAATGATAATATTTGTACCACCATCTGAAAATGGATGGTGAATGGACAGTAAAATAAACTCAAAAGAGCAGAATAAATATAACTGAAAGATTACACAGTATGATTATCTTATTGTATTTTTTTTTTTTTTATTATTGACAATACACTCCATATTCTAAATCTGCACATATTCAGAACAACAATATGGATATTTTGATACTACCCTCCTCCACTAAAAAGTTTCATTTAAAAGAACCACTGAAATTTCAACCCTGCCCCAGGTCACTGTTTCATTTTTGATAATAATACCTTGAATTTATATAATGTTTTTCAAGATAATCTAAGGGCTTTACATTGTATTATTCATTCACTCCACGGCCAATAAAAATCCAGTATAAACTTAAACTTGACACTTACTGAGTCTGACACAGCCACATGAACGATGCTGTCCATTACAGTTGGGCTCAGCTGGTCCATGATCTCGATCATGGGCTTGTCGTCATCCTGGAGCCAAACACATTTAGACTGTCAGCTATTTATAAAAGTGTGCCATGTGTATGTGGCATCTCTAATAACAACTACAGTCAGAGGGCATTTGCACTATGAGCTTTGATGTCTCTGCTCCCATGTGTGCTTCAACTTAAGCTTAGCTGGTTGATACATGTAAATGGCAGAGTTTATGATTTCCTCTTTACATAAATCACCTGATCTATGGCTAATTTGACACTGCTCTGAATGACCAAAACATACAAATATATTATACTGTTGCTAACGCAAAGTGTAGTATTTTTAACGATACATTATCTCATTAGTGGGTCATACTACTGATTGCCTTTTGGCCCAGGACTCTGTTGAAAATGTCTTTCAATGGGACTTAATTAAGGGTTCAATGAAAACTAATACGTAAATGTGGAGCAGCTTTTATGGCTTGCGTACACCTCCTTTCATCCACATACTACTACTTACTCAATTTTTATCCTAAAGCTAGAGCACAGATTTCATACACTAATTAACTAATTAAATTTAATGTAATCAATATACATTGAATTTGAATTTAATATTTGCAAAGGGATAGCAGTACCTCGGCATGTCCCAGGGCTGTAAAGAGGCAGCGTATTTCTCTTAAAACCCCCACGGCCAGTTTCCTTGTGCTGATTTGACAGGAGCAGAGCAGCAACAGAGCCAGGCCCTCCACAGCATGAAGCACTGAGCAATGTGGATATCTGTCAGGTACCCGGGGGCTGGCCTGGAAGAGAAGAGAGAGAGGTGGCATGTAATCTATCAGGTTATAACAACCGTGGTACATATGAACCAATACATTCAGATAAAGTATCTATTGAAAGTTGATGCATTGTGACTGTATACAGACCTCGACTCCGCCTCTCATCTTCCCCTGTAGTTGGAGGGCCAATCTCCACTGAGTGAGGAGCTGAAGGAGAAGCTTCACTGAGGCGTCCTGCAGACCCTGGTGTGTGTCCTGCACCTGGAGAGGCAAGAGGGAGATGTGGGGTCATCCACAAAGTCATGTGCTTAATTCCCTCATTAACACATGCACTTAAGTTCCTGGCTCTGCTCTGTTCATACATAAACCTTATGTGCATTTTCTTGGTAATTTGACTAGGTATTGATTTGATAAATTGAATTGAAAAATGAAATAAGTTCTGGCTTTCTTATATTAGATGACAGATCTATGGACTTTATTTTGAGAACCACAATTCATCTCTAAAAAATCCTTTTGGTGACAATTAAGTAAATATGATTCAAGCTGGTGTCATCAGATATCAGAATCAGAATCAGAATCACTTTTATTGATCCCCGAGGGGATCGTTTACAGATCCCACGACCACAGAACAGAAATTTAAAATAGAAATTTAAAAGAATAAGAATAAATATAAAATGTCATACACAGAGCAAAAACAGTAAAAATATAAAAAAAAAATAAAAAATAAAATAAAATAGAGTCTATAAATAAATAAATAGATCTCAGCCTGTACAACATATTAGATTCATTTAGAGTAATGGAGATTTTGATAATACCTCTCGGAGAAGGAAATGTGTGTAACCAAACAGGACGTCCTCCCTCCAGTCTGAAAAGTCAAGTAACAAACTCTGCAAGGAATTCTGGGAAATTAGACGAAGCTCATCATCCATGTGCACTGTGAGCCTAAAGAAAAAGACAATATAGATTAACATACCTGCATACTGTACCTACAGCTGTTTTAGGCAAATACTAGCTTTTCAGTTTTACATTTCAATATTAGATTGGAGTATTTTATTGAAACTATTTTACCTTGAAAGGAGGTCAATGAGCTCAGGTTTGGACATCCCATCAGGGAGAATCCGGGGAATAGCTGCCACGCAGGTCCTGAACAGGTCAATTTTAGGCTTCCTCTCACCACTGTAAAAGGAAAGGTACAATTAAAACCATACAAAAATAGTCAGACCACGTTACAAAGATTGGTATTATAATCATTATTTTATATCACTTTCTAAATTTACTTAAAAGGTAAGCTTTCTGGTGGAGAGTTCGCAGCTTGTCTCCAAATGTTATTGATTTGCCTGGAACGTTCCACTGTATGGTTTTAAATGATCTATCTTGCATTTATTTCAATAAGTTTTTACTGCTCAAAAATACCATAATCCAATACTATAACCATGTATTACTACTGGCTTTCTCAGCTCCCTAAATTTAATGCCATACTTTTGGAACATTCTAAAACAAGTTACAAAGCAACAAACAAAGCTACATAGTGTTTTTAAAAATCAGTTGAAAAGTTCCTTACGTGATCATGTCCTCTGGTTCCTTGTTGAGCATCTGTGCACTGGTCAGCATCATGCAGCGGCCCACCTCCTTGTCCAGGTGTCTGAGGATGTTGTCCAGAGCTTTTCGGACTTGTGAGTAGTACAGAGACATGCCAATGAGTTTGGCCTCCTCCTCTGTCAGAGTTTTACTAAGATATGTTTTCTTTTTCTTCAGAGAGTTTCCTGAGGGCAGCGTGGCTCCAGTGTTTGGCATCGGGGGCTCTCCATCTTTCTGCTGTAGAGCGTCTGCAATCACCAGGAACGCTCTCAGACCAATGTTCATGCGCTGGAATACACAGCATACAGTTACTCATAGGGGTTAATCAAATACTATAACTGAACTTATTTTATGCCAACCTATTAAACATTAACAGTATTGTGTGTGAAATAGGATACACCAGTAGTACAAATACATTTCACACTAGAGAATAATGTCAGTACTACGTTGACCTAGCGTTCAAAATGATTAAGTATTAAGCAGTGCAGATACATGACTCTCTTAATCACCACAGTCTATCTACAGTGGTCATGCGTGATGTATGTCAAAGTTGAAACAGAGCGCATACTGTTCTCCATACACTGTCAGACAAATACAAATAAAATGAGGAATGCTCCCCTTTGTAGTCTCAGAGGATACGGCATTGAACTGTCTGATGTGTCTTTGTGCATGTGTGTGTGTCATTGATACTATGTTATTTTTACCTCAGGGTTCAGACTGAAGGCTTTGGCTGGTTTCCCAACACTCAGCAGGTCAAAAATGATCTCCTTCATGGCAAAGTCCAGCCTCTCCTGATTTGGAAAACGGGAGCAGTGAACTGATTAATCATTTAAAGTGCATTTGACAGATTTTTCTAATTATGAGTTGGTTTGGTGGGATAGTACCTGTACTAAATATTCATAATTTTACTTCAATTTAGTAGGAATTTGTGAAGAACTTTAGGGGAAAAAAAAGTTGGAAAATACATGAAGTATCCGTTGTAAAACGGAACAGCTCTACCTACGTCATGAACCGACAAATTCTATCCAAAATACAGGGCAATTTATGCACACATTACTATTTTGACAAAATAAAGTTCTTGTAATTCATTTGTATTTGTCAAATTAAGTTTTATGCCTTGTTAAGATTATGATTGCTAAGTAACATACCCCTATGTCATATCTGCTGCCCGTGAGAATCCAAGTAAAATGACTTCATAAAAATTACAAAACTAGATAAAAAAAAAACAAAAAAAACTATTAAATATAGTCATGTATTTTTTATAGAAATTAGTCATCTAACCTGTCATATGCACTTTAAATATCGGGCATGAGGCAAACGTACAATTATTTTGGCTGACCTAGTAGTTTAGCTTTGTGGTCTATTTAGAGTTGGGACATGGACAGTTTTTTATCAATTCTTCTCCATTAAGTAGTACTTTTATACCATTTATATCATACATAATGACTTTTATTATTAATTTTCATCATACTCGTAAATAATGTATGATGGGGCTTGATATACTGGTTACGTTATCTATATTGTGCAATTTCAGTAAATTAGAAATCATAATAATAGCAAGCCATTTGAGCACATATTATAGGACTTCATATGATTTTATTTTTGTACAAACCTGTGCAATGAACTGGATGATTTTGACAAAAATATTTAGAGGCATGTCTCGGGGAACAACACTGCGACTGCCTTTAGGAAACAACGTGGAGGTAATGGACGTCAGACGACTAAAAAAAGAAATATATATATATATATTTTATATTAAATACAGGTTATGTATTTTTTATGTGATACATTTGTGAAGTCATCATGCCTCTTACCTTTGTGTTGCAGTGTTGCTCTCACACTTAATTCGAATCATGTAAACCCATAAGAGGCGGTAGAGAGATTCAAGAGCCACACGTGCCATCTTTGGGTCTTTATTCTGTCAAATGACACATATTTTTAATAACTGTGTTAAATGTGTGGCTGCTCCGTCCCTTACGCAGGCATTAACATGGGTCAGGGAGTGTTCTCAACCAAAAATAAGTGCTACATGTCGTGCCATTCATAGTCCATTGTCACAACCTTAAAATCAGTATCAATCTGAACTTGCACTGCATTCCTGTTCACACCGTATCTGCTAATACTTCAACTTATGTAATTCATAATAGGAGGAGGCAGCTACTGTGTGTTCAATCACATTTTAAAGAATACATTGGAAATCTAATCCAAATCACTATTAGACCCAAATTGTTCAGTCATAGTAAAAGTATCAGCAAGTTTGTTTATTTATGATTTGAACAGTTGTAAATGTGAGTATACTAAACAGACTAATTAAACAGTGTTTAATACAAACATATTCTTTTTATGCTGACAGTATAATTAGTGTAAACAGGAAAACTCACTTTCAGGTTTGAAAGGCAGTTGTTGAGGAAAATGTGCCAGCGGCAGAGGAAGAAGTTCTTCTGACTGACACACAGCAAACAGGTCACCAGAGGGTACAATGCCTGACCAAGACACAGGGACACATAGTACAACATTTATAACATAGAGACTGTTAAAATAGTTGTGTGTTTGTATGTCTAATGTAATAATCTTTGGATTTTAAGCTGATTCGTTCCCCCGTCATTTCACCTCAGCAATCACTCCTACAACGATTTGTCCAATTGACAGATTTGAACTTCGTCTTTTGCTATGGATCAGAATGGATCAGACCTGGACGACTGAGGGTTTACACAGATATCTCAGCAATAAAACATGACCTATTATATGACACATAATGGAAACATATTCATGATGATTCATTCATAATCTGGAACCTAGATTCCTGAATGTTCTTGTATCCTACCTACCATAATATATTAATTTGCTTGCAGTAAGCGCTTCAAAATTACATGTTCTATGTATTGACAAATAAAAGACAAGAAATCTGGTGTATTACAAAAACCCAAAGAAACTTACTTACTTAATATACCAACAAAAGAACTGTACTTTTTCTACTTGCTCTACGGAACTTGATAATGATTTTTTTTTAAGTCTTAAAGGCCTGTCTGTTAAAGATGCAAGATAAGGTTCCCACACTTAAAATGGGTGTCCCATTTGTTTATGAAGCTCACCGTTTCTATGGCGTGCAGTGTGGCCCATTCACACAGCATTCAGATCATGCTTTGTCTAACCATGTGGCTGTGGGTACAACCTAGAATTAGACCTTTGTCAAGCCTGGAGAACGCATTTACCTGTTGTCTCTTATCAAGGTGAGAGCTTGATACCTGTCTCTTGATGTCTTTCATTTCATTGTCTGGCTCAGAGGAATAACAATTATGGAAATTCAACTCATCACAATCATACCAAACATTTCTTGAGCTCCTTCTAGTCTCACATGTTGGTGTTTGTATCTGAAGTGTCAGATCTGTGAGTGGAGGTGTGGTCACGTTTTAGAGATGCCAAACATTCTCAACTTGTTTAAGAATTCAGAGAATTTTCCAGGTTCATGACAGGCATATTTCAAGACAGAAGGTGACTGCCCACAACAAAGACACTTTTGAACAAGTATAGAAGCCTGGAATGTTTAGGGGCATTAGGTACAAGGATCTATGACTAGAGCTATTAAAAGGTGGCTTGTGCAATAATGTTAGCATTAAGAAGCTAGTAGTTGCTGTTGCTGTTTCTAAATAGAGAAAACGTAACATAAAATAAACACTACTGCTGTCTGGTTGTGTACTCACAAGCTAAACTTGTTTTTATACAGTAAAATGAGTCATAATTTAATGATGTTTACTCTGCAACAACTCAACTTACTACAGTAAAATTGTCACATTTAATTATCTGATCACACTTTTTTAACACTCCACACTACTACATAACAATCTATTAATAATCTGTAATCACATGGTAGTTTATGCTAGGAGTTTCAGATAAGGGGTCAGATTAAATGTTTATTAGATTGCCATTACATGCTGTTACATTATACTTAATGAGGAATGTGCAAAGTAGTAGTGTACAATTATTTATTTAGAATTTTCTGTAAGGCTGAACTTTGTTCACCTTCAACCAGAATTTAGGTAGCTTTCACAACAATTAAAGAGTCATCAATTGTATTTGTTTGTGGTTTATTGGGGCATACAACTAAATATTACATAATCCTGTCTTGTGAAAGCATGTCATTGCTATTTAATGAAATTTAAATACGCACTGCCTCAATTAAACATTTCATTACAGTCTATTTGAGTGACCATCGTTATAATTTCCATATCGTACCTAATTTTCTGATTCCACTCTGTAACTCCCTGCTGCTGTAAAATAGTACCCATCTGTCAGTGTTTAGAGCCTGTCATGTCCAGTGAAGCCTAACTATGTTCCCGTCTCCTTCTATAGAGATGAAGCCCCTGTGTTGGAGGCCTACACTAAGGGCCTTCGCATATGGTTGTTAATGGGGCAGCAGGATGAATGGAGGTGGCTACTGACGCAGAGTACAAAGGTGTGAACTGACCAGTGAGTGTTTCTTTCTGGAGGATAGGTCCAGTGTGATATCATAGAGACTCTCCACAAAGTTCCTCAGACATGGTACATTCACCTCGTTCTTCACAGTCTGGGGACAGAAACAGATAATAGTGAGTCACAGCAGTAGCTGATGTCATTTGTGTGTTGCTGTTTTCAGTTTTTTTTGTTTTTTTTATGCAGATGGCCTCCATAATGCAGCCTTAGTTGTTTACAACTACAACTAATACAACACAACTTTTACTCACACAAGAATTTTAAATAATTTCATTGATGTTATTCTTAGTATATTATGATTATACATGGAGTTGTTGCCTTGTCATCAAGAAGCCCACCATTTCAGGGATTTTTTTATTTTATTTTCTAGATTGACATTCTTCTCTCAATGCTGAGGATACAATATACGCTGTATCCAACCCCTAGTATATTAATTGGAATCCAAAAAAATGTTTGATACACTTACAGCAGCTACAGGGACAAGTATCTCCACAAACAGTCCTGATAACGAGTGTTTGATGTCTTTGTCCTTCACGTCCAAGAAATACTGTGCACATTCCTGAGGAGAGAGGCAGATCCCAGAGCTGATCAGTGGCTCTAACAGAAGGCTGTTTTGGCATATATACTTCCTAAACGCTACTGATGTAAAGCCCTGAATCATTATCAGGAGCGGAAATGGGAAACAGGAGCGCAATCACCATCACAAAACCAATAAACAGAGCACTTAACCTCTAATTACTTCACTGGAACTTCTCAGCAGTGAAAGGATTGCAGTACAGATGTGGCTAAGTGCTACTGCACAATATTGTATTGTATAAGTCGGAAGGGACATTGGTACAAGTGCAAAACTATCCTCTAAAGACATTTTTCATCACTCATACATTAGTACTGTATTACACCACAATTACTGGAAGTCTGATGCTCTACATCCAGACCAGGGCGTCTGGTTTACATGCAAAGTCTATGGGGGCAGCACGTCTTCAGTACAGATAGATCGATATGGGTTTTTTCCATAGTTGGTGCAAATACCAATTGTTTAGAATCCAGATGGTTGATAAGCTCTAGTAATATTAAAAGCCAAAATATTTGGCGAATTTTGAATATTTTCCCCAAATTACAATAGCTGATGCTTTGTACATAATATTTCTATGAATAAGTTGTTCACATTTCTTCTTGTAAATTGCTTATATAAATAACTACTAACAATGTAAGGGGGGCCGGAAACAAATTCTACTTGAACAACTCTAGATGCTAAATTGGTCAAAAATCTATCAAAAAATCCAGAACTCCACCTCAAAATACAGTGTCCAGACCTGTTTGTCAAAACATTTACCTAATTATTTGAGTTATGTATCTGCACATTGGGTTTGATCATTTTGAAATATGAGCTCTCAATGTTGCATAAAGGAATGTAACTCTACCTGCATGAATTGAAAGGATGCCTCGAAGTCTTCCACTGGGTACATTTTGATTCGGAAAAACTTGAGCCCCATGATCAGGCTGATGGTGGACTGTATCACGTACGAACTCTGCTCCTTTTGCTTTAGCTCTTTAAGCTCAGAAATAAACTTCTTCCTCACAGCTGGGAATCTGCCAAAACAAGCCATTAAATATTATTAGATGTAACATTTTTCAGAGCACAGTCTTAAGGACGCCATAATTAAAAAAGAAAAAAAACAGTGAGTAATGTTTAAGATTTGGGCGTTTGTGTCTACAGTAGATAGCCTCCATGTGGACAGATTTTACCAACACGACTCGACTGCCCAGTCTATATTTAGAAAGGCATGTGGAGGGGTGATGCACTGGGAATGTGTATGTGCCTGCTTGTTCTGGGGCCAATGCACTGGTGTCTATGGGGCTTGGCGTGCTTCACATGGGCTGGCACTGCTGATAAGTGAGTGGAGGAGTCATCACGAGATCACGTCTGGTGCTGAGTGTTTCAATATGAAGCGAATAAACACTATAGGCACTAGACAGGCTGCATGTATGAAAAATAGTGGCAAGAATAAAGTATGGGGACACTTTTTAACATACTGCATCTGTGCCATATAATTACAAAATAATATTAGTAATATATCAAAATTCATTGACTATGAATGAAACAGTCTCAATTTATTTTGCCTTAGGATCAGTAACAAATGTACTCTTGATTCCTGATCACTAGATCTGAAATTGATAAGACATTTATTTTATTTTTTTTTATCTATTTAAAATATGTTATTCTACAAGAAAATTATTTGGAAGTTTGAAATTTTAAGGTAGTTATTGACTATTGGTATTTTCATATGTTTCCCAATATTTGTTTAATAATAAGTAATTTGTGATTGAAACAACTAAAGCTTAAACTATAAAAAAAAAATTAAACATTTGTCAATAATGTTGTTGAATATTAGCAAATGCTTGCATATAAACAATATACAGCATGAGCTGGTGTAATCCCCCTTAGTATAAAACATATTGAAGAAATGAGTATTACCTATAACATGCCTGTTTAAATTAAGTTACCTGTCTCACAAAATTGCATCAATAGATCTCACAAAATGAATTTAAAAAGACTACATGTTCAAAGGCATTGTATAGATTTGGACTAGTGACTCGTTATAAAAACTGTTCTTTGGTTTTCTGCTCTGGGAACCCACACCTTTTCAATAATAATAATACTAATCTTCTGAAAAGTCTTTTTCTCACATTAGCCCGAGGTAGAGGTCCATCTCTAGACGTGCCATTAACCTCATACATGTCTAACACATAGACTCAGCTGCGGCCCACAGGCAGGCACTACTCAGTGTCCTGAAGACATATGGACGCCATGTGTAAATGTAGTGTGAATGGGGTCAAAAGGAGGACAGGTAGCTTCTGCATATTCAGGTTTTCACAGCTGCAGAAGTGGCCTGGATTTCTACAACTATGTAACACAAAAGCTACAACAAGCAAGTTTACATAAGATCAACTGTAGCAGGGAAATGCATAAACAATAGTTTATAGGGGAGCATTTAAGAAGAATAAAAATGCATCGTATAGCTGGGTAGACTGACTAAAGTGTGGCTGCCACAATCATACTAAGATGATGCGGGTGAAGTGACTTGCCCGAGGACACAGCAACAGTATATACTAGGAGGAGATCAAACTGCCAACCTTTGTTTTGATAGAGCACATTTAGCACTGAAACACTGCTTCTGAAGAACATTCTCCAGATAAATATGGTCAAAAAAGCTATGAATAATAAATAGGCCTCAAATGCAGTTTTTACCAACCATCAGTATAAATGGGTACAATAAGTAACTACAAAAGTTTTCCTAACCAAACACCACATGAACACAGAAAATCCATTTTGTTGAACAGCTGCAGGTTCAATTACCTGGATTGGGCTACAACTCCAACCACTTCAGCGTAGAGGTCTGCCACAATGTGCATGTTACCAGTGTTGGGTCCCAAATACCTAAAATGAGCACAAAGATGTTGAGTAAACTGCTACTGCAGAAGAATAAAAAATATATACAGAGTTAGTGGAGCATACCCTTCTTTATATTTGAAGTGCTTGAAGGCCAGGTTGATTACTTCCTGAATTAGTCCATCTAACAATGGGTGAAGGGGGATCTTGAATAAAAGGACAAGGTCATTGGTTATTTTATAATTAAATGAAAGATGTGATGACAATAGAGCAGATATGGAAGAAGCTTTGCCGCATTGAGTGGTGTACACAAACGCCCAACTGCTGCAATAATAATCACATTTCATATTTAGGCCAGACCAATACATTAGCATATTAAAAAGCCTAACTTGGCTCTCTGCATAGTACATGACAGAAATGCAATAACAGAAATGTGAAATCAAACCTATTGTTAAGATAAACAGAAAGAATGTATTGAAGAAATGGTACATTACATTATAGTCACTTTGACTTACAATTTGAAGTTATTAACGCACCTGTTTTAAAACTTCTATTAGAACAAGAGAGAAGATGAAGTCTATGGCCAGATCTCTCCGCTCCAGTAAATAGTCCTTTTGTTGCTCATCGCTGCAACAGATAATAAACCAATTATCAAAACTCTCACTTAAAATATATGGTTAACAAAAAAATGTGTTCTCACATTCACAGGCAAAGTATACAATATTTATTTAAAAATTTCTTACCTATGTTAACAAATTAAATTATTATTTAATTAAAGATGATGCTGCATTTTGAAGATTTTGGGCCATGCTTCTATAAAACCATCAAATTTACAGCACGGCAATACATTTGATTGCTTTTAAGGCTTACACTTGGCCTTGACAGTAAACAATTAAACTAATATTTTTCTTTCACAGTCTCTTACTTTTTGGACTTGGTGTTGGCCCGTGGTCTGTATTCATGCGACTCATCCTCCAGCCCGTTCTGCCTCTTGTACCAGTCAAACAGGGTCCTAAGGATGGAGGGCAGGCAGTACTCTGCTAAAGAGCTCATGCTGCTCATCAACTGCACAAAACACAGATTAAGATTGAGACTGGGATTGACGTCTGAACCTGAACAGGACATTAATCCTGGTCTAACTCTGGTATCACAGTGTCAAGTGCAGACCTGATCAAACTGAGGGTCCTCTCCTCTCTGTAGAGACTTGTTTAATGGCTTCTCCTGAAAGATAACGACACAAAATGGGTACACTTCAAGTCAGCCTTATAGCACTATAACAAAGGAATCAATGTTACAAGATACAGAGGTTTGTAATTGCTTTGGTTACGGGAGCCACTTTTTTATCTCCTACAGTCAGTGACTCTCCAAAATTATTTCATGTGACACCACATAAAGAGCGTCAAATAAGTAAGCATGCACAATAAATGTTAAATGGTATCAAACAATAGAGTTACAACATAGAATATCTGGCAATATCTGGAGACAATATTTACATGATTGAAATGACATGTAACCAGATTTCATGTGAGTAACCTTAGTTCTCTGTAATTGAGTTGATAACAAATGTGAAAAGACAAAAAAGAAAGGGAAACGCTAGAGACTTACATGAACTGTACTTTGTCTTCCAAATACAACAGTTACACTAAACATCTATTCATTATCAGTGTCACAAGGTGCTGATTATCATTTCTCTTGGCCATGTAAACAAATGTCAAATGTCAGATCTAATTATTGGGCTGATCTGATTATTGTAGTTATCTGTTTTTTTCTGGTCATAAAATTGTACCCAATCAGAACAGTAATCCACCAAAGAGAAAGCTCACCAGCGGTTCAGCCATGATGATCCTGATCTTGCGCTCTGACAGCAGGGTGAAGTTTGCAAAGAGACTCTTGAGGACGAACTCGCCCGGTTTACTCTCCGGGTCCACATTTACCGGCGCCATGACGACAGGACCCTTTCTCTCCACTGTTCCACTGACGGGCGGGACAGGCGGCTTCAGACCCACTGGAGAGGCTATGGGCAGAGACAGAGAAAAACATATTTAATTATTTAAACTAAACTATTTATACACTACACTTTATATACGTCCACCTACAGTGTACCTACAGTATGACTGAAAGAGACCCTGCATTTATGTTTAAGTACTGTATAATCCTTCTTATTACCAGGAAAAAAGTAGGCAAGTGAGCAGACAAGATAACAATAACAACAATAAACAAAATGTACACATTTGAACTAAATAATAATCATGCACCAACCTAAAATGTATGCAAAGCATTTAATTAGGACAAATTTTCTCTCTGTAAAGAGCTGTAACACTTTTATGCATTTGTGGTATAGTAAATAAACCCTGGAGTGAAGCCAAGTGTCTGGAGCCATGACTAAATTTAGTGCTATATAAAAAGAGTGACACATTTGACTGAATACATTTTCCAGATTCACAAACACCAACTGGTCAAGAGCACCTTATCGTCTCTCCCCGGGGCTTACATCATATTGATAAAGGGCGCTGATAGCTCTCATAAGACGTAATGGCATCTGGAGCAATACTGCGCAGTCTAAAAGGTTACATTAGTGAGACAGACAACAAACAAACTGACAGATATACAGCGGGGGAGGGGTTGTTCCTGTCAGTCATCTCACACAATATTGACATAGATTTAAAATAGAAGAACATTACTCAAAGCATCATTGTGTTTCCACTGAATTGATTATATATACTGTAGAGGGAGGTGATAGAGACAAAGAGATACTTTTCTCTGTTTGTTCTAAAATATATGTTTGCTGAAGCAGAGTTTGGTGGTGTAGTTAGTTACACTACTATGACATTTTGGCTGCTAGTAGAATAGGGAATTTAGGAAGTGGCAGTGTTAGTGGTAAAACTAGTAGCAGCGGTAATAGTGTAGCAATAGTGGCCATAGAACATTCTAATGCATTGTAAAAAACAAAAAAATAAACAAAACAAGTCAGTGGATGGTGTCTTGATTTAAGGTAAGTATTCTAGGCAGAAGGGCTGTCGGAATATTCAAATTTCTTTATTATGATACAAAGGAAAAGGCTTGTTAACAATTTGGACATGTCACTAACACTGTAATGTTATTTTCAACCATTTTCTGTTATCAAGATCAAGACCAAAATTTGACCCTGTTTATGGGTCAAATTAGTACATATTTGCAATTACCATTCAACATAAAATATTTGCTAATTTCAACTGTCAATCATAGATCTGCTAAACAGCTCAATCAAGCGCACAGTCGGGGCTGGTTGACCTCTTCTGACCATGTGACCCTTCTCTGCTTGTTTCCCTGATGAGGTGAGAGGAAACAGGACTAATTGCTGACATCTTTCGAGGCCTGTTTGTGTGTAACCGAATCGCAAGCGTGATGCAAGCATGAGTGCACGTGAACAATATACTGCCCTCTATGCTTACCAAGGCCTTTGATGAAGCTGATGACGCTAGCTCTGCTCCATTTTGTTGGGACCTCCATGGTGTTGATGCAAGACAATTTAAACAAGTGAAATTATACTGAAAGACCTGGTTGAATTATCAAATGAGTATCAAAATAAAATCTTCATCAACATCCGTCATGATAGTTAGCCGGGCAAATCCAAAAATAAATGCTAGAAGACAGGCTCAACCAAAGCTAAAAGTGTGTACTCCCATTGTAGAGCTGTAGCTAGATCCAACATTGAATCCAAATTAGCCGAGACGTCATGTTGTATCCACAGAGGCAGCCATTGAAGGCCTCAAAGTGAAAGTTTAAAAAGTCAAGCAGCTTATTCCAAAGTCTTGCTCCAGCAAAGGTTGGTCGCAAAGTGCAGAGGGCCCCATGTTGAAGAGATACATGACACCATAACCCAACTATCAGGTTGTAGCTTAGACTGGTCCAAACTTTCCCTTATAGTGTGACCTTGAAAATAGTAGACACTAGACAATAGGAAGTTGCAGAAACGATAAATGCGTCTCGTTGATAAGTGTCTTCTTCTTGATTGTGTTTCGTTGTCAGTAGTCATTAAAGTTAAGTCTGCTTGCTGCTTGTGGAGATCTGACCAGAGGAGTTGGAGCTGGAATTTCAACACTGCCCCGAGAGAGCAGAGCGGGGCGGGGGGGCAAACTATATATAGCGCGCTGTCGGCCAGTCCCTAACATACCCACCACCACTCCTACTCCTGACCCTCAAGTGTACACATATGCAAATAACACCAGCGGATTCATAGAGGTACCTTTGTTTGGGGGAGGCAGGTAGACATGAGGCTTCAGCAGAGCCTGCACACAGGACTGTAGTGTCCGAATGTAAGAAGGCACTGTAGGCTCTACCTGGAGAAAAGAACTGACTTTTATTTGACACGTGTGTGACATTCCTGTCAAAATAAGAAATTAATTAACTAATTAACCATGGTTTATCAAATTAATCCGTGCCAAACTTGCTCCAATATCAGATAGAACTGAGAACCAGCAAATGTGTGCGTGTACATTTATCATGGGGAAGATATTTTTATATTTTAGAAATAATTATAGTAGTGTTTCTGTTTGCAAAATATTTTAAACTATGGTGATAACACACTAAATACACATACACGATTTACTAATATGATTTTATATCATTTTTAGCCTTAGTTTGATAGAGGTAATTTCAGAGCTCTTGCCTGTTTGATGAATTAACTTAAGTTGACTTCAAATGCAAAATCAATATTCAACCCTAATGCCGCAGAGAAGGATAATCTCACTGCCATAATCGGCACACTAGTATTGAAACTTATGTATGCCCCCATAACTACAACATAACAAAGGAACGAGGTAATGTCTACAGTACGACGTGAGTGGACTCAAAATATCGCTGACTAAACATAGATGATCTGCTTCAGCTGTTGTGACATGTGAATACTGCTGTAACGGGAGTGAATGTATTTCTGAGTAATCCTAAAGATGAAAATGATACAGGGTAAAACTATCCTCCTTCATTACAGAGCACTGATCAGGGCACATGTTCAGCTTTCATGATTAAGCATTTTCACTGATGAATCAGCAGAAACAATGGCATTGCTGGTTGATAGGAGCCACCTCGAAATCAATTACATAACCTTTAACAGGATTATTTTGCCTTTGAGATACTGAGATAACAAACGCGGGACTAGTTGGCAAGGGGCAATAATTGAATATGAAAATATACATTGACATCTGACATGGTCTGGTTCAGGGAAATGATGAGCTATTACTATCTTCAATGGAATCATCATTATGCTAGAAATAGGACTTTTATTGAACAAACCACAAGAGGACTATGTTTGCTTCATATAAATAGTTCTTAATCTAGTGTCTCAAGTCCTAGAGATTTAAAATATATGAAATATAGAGAAAAGTGTGCGATCTATTTTTTATATTATAAAGCTATAGACCTTTTGCATGTTGCTAGAAATCTCATTTTTGTTATTATCATTATCATCCTTATTAGTATTATTATTATTATTATTATTAGTAGTAGTAGTAGTAATAGTAGTAGTAGCGGTGTGTATATCTCCTCCTCACCCTCCGCGGGTGGTCTTTTTATCCCCCTCTTTTTCCTCGCTCGGGACCTCTACCAGAGGCCTGGGAGCTTGAGGGTTCTGCGAGTATCTTTGCTGTTCCTAGTACTGCACTTTTCTGGACTGAGATGTCTGATGTTTTTCCTGGGATCTGCTGTAGCCACTCCTCCAGTTTGGGGGTCTCTGCCCCGAGTGCTCCGATGACCACGGGCACCACTGAGGCCTTCACCTTCCAGGCCTTCTCCAGGTCTTCTTTGAGCCCCTGGTATTTCTCTAGTTTCTCATGCTCCTTTTTCCTGATGTTCCCATCGCTTGGTACTGCGATGTCCACCACAACGGTTTTGCTCTGTTGTTTATCCACCACCACTATGTCCGGTTGGTTCGCTATCACCATTCTGTCAGTCTGTATCTGGAAGTCCCACAGGATCTTGGCTCGATCATTCTCCACTACCTTTGGAGGAGTTTCCCACCTTGACCTGGGGGTTTCCAGTCCGCACTCTGTACAGATGTTTCTGTACACTATGCCCACCACTTGGTTATGCCGCTCCATGTTTGCTTTCCCTGCCAGCATCATACACCCTGCACTTGTGTGCTGGATTGTCTCAGGGGCCTCTTTGCACAGCCTACACCTTGGGTCTTGTCTGGTGTGGTAGATCTGGGCCTCTATTGCTCTTGTGCTCAAGGCTCCTGTGCCCTTTATATATATATATATATATATATATATATATATATATATATATATATATATATATATATATATATATATATATATATATATATATATATATATATATATATATATATATATATATATATATACATGCACAATTAAAAAAATTGAGAATATACTGTCTATGTAAAAGCTGCAAAAAGTGTCCAAAATGTGAGGAAAAAAAACCCCAAAAAACTCTGAACTTTCTGAACCTTTGTGGTTCATTTTAGTGTCCACTCACAGTTTGTGCAATACCTGAATGAAAACCACCTCTTTACAGGCCCATTTTAACCATTTCTGATGAACTTCAGCTAAATATCAACATCAAGATAATCCAGAAATACTGATAAATTCATTTTTGCCAATATTGCCAAACCCTATCCTATGTGTTTAATCCCTGTATATAAATTTCCAAGCAGACAAAGATCCAGTTTGGTGCATCACATTGTCTGACACACTGACATACTGATCACATGAATCACCACTTCACTGCGATAAGATACCAGCCAACACCTAAACATCCTAAATGTCTTACTCATATTAAAGGGCAGGAATCACACACTGCATCTTTTAGAAGAATAGGTTTACGAGGTAGAGGAGCAGCATGTAATAATAAAAATCCCTGTTGTATTGAAGTTAACACAAACACACAATGAGTGAATGCCACCAACAAGCGCTAACAGAGCTCGACCTGCTCAAGTCGGACGAGGCTGCTGCTGACTCACTGTTTCTGAGCCTGATTTATGCACTTTGGCACTGCTCGTGCATTTCTGTGGCGTTGCATTTTACATCGAGCACACAGGTCAGTAAGTGAGAACTGCGAGTTTGTATACAGATTAAATATAGGTGTTAATATTGCATTAGAGACTGGAGTACGTAGAAATCTAAACTAAGAATATTTGTTTACATAGGATATTATATTCTCAAAAATATTCTGCCTTTACAATAGTTGCAACAATTGCAATTACCAGTAGAATTTGCTGTCCATGGGTTTCAGAATTATGAAAAATTAGGACAGTTTCCATAGTGATTAACAATTTTGAATAAAATTATGCATACAACAGGAAGCTGAAAGCACCAATAGGCTCTGTACCAGCATCAGCGCAGTTGGATTTGCTGAATGCCTTTCCCTGTTCTCCATCCCCATTTTATGCTGCTTATTGTTCTGCCCAATAAAGCCTATAATTGGGCAGAACAATTAAAAAAAAATCTTGTTGACAGTATTTCTCAAAAATACTGCTTAAGTATAGATGAACTGAAAATGCTTTACAGAAAATATCAGGTAACAGCACATCTTCTATCTCATGAAAGCACTGGCTGTAATTGTCCTAGCCAGTCAAAAAATATACTTGAATATAAGTTCTCAGAAAATTCATTACTATAGTGTATTCATTTGATAAAAGTATGTTCTATTTTGGTACAATGATTATGAATATGGTGCAGTTTTGAACAGAGCGAGGATGTGGGCTCCTAAGCCGTCCATTACCACGATGACCTTGGAGCTCCACATCACACATCACTGACTCTGAGCTCTGACTGAACCTCAGCGAGAAATCCTCCTCACACACACACACACACACACACACACACACACACACACACACACACACACACACACACACACACACACACACACACACACACACACACATATACACATACACATACACACACACACACACACACATACACATATACACACACACACACACACACACACATACACATATACACACACACACACACACACACACACACACACACACATACACACACACACACACACACACACACACACACACACACTCACACACACACACACACACACACACACACACACACACACACACAACACGTATACACACGCACACATACACACACACACACACACACACACACACACACACACGTACACACACGCACACACACTCACTCACACACACACACACACATACACACACACACACACACACACACACATACACACACACACACACACACATATACACACACACACACACACACACACACACACACATACAGACATACACACACCTTCACACACACACACAGACATACACACACACACACACACAGATACACATACACACACACACACACACACACACACACACACACACACACATACAGACATACACACACACATACACATACACACACACACACACACATACCAGACACACATACACACACACACACACACACACACACACACACTCACATACACACACACACACACATACACAGATAACCATACACACACAAACACACACATTCACACACACACACACACACACACGTGCCTTTAACATTACTGCTGTTCTCTGTAAAAGGCTCACGCCGCACAATCAAAACATCTGACTCTGATGCTACGACCCTGCTCTCCGGACGTTCACCGCAGCACGCCACGAGCAGGTCTTATGTCAACATCACTATTGCTCTAAAAAAGATCATTTTGCTGTAAAAGACTAAAACATATGCACTGATCAATAATTCTTTATAATTCTACCATAACAACAAATTAAAATAATAATTATCTGATTAATTACTGGGTTCATGTTAAAAGAAATATGCCAATTATGTAATGGAAAAAATAAGTGTATGTTTTAGCACAAAAATGTAACTACAGTATTTACCAAATATAGGCATAATATTCTTAATCGTATAAGTACCATGTGGAATACCCTTCCTGTGTATACTACCACGCATGCAGCCTCAGTGTTTGAAATATTCAGGTCAAAATAGCAGCCACAACTCATTTTTCCCTCAACATCAAAACACAGAACAAAGTAAAAGCACATTCTTCTGGATAATGGTACAGTTGTGTCCCTGCTGTCTTATTATTAAACTATAAAGATTATAAAGCAGTGTTTAGAATATGGCTGTCTAAATGAGCTATAGCATTAGCGCAGTAGAGGAGCCAACAGTCCGCTGCTGACTGGTAGAAAGTACAGTATGTCCAGTGTGTGGCGGGCTACTGAGACACTGCGATGAGCGAGCTGCCTCCCACTTTTTCAAGGAGAACGTTTCATATCCTGTCTGCTAAACATTGATCCGAGCTATTGATTTAGTGATTTCAGTCTTTCTGTCAACAACACATAAACTGGTTAAGTGCAATGTAATAATTCACTAAGGACAATGTGAGAATATGTTCAGATGTAGAGAATTAAATGCAAAGTAGTGAGTTGTTCTTGGTTTATAATTAGTACCAAAAAGTGCTGAGTTGTCGGATTTGCCCTGAACTCACCCTGAGCGCATCTCGCGACCTCTTGTCTTCCATTATGTAATCTTCCCCCAATATTGACACTGCAGATGATGCTGGTATTTGAGCGCACAAGGTTATACTTTTTAATCCATCTGCCTTTAAATCTTATAATACGATTTTATAAATATGGTCTATCAAGCTCAATGCAAATCCATTATAAGCAAAGATTAAAATAGCAAACATAACAGCTAAGGACTACAAAGACCATATTTACTGTTATTTTGATTCTAAACCTTCATTCCATGCTGACTTGAGTACAGCATGGAATGAAGACAGTGAACAAAAGTGTAACATCCAAAGCAACTACGAAGTAAAGTCCAAGCAAAAATAAATGGCAAACACCTCGTTGGGCAAAGCTCCCACTTAAATACATTGGTCGCATCATGTACTCACTGCCTCCTAAAGACTTGAGCAGGGACTTGATGCTGATGTCAAAGAAGCCTGAATCCTGCTGGCTGGTCGCCATGGCTGCGGAGGCTGTGTCGCCACGGTGACAGACAGCGTAGGGAGGACTGGACGGCAGGATGAGACGCTGCGGACCAGGACACAGGACACAGAGAGGCTGCTAATGCTAACGCTAACACTAAGCTGTGCCTGTTTTTGTGCCGAGTTCGAAGAGGAAAACTAAACAATCTGAACTGTGCTGTGGCTGTGTGCGGCTAACACGAGGCTAGCACCCATCCCCTCTGTGTTTTGCTCTCTCAGGACAGTGATACACAGATGTTGGTAGACGCACACAGCCAATCAGCTTAAAGAAACGGGAGGAGAGAGGAGAGAGAGAGAAGGAGAGGGAGGGGGGAGGAAAACAGAGCAGCGCTGCACAGGAAGGTGGACAATAACAAGATGAACAGGAAAGACGCTGGGATCCGACCGAGCCATCAGCAGAAAAAAACGCAATTCTAATGTATTAAAATATATACGTGTGGTTGATGTTTTTATATGGTTGTTTTGTTTCAGGCTAAATGCTGACTTAGCATGCTGTGCTTCAACTTAACCAATGAGAGCTCAGCGCAGCAATAACAGAGAGGTCACAGCGGCAAATGGCCAGTGATGGTCTCGGGCTAATCGCATCTACCCAAGCACATAATACACCAAAAAGGCTCTCAATGGAGTTTATGAATGACCACAAATGCACCACTTCAGAATGAAATGAAAAACACACACCACCTCCTGGATAATGTTTGCTGACACTACTTCCTGTCTGTTCTGAGCAATGGGAAAAGTGTTTTATTCTGGGGATATTGTGCTTTTAGAAACTATGCTTTTAGTATATTTTGATAATTTTATAAGAGCAGCTGCAGCTCTTTCTGGATTTTCCGAGTCTATTCCTGGGATGTTGTAGAGTGGAAAAATAATCATGACCTGACTTAAGAGTGCACAGTCTGGCACGTGGTTCACAGGTCACAGGCTGCTGTTTGAATAAAACTGACCATTAAGACATTATTTATATAAAATGTAACTTTTCTGAAACTCAAGAACTAATGCTCAGGGGCTACTGGGAGCTAATAAAAACACATAAAAATGTGTTTTTACTATACAGCTTCTGTGGAAGTACATTTTAACATTAAATATTCAACATTTACTTATACCTTGAGGAGCATAGAACAACTAAACAATTAAAGACTCATTATGGCATTAAAAACATGTCTTGCATTTATTTCAAATGGGCAAAAAAAATCTACCTAGAGCCCCGAATCTAACCTGTAACTAGGCCTGGTGGCGTCATCTGCTCGTCTCCAGAGAAGTAGATATGTTTAATGCCATATGGAACATTCCAGGCAAGTGGAACATTCCAGGCAAAGCAGTGACATCTCCACAGAATTGAGCAGGTTGAAAAGTGCATCTTTGATAGTTGTATTGTTCTTTATCCACAGCATGTTTTAAAGAAAGGTGAAGGGATTCAAGATTTTAGTGTTTTTACTATGAAGTTGATGATAAGTTGCAATGCTTTACATTTAATAATCAAAATAAAGAAAAAAAAAAAAAAAAAAACATCCAACTGTGCAAATGACATATTTGTGCCTAACTCTATGTTTAGCCTAAACACTGACTTACGGCCACACTGGTTCTGGTTAAGTAAGTGCGGCGGGAGCATAATTAGGGTCAATATGTAATTCCCAGGACAGAGGGCGGAAGTGGGTGTGCGCACCAACAATGACAGCAGAGGGAAACAGGAGCAGGGAGGAGACATTGCATAAGATAAAAGTATTACACAAAATACCAGTGCTCGGAGGAGAGTCACCCAGCACACTGTGGCCTGGTTTAAATTAACAGACAATTACTGCCCCATCTCCAGGGAGCAGACATAAAACAAGGAGGCACTGCCAGCCTATTCCTGTCTCCAAAACCTACTGCATCCACTTAAGCACGCATTTATCCATCTCATTCATCAAGTCCATTTGGAGAACACTTCCGGACCGTATAAGCCTTCTCAGACTTTTTTTAAAGACAGCCATTCATCATCTGTGTGTCTGCTTTTACACAGCTCTATGTGAAATGTCAGGGAGAGCTGTTTGTTGACCCTATTTGGCATTAGGCTGTAAACAGGAAAATATGCAGAGGATGTATCGGATATTTTATTTGCTAGTATGATTTAATTAATGGCAGATATGTTCTAGCCTCAAGTACTTTCCTTTTTTCAAACTTCAATTGTAATTTAAATGTGTTGCTCAAATTAATTACAAAAAAATATATCTATTGACATTGTTCTGCCCCACAAAACTTGGAGCTGTGTCATATTTTGCTTATTAAAATCAGCTTATCAAACAAACGTAGCTAATAAATGAAGATTTCCTTCCTCTGCAGGTTAACTTTTGACAACATTACAACCTAAATAAGCAAGCAGTCGATTTCCAAGATATTACAAAAATAAACAACACCATTTATGCTTTTCTCCTCATAAGTTGATATAATGATGATGCTGACTCAACAACAGAAAACTACAATGACATAAACATAATATATGGCACAAATATTTTCTCGAGTTTGGGAAAGTTTGCTGAACTAGCCATTTTTAAAAGGTAAAAGTATGTAGACATAAAGGATTATTTTGAGTCACATGACTGCAGGAGAGCAGCTGTTTGGGCTTGTCTACAGAAAATCACACTGGAACATGTGTTGTGTAAGTGATATTTGCCAAAGAATGGCACACATTAATCTTGCAATAAAACATGAGCATTAAACACATGTAGGGGTGCTGTGGGGATTCCTGACATACTGCGCAGGGGCCTGGGCATGCCAGCTGCAGGAATGTGCCTCCTGCACCAGCAGCATGTGCACACACACACATGTACACACTCAGTGTACTTCTGAGGAGACAGAGGTGGCAATAGCACAGGCCACGTTTATGAGAATCATTTTAACAGCTTTTGTAGTACAATTCTCACTTATTGTCAGATATTTAAACTATTCATTTAGTTGCTTTTATGTTTATGATGGTTAATTAGTAATTAATAAATAAATGTAATGTCCTGTTGGTTTTGTACTAGGACCACTATATGACCACCTGTTTGAAACTGTGAAAGGAGGAAGGATGTCTCTGTCAAATGTGTTAGCTCTTACAATCCCTTTGGTATATCTGTAATATCCATTCAAAAACTTTTCAAGTGTGTACACAGCTTTACAACAGCTTCTTCAGACGATGAAACGAAGCAGGTGAAGAGCCAACGTAGTGTCATCTCAAAACGTTTTATAGCAACGCATCAGGCTATTCCATGTTGGGATCCACAAAATGTTTTACTTACACAAGAAGTGTTTTTTTTATATATACGTAAATTACTTTATGACAGCATTTGGTTCATGTCTTAATAACTAACTAACTAACTAACTTAATAACGAAATAACTAAATACAAATATTTTTAGATTATTAGGGGTACTTTCATATGTACAATTACTTACTAATTTCAGGTGTTTTTGTCTTATAAAGCAGCTACTTTTGGTCCCTGGTTAACCTCCTGTAAGGGCTACTACATAAAACGTTTGCGGTTTGTGTTGGCCTGTTTTAATTCAAACACAAAGCTGCTCAATGATGTGTATTTGAGTATTGGTTGATGGGTTGATTTTGCCGGAGAGTTACTATGTCACATTTTATACTATATTAAATGGAATTAGTCTTGGAACAATTAAGCCAACAACCAATATCAAGACTCTAAATGTTGCAGGATAAGACGTTTGACCAGCGCACAGTTGCAAACATATTGTGTGGGAGTCATGGCTCAGCACACTCGGAGCAGACAGCACACATGATGTTTACTCTTCACACTGGCCCGTCTGTGCTCTCCACAGCTGCCTTCACCAAACAGACATCAACGGCTCTGCACCGTCTCAGGCCAGGAATGCCCCTACCTCCAGCTTCACAGTCTGAATTTGTGCAAGTCAGCAGCATACACAGGATTTTATGGTATTTAGTTGTACTTTCATTTATAGTGTGGTCGGTGAAGTGAACCTTTTGTAGACATGTTTGAGCAGATGGGCCTGTAACGTTCCCCTTCAGGTTTCCCCTTTTACCACACAATAATCGGTCCTGTCTGTAAAGACTCCAATGTACCTTTGCATTTTAAGTCCATGAAACATTTCTGTAAATTAGACTGAGAGAGAAAGACCTCCAACAAGGCACTGGCCTAAACTCGCAATCATAAAAAAGAGGGCTCACAGCTGGACATGAAGTAAATATACATATGAACCATGACATGTCATTCTAGTGCCAACTGAAGACTTATTGATAGAAGTCATTTTCAAAAGCACTATTATTTTGTGCCATAATCATGAATGAATGAAGTAAGTTTATTTGGGTTGTTCATATTCAGAAATGATTATACTTTTAGCATACATGTTACCAGTGGTGGAATGCTATGAAATAGTGAAGTACTGTACTTAAGTACAAATTTTAGGTATCTGTCCTTTACTGACATAGATTTTAAAGTGCATACTTTTTACTTTTACTTCAGGTATCTGTACTTTCTACGTGTTTGACCAGAACTGAAAAGTTAAAGTATTTTATTACTGTCTGAAACCTGCTTAAAAGGCTGAGGAGTTTATTTTTAACACGTTTGTAGTTTGAGCAAAAAAAAAATACAAATGAAACTAGCTGGAGAAAAAGACTGATTCTGTTGAACAACATTCAGCAGAAATTGTTATCAAACTCACTACATTTGAAAACTTATAAAACCTCGAAATATGTGCACAATACTTTTACTTTTTCACTCTTTAAGTACATTTTAAAGAGGTACTATAATATTTTTACTTAGGTAAAAGTAAAAGTATCACTGAAGAAGTCTACTTGAGTATTTATTTTTTTGCCTGGGTATTTAAGTAACAAAATCGATTACATCTTCAACCACTGCATGTTGCTCTATAAACTCCAGATAACAATAGCAGATGCTCATGAGTAAACCTGTACCCTTCTCTAGGCTACTAGCAGAGCACTGAGAGCAAACAGCAGCTTGAGGTTACAAATAAACAATATGAGGCCAAAGTTCAAACTTATGTATTTAGCAAAACAACCTGAGCTTGTACCTGTTTACAGAGTCGTCATACAACATTAATGTCTTTTGTAATGTAATGAGCTGAAAACATGAGGTCTCTTGCACCTCCCCCGGCACCCGAAAGTGTGTGGACATGAAACTCCCAGATCATGAATGTGAACTAAGATCAAGTGGTTTTGGATCTTACGACCTGAGATCTACAAAGGCATGTCTCTTTCTCATAGCGTGGTGGAGGATTAGTGCACTTTTTTCAAAGACACAGCAAGTCTCACTTTTCACAGCGTCTGAAAAGCCACAACAAAGAAACTTGTCATTGAGCCGGACCCCTCCACTGTGAACATGCCCCGACCCAAACAGGTACCAGGAAATCCAAGACCACTTCCAAATCCCAGGAGGGGTAGAGCCACCAGAAAACTAGGTGTCGACTGTAGAAAGCTTCACTACATAGTTTGTGTTGTGTTTACGGTTAATGCTATATAAAATACTGCAACACACTTTTTTGGTTGGAGTATACAGTGTGCTCTTTGATCACATAGGAATCACTACCTCATAACCACAAAGAAAGAAATAAGACTTATATGATTATATATCACTCTACAAATCCTTGTTATTAATGGCTAATTCAGTGTAGTAAGATATTCAAATGTGTTTGCCTCGAATAATGTTTGATGTGACTAAGCTAATATTCATTGTTTATTTATTTAAGTGATACAGCACTCACCAAATGTTCATAATGAACCTTCATTTCATTTTGTAAGAGTGACAAATAGCATAATGCATATACTCATTCTTTAGTTTTCCTTCATCAGAAAAAAAAATTGCTACAGCTAAAATGCATTTTTGTTGTATTGTAAGTAAAGGGGAATCTTAAATAACAAGGTGCGCAATGCTGTCATACCTCCAATGATTCCAAGCCTCTTTTTGTGACGCTGGAACTTTGTAAACCTCCCGGTGAAATCACTGGGGTCAAATGACTCAAGGGAGGACATTGAGGCAATGCGGTGAAGGACGATCTCATCCTCTTTTGGGTTCTTCGGACTGTCCTGGTCTAGTCCTGGTCCCTTGGTCTGGACTTGGTTCTGGTCCGGATTCTGGTCCGAGGCAGCACTCTCAGCCTCAAAGCTCCCACTGCTGCGTCTATCTTCCAGAGACATGCCTCCAGCTGGTCAACAGGAGCTTCACTCACTCTCAGAACTCAAAGAATGGATCTGCTCATAGGCATCATTCTACATCATGTATCACAAAAGTCAAAAAGAAAAACAAACTTTACTCCAAGTTTGAGAAGTTGTTATTCCAGGTCAACACAGCATCTTGTATGTTGAGAGAAACATCTTGTATCTATTATTGTATCTGTTATAAAGAAAGTGAGCCCATGGCATTGGTGCTGGACACACAATTCTCCACAAACCTATCATCTATGTACATCTATTTCCTGCTTAAAAATAGCAATTTGTCAGTTTATTCTTCAGTCCTTGGGGATATTTCTCTCCAGAAGTCTTAGCTTGGAGCAGAGTATCCCGTGCTCTGCTGTCTCCCACCCGTCTTTTGTCCCGCTGTGGTGGCTCTGAGGCGCAGCTGTGCCTGGGAGCTCTCAGGTGGTGCTTGGGGAGGATCCTGTTGCAGAGCTGGGGCTTGATTGGGTGGTTTGCGAACTTCTGGGTGGTTCCTGAAAGTCTTCACCCTCCCCGTCTTCTTCTCTTCCTTCTTTTTGTCACTCCAGGGTACTTTCTCTACCTCTTTCTGCCATCCCTGAAGACGCTACTCACTCTTGTGTCGTTTTAACCTCTTTTCTAAAAACTATTTCCATGCCATTCAGCTCTGTATGTCTGAAGTATGACACAATCTTCTCCGCATGCCATGTGGGTGTGAGTTTACAGTTCGCAGACACTGGTCGAGGCTGTTTAGCCAGTTACAGTAACCTCAGAGTGTTAATAGTATTGGATTACCGAGGGCGGACACACCCCTTTTTACAGAAGGGAAACTAAGACAAACACAAACAAGCACAATTTAAAAAAGAAAAAAAACTAGGGCACTGTCAAACAAGCACTGAATGAACAAGAGAAAGCTGCTGGACTTGATTGGCAAATATCTATGAGGAACACATAACCAACAACGTAAAAAGCAATTAAAGGGAGCTTCAAAAAAGTAATCAAATGTCTATCTGTACTGCATTTGACACAGTCATGTAAATTATTTAAGAACATATCAACAATTCTTTATGCAAATGTTGCGCAAATCTAAAATCTTGACTCATTTAAGGGATTCCTTCTTCAGATTTATGCACTTAGTTCATACAGTTTTTGTCAATGACAGTGAACATTGATGAGTTGGTCCTGTACAGTGTCAGAGCTTGTCTCAGGAGAAAGCTGCCTCCAGGTGAGTGCTGTGTATGCCTGTATCGTCATGACGACTCCTCTGCCACTGCTCGGGAGGAGAGGGCTCAGCACAGATAACAAGCTCTGTCAGGGTCTTCTGGGGACACCAACACAGTAAACAACTGGAAGCTGTAGGCTTTGAGATGGCTGTAATCGATTGTTTCTACGTCAAAATTATTTTCATTAGTTTCATTAGTCAACTGTTTATTTTGATGGGAGAAGATTTATATGAACAACAGCAGAGTGTAGAAGGCATGGAGAGAGGTAGCTAGAAATGTTGGCATGAAGCATTGGTTTTCCGCATTTTATGCGCAAATGTGCAGTTTACAAGTACTTGTCTGTATTAATAGCTTTTGTCTTGTGAGCCTGTGGTCCTGTCAGTGCAGTTTGGGTGAAATATTGTCCATAATATAGATAATTTACATAAAAATATATATGTGTTATTTTCACTAACAGCAATCAGACTATTGTTTACTTAAGGAAATTGGATTACTCCCTAGAGCTTGGTGTGAGGTTTTTGCATTAAATGCAACATTTAGCATATTTGCTGTATATCCCATAAGTGTGCGTTATTAGGTAACGCTCACATGAACAGTTTTACTTTCTACTTATATAGTAGCTCTTCATTTGTGGTGGAAGCAGAAGGGTTAACGTGGCACAGGGAGGAGGCAGTTATGAGGCGTGCCATCCCCCTGGGACAACAAACGCCAAGTGCACACACACGCTCTTTCAAACCCAAAACAACATGGTGCTTGTCCTTTCAATTAACTGACGCCTCCACCCGCCCAATCACAGCCCGGCCTTTTGAGGGCCGTGTGGAACAGGGGAGGATAACCTCAGAAATGCACCTCAGAAAACGGGCTCCACAAGTTTCCTCCTGTTTGTTTTGGCCTGATTAGTCACTTCTAGCACTGGGTCAACTTCAACACGTACACAAGTGCCACTGTGTCAGTGAAAGTGTTTTTATAGGGACTGAATTCATAGTGCATTTAATGAAAACTTTATCTAAGAAATGAAATACGCATTCTAATTGTGAAATTTCAAGTGGTGTGCAATTTTCAACCCACGCACAGGGCTAATTACTATACTGTTATTGTTATGTGTTAGATAAGGGGAGTTGTCTTGACTTGAGTCTCGTAGTTGAAAACACACCCAACACACACTTAAGCACATTTAAGTTGCCTTCATATTTTGACTTCAGAACATGAACATTTCCTGTTGTTTTCTTCCATTAAATTCATTTAATGGCAGCTGCTTTCCCACAATTTTAACACTGTTCAAACGTCACATGATTTTACATGTAAAAGGCTCATGTTAAGCTTTTTCTGATCTATGTTGTAATCTGAATGTAAATGTAAATGTGAATTGAAAACACTCTGTTCCACTTTGTGATGTCATGTACTAATACAGGAAGTGCTCCATTGTGTTTTTAAACTCCATACAAGTTCACTAGAATCATTTGGACCATTTCAGACCTGGAATTGACATTCTCTACTGAACTAAAGGTAAAAGGAGCTGTTAATTTGAAAACTAACACACATCACAAGGTGGAACTGAGCATTTTGAGCTTTTAAATGTAGACAGACTAATAATAATGGATTACTTAAACATGTGTGAATAAAACAAAACAGAACTCCAGGTCTGTTTTTGAGGAGGTAACAAAGTTATGACATGGCTTAAAATTCAAAGAGTCCATTTTGCGTAATATAGGACCTTTAACACATCACAGCCACATTTATGCAGCACTTTTCAGCCTTCACTCAAAGCACTTTACATCAAGGAACTATTCTTTTTTTACTATTCTTTCAAAAAACAGTCTACACTAGTCCCAGTGGCTTTAACGCCTGTAAAAGGCTGTCTTGCCCAAGGATACAACAACAGTATGAATAGTTAGTGCTGTGCTCGAACCACCGACCCTATGGTTAGTGGGCAAATGCTCAGCCAAGTCACTGCACACAACTTGAGTCAACATGGAGTCTGAAAGTGTCAGTCACAAGTTCACATTAGTGACAATAATATTTGCTTTCTGGGCTGTTCTTCCTCTTTCTTTTTATTTTGACGGCTACAAAAAGCTCCCCAGTACACTAGAAAAATAAACAGCATTCCTTCCCACACAAGCTCCCCAAACACACTTTGAGTACAGACCTCCACAAAGGCGTCGTTCCAATCTTGCAGTGAGCAACCAGACCTGAACTCAAGCTTCTAGTTCCGGGGTAAATAATCAAATGATCAAAAATCTCCAGCCCTCATACTTATTACAAAAAGAAATAAGAGCGTTTGGATTCTTCACAGCAAACTGTTTCTATCACAAGCTTGTGGGTCAGCCAGTTATCTGCAAAGTGCTAATAAGAGGGAATATTTTAGCCCAACTAACAATACTGCATTAGTCTTATAAACTGCTTTACAATTTTTGTGCATTATTCTATCATTCCAACTTAGAGATGGTTAGCTCACAGAAGAAAGGTGGCCACCTCTGTGACAACCACCAATCACTCATACATCACATTCAAACAAAGTGGGTTAAGTGCTGTGCCCAAGAACACAACAACAGTATGCACTAGAGCCACTCCTGTTCCACTCTGGCACCTCCTATTCCCAGCGGTCTCCCATCCAAGTCATCACCAGACCCAACCCTGCCTAGTTTCTGAGATCAGACAGGATGGGGTAAGGTCAGAACTCAAAATCATAATTTCACGCAACTACTAGAACTTTTCACATATTTGAAGTCAGTACTGTTCAATGGAACAGCACATTAAAAAGAACAAAAAAACACAGCTGCTCCCGTATAGTCATAAATAATTTTACATTTGTTTTGTAAATCTTGGGGTTTAAGGGCAAGTCAGGAACATTTTCTCTATAGATTGTATATTCTATAATGGCGTGTAAGGATTAAACCATCAAGTAGCCGTATTTTATGCAGTTTTAACACCACGGCTGGCACTACCTACAGATCATGTAGCAATATCTACATACAACAGTCACCAACAAATTGACCTAGTTTATTTTACAAATCCAACTATTGTACTCTCTGTGCTGAATCAATACCAGTGAAAGCCATGCTTGTATTTTTTGCCACCAGATCTCAGCCCATCCTGGCCAGGATTGGAGTTATATTTTACCGATGACAATACAAACTTACAAACTCTCCTAAGATCATGGGAGTATTCTATGAGGTAAGCTTAAGTGAAAGCTTGGTTTATTTGGGCAATTCAGGCATGTCCAATCCTCAGGTCCGTTCCATGGCTAAAGTGGCTAACCAGAGTTGGCGCTAAGTAGCTGTAGTAACAAGCACCCAGATACAAACCTGGCTGGGACCAGGCTAACTGGCAAGATTATTAATACAAAGCACATCTTAATCTAGACTCACTCTTATTTCTTCAGTGGAATGACTTGAGGATTAATCGGGAGATAGTTTCAGCTCAGGATTTCAGAGGTTGTTAAGCAATTTTGATGGAATACCCCCCCTGACAGTTTTCTGGTCATTCACCAGTGCATCTTTGTCACTTTATTTGTTGTGTAAAGATAATTCTGCACAGTGACCTGCCGTAGGGGTCAGCTTTAGTTTGCACACAGATTATGCAGTATTGTGCGATCCTGGTTCAAAATGTCAGGGAATCACTTTCAACACAATCAGTGGCTTTGTGCACATTCCCCAGTGGTAGTTTTTTCAACATAACATGTCTGTCAGTAAAATCAAATTCCAACAAGCTGCTTTGATGATTCAACAATAATTAATTATGTACATTTATAAAAGTGTGGATGCATTCACATTTGAGAGAAGATTGCAAATATAGCAATACCATGTATTCCATTTCAGAGGTTGAAACTACAGGATTAACTTTGAATGAATATTAAGATATTTTGTTTGCAGAGGAAACTGTATCCCCTAAATAACGGCAGCATGTGTGATCTGACCATTAAAACTGCTATTTTCATTGTGATTAATCTTGCAGCCTATTCAAAAGAGATACATTCAAATGTCCGTGTGTGTATATCAGATCATGATGTGTGTGTGTATATCACGTCATGATGTGTGTGTGTATATCAGGTCATGATGTGTGTATATCAGGTCATGATGTGTGTGTGTATATCAGGTCATGATGTGTGTGTATATCAGGTCATAATGTGTGTATATCAGGTCATAATGTGTGTATATCAGGTCATGATGTGTGTATATCAGGTCATGATGTGTGTGTGTATATCAGGTCATGTGTGTGTATATATCAGGTGTGATGTGTGTTCAGGTCATGATGTGTGTATATCAGGTCATGATGTGTGTGTGTATATCAGGTCATGATGTGTGTGTGTATATCAGGTCATGATGTGTGTGTGTATATCAGGTCATGATGTGTGTGTATATCAGGTCATGATGTGTGTGTGTATATCAGGTCATGATGTGTGTGTGTATATCAGGTCATGATGTGTGTGTATATCAGGTCATGATGTGTGTGTGTATATCAGGTCATGAGGTGTGTGTGTATATCAGGTCATGATGTGTGTATATCAGATCATGATGTGTGTGTGTATATCAGGTCATGATGTGTGTGTGTATATCAGGTCATGATGTGTGTGTGTATGGTCATGATGTGTGTGTGTATATCAGGTCATGATGTGTGTGTGTATATCAGGTCATGATGTGTGTATATCAGGTCATGATGTGTGTATATCAGGTCATGATGTGTGTGTGTATATATCAGGTCATGATGTGTGTGTGTGTGTATATCAGGTCATGATGTGTGTGTGTATATATCAGGTCATGATGTGTGTGTGTATATATCAGGTCATGATGTGTGTGTGTGTATATCAGGTCATGATGTGTGTGTGTATATATCAGGTCATGATGTGTGTATATCAGGTCATGATGTGTGTGTGTATATATCAGGTCATGATGTGTGTATATCAGGTCATGGTGTGTGTACATCAGGTCATGATGTGTGTGTGTGTATATCAGGTCATGGTGTGTGTACATCATGTCATGGGTCATGATGTGTGTGTGTGTGTGTGTGTGTGTGTGTGTGTGTGTGTGTGTGTGTGTGTGTGTGTGTGTGTGTGTGTGTGTGTGTGTGTGTATCAGGTCATGATGTGTGTGTGTGTGTGTGTGTGTGTGTGTATATCAGGTCATGATGTGTGTGTGTGTGTGTGTGTGTGTGTGTGTATCAGGTCATGATGTGTGTGTGTGTGTGTGTGTGTGTGTGTGTGTCAGGTCATGATGTGTGTGTGTGTGTGTGTATATCAGATCATGATGCATGTGTGTGTATCAGATCATGATGCGTGTGTGTATATCAGATCATGATGTGTGTGTGTATATCAGGTCATGATGTGTGTGTGTGTATATCAGGTCATGATGTGTGTGTGTGTGTGTGTGTGTGTGTGTGTGTGTCAGGTCATACTGCATGTGTGTATAGCAGGTCATGCTGCATGTGTGTATGTCAGGTCACAGTGCATGTGTGTATATCAGGTCTTTATGGTGAATGATGAAGCAGCTAAATTATGACTGTGACTTTTCAAATGAACCTTTTTAGTGGCATATTCAGCTTTACATCTAAGCAGCAGCTTTTGTCTTGTGGAGTGGGATCATTAGAGATGACAGAGCACTGCAGACGTCCTTGCATTGTGTCATCTTCTGCAGGGCTAAAGCTCTACAATGTCGCCCCCTTCAGGCCAGAGAGAACAACGTATTCAGTTCCACATCTAGTAACTATTCAAGTTTCAAAGTCTTATTATTGCTCCTAAAAGTATTTTATAAAAAGTTTGAGCGCCATAGTGCTATTTCATGATTTCAATTTGCTAACCATGACAGTACATTGTGAATGTTTTGTGAATTGTTTAGAAACCAGAAAACATTATACATCCATTACAATGCTTTAGCTGGCTTGTTTTCAAACCTCATGCAAATACAAAAAGAAATAGCACAATTGTATCACTAGAATAGAGTGTACCACATATCAACATTACTTCAAGGAGATATATAGAGGGATGCAAGTTGATATCTAAATTTGAAAGGTCTGTATTGCACAGGATTCCTCTATAAGTTAAACAAATGTAAATGCTATGGACCATGATTATAAAACAAAAAAATATATAGTTGGCATTCGTATATATCTTAAAAATCACTGTTAAAAAGTTACATAATAGGTGCATTATGGCGTGACATTGCTAACACAGCCCCAGGCATCTCCATTCACTCACACATTGCCTGCCACACAAACATACAGATCTCAGGGCTATCATATCCACTGCCCACAATAAGACGTCAGCAAATAGAGCGCTCTAAGCCAACATGCCACACAAGATTCTTCTTTCAATCTTTTCATTGACCAGATCTGTGTTCATAGTCCATGCAGCAGTTGAACATAGTGTTTCAGGGTAATTTGTACTTTTTGAGGCATACTGTGATGTTAACCAAACACATAATAATGCTGTTATCATATTACATATGTGACTGTCAACACTGTGCCACCTTGTGTCAAAGAGATATCTCTTGTCCAAACACATTTAAGGATACACTCTTGAATTGTACAAGATCAAATTTCTAAAATTATCATTTTCCAATGCTTCTATATTTATCAAATTAAATCAAAGTGTACCAATGCACTGTCCACAGAGAGTACGTCTGCAGAGTAAGGTAGACTAAATGTGATTAGATTATACAGTAGTGGTAGAACGAAACAGTATCTTATGTAACTGAAAGAGGAGTGAGGTGCCTGGTCGTCACTATGGAAACACGACCTCAGCAGTAAGATGTGTTTCGTGGCCGTCTCAAGTTTAGTCCAAAAATTCAGGTCAAAAAGGACTCTGAGGACTAAAGGTAATGAAAGAGAACTTTACAAAGCAAATGTCAACAAAGAAAAAAAATGAAAGGCCACTCTTTAAAACAATACAAACACAACCAAAACACTTAACTCTCAAGGAGTCGCTTAAATGTCACAGAACACATTATAATGTCTGGTATGGGGTTTGCTTTTAAAACACACAGACTCACAACCTCACAATATGAAATAAGGGGCGCTCAGTTCTAGAAGAAAATTTAAAAAATCCTAATTTTAATCACATTTATTGAAACAATAATTTGCATATAGAGACAGTGGTGCATTAGCACGCTTAAAATGAAAAGAACAAGCACATGAAATGAAAGGGGAAGAGGTTTCTAGCAAAACTTCCCCAACTCACAAAGGAGCTTTTTTATGTTTTTTTTTTGTTTTTTTTTTAAACTATACAATTATTAAGATATTGAGCATGTCATTTTTATAACAGTTTTGTTAAAACCAAAATAAATAGCTCACCCGGGTAATAAACAGTGGGTTTAGTAAAGTATAAATGAATTGTGCCTCAGTGCAATGGCACATACATCACAAGTCTGTGTATCCAAACCAGGAACAAAGGAGTTAAGTGGGTCGCGGTTACTGAGTGGTCAGAGTAAACAGCTGGAGAGTGAGGAGGGCTGTATGAATGGGTAATAGAGGAGCGGGGGCAGTAGGGGCAGGCAGGGTGCTGTTGGGTCTATCAATGAAAGGTATGGAAGATGTTTAATCAGCTGTATAGCTTTTATAAAACAGCACACATCGTCAGTGTACAAGTCTGGAACTGCAATTCAGACAATAAATAATAAGTTATATTGTATTGATTTATATCGCAAATGATCATATTACAGTCATTTCTGGATCTACCAAAGTTCATGGTGCTTCTAAACAAATAAACAATACAAATAAGTTTTATTTTAACAGAGCTTTGACATGTTATGTTTGTCGGCCTATGTAAGCCTGAATTTTGTGTTATTTCTAGAAGCTCAAGGATCCTATGTACCTCTAAAGGCAAGCTGCCAACTGTGGTGATGACCTGTACATGGTTATAAATGATACATGCTCCAACTCAGGCAACCTCACAAAATATTCATCATAGTTGAGTCACACAGCCAAGCTACTGTACTGCTGCTTATCTGGACAGGAGACTGCTCTCATATACATCCTGTTATCACTAGTACTACCATGATTATTCTGTGATTGATCCATTCATAATATGCAAGGCTTAACTTGAGTTTTCCTTTTAACAAAAAGAGATCACAATAGGATCAGGCCAGTTGTGCTGTTATCCAAATAATCTACAATTATGCCACTAATTTGATAGGCTTTAGCTACTTTTTGAATCGTTTTGTGTCACGTGAAATGTTCCTTTTTGTTTGGTAAGGAGCAGTAAGGAGCATCTTGGAGCAGCAGCCCATTGAACATCCAAAGCGCCATCACCAAGACAGGATTTTGAACAATACGCGCCGCTGTTAGCACAAATGAACGCCTGCTGGGGCTTGAAAATCCATCCAGAAAACACTACAACACAGGGTTGTTTAATGCATCCAAGGAAACGTGGAATTTGATCGGAGTGAGCCATGTTTAGTTGTGTATATTGGGCGCAGCAGAGCTCCAGCCCGTGGCGCGGGGGGCTAGCTCTGTAGCCGCTCACACTGCACCGAGACCCCGCGCGCTGCCTTTGTATCACCGCCGCTCAAAAACACCCAAGGGACGACGGGTAACGACAATCCAAACGCACCATACCTCTTTGACGTCGATCTGGATGATTACAATGCCATTTCCCTGGTGAAGTGTGAGTTTGTGGTGTTAAATGTCTTGTTTTCATCCGCTCGTGTCGTCGCTGTTCTCCGGGAGTCGTGGTGGCTGACAGCGCTCCGGCGGCTCCGGATCACAGGCCCCGCCCCTGGAGACCAATCACAGACCGAGCTCGTGGAAACTGAGGCAGACGGACGCTCCCATTGGTCGGTCAAACTGTCAATCATCGTGTCGCTAAGGGAGCACCTTGGAGCGGAGCAAAGACACCTGCTAAAGAGGATGCTGAGCGGGCGCTGCAGGTGTGTGTGGCCGGGAGAGGCGACGAGAGAGCGGCCTGGACACGGTACGGGAGACGGTACAGGAACCGGGGAAAGCTTTATGTGGACAGCTGCTCAAATAAACACGACAATGAACGGTGGAAAACTAAGCGATCCTTTTGTTGTCGAGAGAAAGATAAGCTGTCTACTTTATATGCATAACAGCCTTATGCATAAAGTCTTTCTTTCTTTATTCTTTATTTGTCCATTTTATTACAGTTGCATTATAAGACTGTCTGTTCATTGTAACATTAGCAGTTAAATACAATAAAATGTCCTCATGTCCAATACAGTATGTTTCCTATAGTCCAAACCAATTTTTAAAAAATCATTATGTGCACATTTTTACAGTGAAACAGAACAGCACAAGTGACCTAGACTAATGCGGACACATTTGATCATCTAAAATAGACTTTTGCAGAGTTCTAGTAAAATTATTCAAATCTACAGACAATACCCAAGAGCATACCCCCGTGCCCCATATGCCTGCATCCATCATCTAGCCTACTTAGTAGCGTACATAGAACTATTTCATTTTTTGGTTCTTTCATTTCAGACAGTCTATTGGCCCCAGTAGGTCTGACGTTTCAGGATCATAAAAGCACTGCTTATCTCAAGATCTCTTAGTTTCATATGTTTTTGAAATTCTTACCACTGGACCCAATTTATAGAGATGCTGTGGCTTTGCCTGTCATGTGCTTTATGGCATTCAAGATGACATAGAGGCTAGCATGAAATGCCACCAGACCAACTTACAGGTCTGTGGAGAGGCAATGCCACCCCCAGAAAGGATACATGTTTTCCAAGATATTTTCCAACAATAATTAAGTAAAATAAAAGTTAAATGCCATGTGTTTAATACCACACAGTGGAGCATTCAGGCAAAGCTATAACATAACATCTCCATGAAGAAATGCAGCTAGTTCATCCGAAAATATGCAGTACACATTTAAAATAGCCTAAATGCATTATAGATTATAGATTTACCATTATAGATTTTTATTTTATTAAAGTACATGGGGCCTACATACTCAAAGTATAGTATTTACCAAAACATCTTTAATGTATGATTTGAAACGCACATGCACTATATTCAAATACATTAGACCTAAAGACCTCTGTTAACTCACTTTCATACTCTGCTTGTTTTACACTGCACTGCTAAAGTGAAACAGGAAGTGCGCGTTTTCTCTTGAGAATGTATTTCAGGAATACTATACATTTTTATAACAAAACCACAAACTCAGCACAGACCATATTGTGTCATCACCATTTTGCAACTTTTACTGCAGAGCTTCAATATGACAATGATATGATACAAGCTTATATTATGTGTGCTGTGTGTGGAAATAACAAAATGTGTGTGTTCCAAGACAGAGAACAGCATGTACCTCAAAGTGTGATGGAGGAAAGATTTTGTACAGCGAGAACACATAACTGCAAATAATGACTGAGAGTACAAAGAGAGGGACTAGCTGCACACATCAGGGATTGGAATTAAGTATAATTTGCTCAATGGTCATTAGAACAGGATCAAATCTAGTCAACATCAGGGCTAAGCCAGGCTCAAATCAGGACCAAACCATTACGTGTGAACGTAAGTGTGAACTTACCCTATTTGTGCATTTTCAAATAAGCCTAGCTTATTTTTGCTTCATCCATATATATTATAGGTCATAGACAGGAACAGTAACAAAAATTGTTAAGGATAAATGTATAAGACAATTGAAGAAATTCCAGTACAAATCTACATGTGACCATTTGCCACGTGACAGGGGTTAATATGAAAAGCATAATAGAATAAAAATATGATTTTAAAAAAGACATAACAATAGAAAATATACAACTTCACTGAAATAAAAAAGGCCATCTTTATCTGTCAACTGGCATATTTAATCCTGCAATTAAACAATACATTCATGGCTACAACTGTTTAAGTACAAAAATGGAACATGTTTACTGTAAACATGATCCCAGCCCATAGTTCAGAACATCCTCACCCTTCGCGCTGCAGAGTTTATGTGATACATTATGTCTTGGCAGCTTCCAACTCATTTCAGGGAGACTCTGTACAACATCGTAAACATTGTTCAGATTTAGCACAATTATAAAATATATCCCTGGGATGGTAGAAGGATGGAATGTGGCTTTCTTCAGTCTTGTTCTTTACCTCTCTTTACCTCAAAGTGTTATCCAATGACATGCAAGTGTGATGACTTTACTGATCAAGTTGTTTTTTTGTTGCCTGGAGACAGTTCGGCGCGTGAAGAAATTGTGTATAACCCAGCATCTATAAAGCTTATTTATGTAGAAAAAACAGTTTTAGGTTGGTTGGCCATGCCTCCAATAGTTTAGGCATACCGTGGGTCACCAGTCAATGATACAGGCTGCAGGTAGGCCGGGGGTTGGTAGCTCCCTCGGGACGCCTCCATGAATATTGTGGAGGAGGTGAGACTTTTTCTGTCCTTTTTGAGGGTGTGTCTGCGCTGCCATCGACAGAGCAGCACCTCCACCTGCTCTCTGAAGAAGCTGGTGGTCAGGGTGTACAGGATGGGGTTCAGGGCGCTGTTGATGGGTAAGATGAAGATGACGACCCAACTGGAAATGGTCCCTACAGAGAAAGCAGAAATTCAAATTGCAGTATAGTTTTTAATGTCAAAAGATTCATCTGATTGCACAATTAAATGTGATTCTCTTTGCTGAACTCAAAGCTACATCTAGAAAATTGCTTGAAGAGTGTAGTATAAATGTAAAGTTATATAGTAAAAATGTAAGGTTATATAGTATAAATGTAAAGTTATATAGTAAAAATGTAAGGTTATATAGTATAAATGTAAGGTTATATAGTAAAAATGTAAGGTTATATAGTATAAATGTAAGGTTATATAGTAAAAATGTAAGGTTATATAGTATAAATGTAAGGTTATATAGTAAAAATGTAAGGTTATATAGTATAAATGTAAGGTTATATAGTAAAAATGTAAGGTATAATGTAATGTAAGATTGTATAGTGTAAATATAAGGATATATACTATAAATGTAAGGCTGTATAGTATAAATCTAAGGTTGTATAGTATAAATCTAAGGCTATATAGTATAAATGTAAGACTGTATAGTATAAATGTAAGGTTGCAGGGCTTTTGCGTTTTTTGCAGCTAGCTTAATGGTACACCGTGTTTTGTGGTGGAGGTGGTATTATTATTTAGCTTAGGGGCTTCACCTGCTTGCTTGTCATTTAATGCCATACTGTGTAACATTCCATGCAAGACAATAAAATCTCCATTAGGGTGGGACCGCCACTAGAAAAGTTACATAGGGCATATTTAATGGTTGCAGAAAAAATAGCTAATTCTGTTAGAGAAAGACAATTAATAATAAACTGTATTTACACAATAAACACATAGAAAAAGTAAATAATTTAACAATTTTATTTCTGTCTTACCAGGAATCTCTACCTCCAGAATAGAAAGGACTTTGACCAAAAATATGGGTATCCAGCAGAGGGCATCAGAGAACACAATGAAGAAAAACCTGTTGGCCACAGCCACATCTTTGTGCAGCCGGCTCCTCAGGTCTGTGGCGTTGATGCCTGTTTTATAGATGGAGTAAAACATGCTGGAGTAACAGCACAGGATCATCAGGAAGGCCACCAAGTTAAGACCTGGAGAAGAACATATGGAACAAGTACAAAATCAAAACAATACATTATTCAGCTTTGCAAAGAAAATAACATAGGACAGTTGAAGATTTTGAGGCCAAAATATTCAGCCGATTTAGACTTGTCTTGTTTTAGTTTTGGTTGATATATTTTGGTGTGATACACTACTACTACTAGGTAGTCACTCTCGGTAGTCACTCTCACTAATACTAATACAAAGTGTGACTTCACACTATCACATCTAGAGAATCTTAATGAAACATGCAAAGTTATGTATCGATGTACAATGAGCGGGCATACAGGCATAGCATTATAATCACATGCTAACTCTTGATGGACATAATCACTTATTTATGCTGCCCAACACACTATAGACCTCTTCTTTGTATTTATTAACTATACAGTATTGACATTTTTGTAAATTTTTGTAACTTGTCTTGTCTTACTTCATTCTCCATGAGCATCTTTTGTCACTGATTCAGCTCTTTCATTGGACCACCTTTGACAGACCACTGACCACTGCAGGGAATACCCCCCTCCTCAGCCTTGTCAAACATGCTTAGAATCAGTGTGTAATTTTCCATTTCCAACACATCAACGTTGAGAACAAAATGTTTACCTTTTGTTGTATGTAAACCTTACATTTGTATTTTGTTGTAGCATTAATAAAACTCCTGCTTGTACCTAGAAAAATTCCAGTGGAGTATCCTTTGGCTGTTGGTTTCTCTTGTCTGTCGGAGTGTAGAGGGAAGCAGACCCCGTTACGTCCGTAGTAATTCCCAAATATGTCCTCGTTCATTAAAGGCACAGCAGCTATTATGAAGCCGGTGAGCCAAATGGATAAGAGGACAACCTGGTGTCAGAGATGGGAAAGAGACAAAGTCAGATTATAAAGGCTTTTCATTACATTATGCATAATTAAGGAGAATTTAAGAGATATAGGTTTGCAACTCCAGGAAAAACATGAATGTACGGCTATAGAAAACTTGACTTTATTTTATTATTTGAAACAATGATTTATGTAATGTCAAACATTAGACTGTGTAGAGGAATATACTTTTATACTAGTTTTGTGATTCATGTGTTAAACATACAGATGCAGATTCAAAAGTGGCTTTGGCCCAAGTTTTGTGGTCCCGTGCTCCTATCATTCAGAACAAAATGTAATTCATTTTACTACACATTTTTTTTAATAACTAGAGCAGTAGTTGTATTTGAAAGTCAGTTCAGTGCACTATATCAAATTGGCCATAATAGTAATGGTAGAATCATTAGCAGTTATAGCATGTAAATGGCCATAGAGACACAAATGTCTTTGAGGATATATTAGGCTCTGTAACAAATCTCCAGTGTTCAACATTGTCAGCAAACTTTCACTCAATCACTTGCAACTGTGATCTTACTAGCAGCAGTTTGATTACATTTGTTTGATTTTGAGCACCTTGTTCTAAAATAAGCTTATAATTACTTGCTTTCACAGCTCTGATAAAATGTCTTGGTTTGCATAAGCTTTAAAATCTAGTTGAAGTAATTTACACATTAAACAAGTTTTGTGGCCAAATCTATTCTGTTTTATTCACTCAGCAGTCACCCATTTTCAGGCATCAAACCTAGCACCTAAAATTAACATAATCTGATCAAAATATCAACAAGATAAAATCCACAGTGAAAATGTCTCTTACCCCAGTTTGGAGTTTGCCTGGGCGCAGATTACTGAAGGGAAAGACAATCACCAGAAACTTCTCTAATGTCAGGTAGGTCAGAAGGAGGACAGACACCTGTGTGAAAAATAAACATCAAAATGTCCTTTGGATTTCATAAGATAATACCTGTATTAGTGCATAGATCAGAATAAACTTCACTGCCATTGCAAATATGTAATCTGCTTTGGTGCAACCACGTTTTATAATACAGCAATCATAGTATGAGCCATGCATACTATAATATAACAAAAACAGTCACCAGCTGGTGACATGTGTAAAATATACAATATGGACCAAAACACAACAGCTCATTTAAGTAGTTTTGAATGAAACAAGTTTGAGCCCAGTTCAATGGATTAGTCAAAATGAGTTCTGATTTGCAAAAGGCAAAAGATGCAAAAGGTGATATGAGCTGGTGGTAATGAAATGCTGCTTCAGTTTGAGAGTTAATATGCTAAAGTGAACACTCATATGAACTCTGACTCTGCTGTTGGTTGTATTTTTGTTATATGGTTGAAAGTATTTGTATTTTTTACACACAAACAAGACCAATTAATCTTTTCATCATCTGCCACCAGCATGCCTCCATGGACTTGTTATTGCATTGTCTGGATCATTTCACAGTATGACATTGAACTTATCTATCTCTACACACAGGTATTTTTTATTGCTACAAATATTAGTTTTATTATAAAAAAAAACAAGACAAAAAAAAAAAAAAAAAAAAAAACCTGAATAAACATGCAGTCTTACTGTGAGCTGCTTATCTCCTTATAGCTAGGTACGTTTCATGCCATTCTGTGGAACATTATAGTTAACACAAAAGATTTCCATTGAACCAAGCAGCTGGCAGGCCATCATCTGAATCTACTTGAATTGCAGTTTTCCCTTGTATTGCTTGCAAAGCCACATTGTACGTAAAGCCTCTATCTATTCCATCTAATCTTGACATTTGATTACCTCAGACGATAGCATGGCTAGGAATCCAATGGTACGACACTCAATGCTCTCCATCCAGATCAGGGCATTGCGGTTGTACTGCCCCCGGAATTTCAAATCAAAAATTCCAACAAAAAAAAGGTACACCCCCATAAGACAGTCTGCACCTGTAAGATAAAAAAAAAAATACATCAAACATCATAATGAATGCATTTAGAGGGAGGACAGGTATCAGGCGAATACATCAAAAAACTCTCATTAAAATGTACACAAAAGGATATTATTCATGCAGTATTTGAGGATAGCCCAAGTGGGAATGTTACAGCGGAGGACAATATAAGAAAAGGTGACTCACTTGGTCTTTTTTAAACCTTTAGGAAGCAACAGCAACACAGTTAAGATGTTTTAGTACTTTTTATGTTTCAAAGTGACACTGCTGTAACATATTTAAAACTACAAAATATGTGATATCAACTAGATGTGGTGGTTGATGGTTGGTATCCTGTTATTCAAATGAACCTGCAAATCCTCTGTTTACAATTTGTTTCTTAATGACTTGGCATATATTTTAAGATTAAGTTACATTTTAATGTTCCCTGAAGGGAAATTTGTTCCCATGACTCCAAGTAAGGGTAAGTACACCTAGCACCCACAGCATAGTGTTGGTAGAAAGTTTCTCATGTTAAAAATAGACTGCTGCATTAAATTGTGGTCACAAGAACTCAATGGATTTAGAGGTCTGTCTCAGGATAAAAGTAAACAAAAAGTATGCAAGGTCTATAGACCATCTCCACCTTAGCACAAAAATCATTATTTATTTAATTCTTTTCTATTGTCTTTGTAGATTTGTAGAATTTATGTCACAAAATAATTACCTATAGTGAACAGCGTTATGACAAAACCTCCATGGAGATGACCTGGACTACTGTGCTATTGAAGAGAAACATTTCATTGATGCATTAAATAAATTAATACAAATATTAAAAGATTTGCCCAAGGACGTAGCAACAGTATGTGATGATTAAACTGCCAACCTTTTAAGGAAATAAAATCACTATTTGTACAGCATTGTAAATATGGATAACAGATCTGCAGTAGAACTGATCTGAACTAGGCTAGAATGTATATCTCCTGTTTAGACATTCATATTTAACTCAACAGTGGAATTCTGGCTTCAGGTGGGTGGGGAGTCTCTGCCTCAAGTGGAGGAGTTCAAGTATCTCGGGGTCTTGTTCACGAGTGAGGGACGGATGGAGCGTGAGCTTGACAAGCGGATCGGTGCAGCGTCTGCAGTGATGCAGTCGCTGTATCGGTCTGTTATGGTGAAGAAGGAGCTCAGTCGAAAGGCAAAGCTCTCGATTTACTGGTCAATCTACATTCCTACCCTCACCTATGGTCATGAGCTCTGGGTAATGACCGAAAGGATGAGATCGCGGATACAAGCGGCTGAAATGGGCTTCCTCTGTAGGGTGGCTGGGCACTCCCTTAGAGATAGGGTGAGGAGCTCAGTCACACGGGAAGAGCTCGGAGTAGAGCCTCTGCTCCTTCACATCAAGAGGAGCCAGCTGAGATGGCTCAGGATGCCTCCTGGACGCCTCCCTAGGGAGGTGTTCTGGGCATGTCCCACCAGGAGGAGGCCCCGGGGAACGGGGAGGGACTATGTCTCTCGGCTGGCCTGGGAACGCCTTGGGGTCCCACCGGAGGAGCTGGAGGATGTATCTGGGATGAGGGAAGTCTGGGAGTCCCTGCTTAGACTGCTGCCCCCGCGACCCGGCACCGGATAAGCGGAAGAGAATGGATGGATGGAATTCAGGTTTCAACAGTAAATTTCACATTGTTTTCATATAAGGAAGAGTTAATCAGCTATGAGATAACCCATAAGTCTAAAGTATGTAATGGCATTATAATTCATGGAGCACTTCCTGTATTACCACATGACATCACAAGGTGCAACAGTCTAAGAGAAGAACTCAGCCTAAATATGCAGGGTTTGTGTGTTAACCATGTGTGAATGAAACAAAACATGACTCCAGGTCTGTTTTTGTTAAGGAAACAACATTAGACGTAGATCAGAGCATAGTGTAATATGGCCTCTGTAACGTCAGACTTGCACTCACAGCAGAGCACTTTGATGCTGGCGGCGTGCAGGTTGTTTTCAGCTCGGATCAGGGACCTCATGCCGATCACGAGGAGGTTTCCGAAGCAGGTAATGAAGGCTATGACCCAAACGCACACCCGCAGCACCATGTTAGCCAAAAGGTCCTCAAAAGAAGATATCCCGTCAGTGTTGGGCTTACAGGAGCGCACGTGGGGGGCATACGAACAATACTGGAATGTCTTGAAGTAACTGCAACAAGACACAAGGTTTGATCTGTTCAATTAAAACAACAGAGGACAAAAATGTGTGACATGAACTCAGCAGTGCAGTGGACAAGACTCGCCTGGGTTTGAATCATGGACCGGATCTGTGTGTATGGAGTAGTGGCCTATAGCTCTACTAATATTACTACTCCATGCTCAGGGACAAAAACATCACATTTGAAAGCTAGGCATTTGCTTCTATAATGACTCTGGATAACAAAACAACACTGGCAAAATACTGCTTTTCCCTATAGATAATATATTTATTTCTGAAATATATAGTTAATCATTATAGTCAAATGTACCAGACTATTTATATGAATAAAGGGTTCATGGGATATTTTCGACTGCTCATAAACAGTGCATTTCATCATTTTGTGCAGTCATTTTGTAGCTATATAGTATCCTGTGGAGGCCTATACTCACATGTGGGAGAGGTTCTTCATCGGCAAAAACATCTTGGTCTGAATATTTTGGATTTCAATTCCCTCCAAGGCCCTTAAATACAATTCAACAGTAACTTCCAGTGAAAGCAGTTTATCAGTTTATCCAAGAGTGTTTGTACTTACAGGGACTGGAGATGTGTCAAGTGGTTAAAGTGTCCAGTGTTGATACGCAGCAGTGGATTGTGAGAGATGTTTCTGCAACAACAAGCACATGCAGGTGAATTTACTGAAAAACAAAATAAACAAAGCAATAGGAGAATATGATAGTGAGATGAACAGAACTGATGAGAAAGATACCTAATCTAACTCATCTGACTTCAATTTGGACACCAATAATGGGGTGACAGTAGCTCAGTTGGTCGTGTTTTTTCCACTGTCGACAAAAACATCATTGGTAGAGAGGTCAGTTTTTTATCTGATTATCTGATTTATCTGAAATGTGGAAAAGTATAACCCCAGCCCTTGTTCGAAAATACAAAGCACCTTATACTATTACCCAAATAACCAGAATAATTGCAATTTCAATAAACTAAAACACTGCAATAGCTGAAAATATTGGTTTAAAATGCATTGTGTTTTGCTTGTTATTGCTGTTATCTGGATCATAGCATAACCATACGAAACATACTTTAAATACAGTGCCTACCCAAATGTCAAAATGATAATAAATGTGTTCAGTACAAGAATAGAAAGCATAGGACAGAGTCAGTGCAGGTCAGGAAAAGGGTCATAGGTAAAAATGCTATTTAAACTAAAAGGACACTTCCTTGTTGTATTCTGACAACAAGCAGGGTTTGCATTTTTCAAACCAAAAGATGCTGAGGAAGTAAAGTTGCTGTTAAATGATTTCATTTTATAAACAGAACTGCAGTATGTGACAGGAGGAAGATGTCCCAAATTGTTGTGTGACTGTAACGAGCCCTGACAGAAAAGTTTAATGAAGGAAAAAAAACCCTGATGATGATTTCGTCACACAACTGTACCTCCTGATTCCTTTGCCCTTTAGAGTCACAAAAGACAAAACCAAGATTGTTCTGTCAGACTAGGCCAGATTTGTTCAGCAAATATTTAATAAAGATAAAGGACACACAGTATCTTATTTGTTGCTGATTGTTGAACTATACAGTTCAAGATTTAAAAGATTTGGAAGATATTCAAAATAAATGAATGGATGTAATATTGTAATGTAATATTCATTTATACTGTTGACTGAGACTGGTCCTATTTGTGTTCTTGTCCTTTTACCTGTCTTAGTATTTAAATCTCAAAGCAATGCATCATGTACTATTTCAATCAGTACAATTAAAATGGTTTTATGTAACACAGTAGTTTTTATGTAGCAGTAGGAGTTAAATCAAAAATCTGGTTTACTTAAAAAAAAAATCTTTTTGCAGAGAAACCAGACAGACATGGTGAACTTACTGAATGCAAACTAATACTATTGTTACTATATTATACTTTTATAATATTTTGATTGCCAGGTGTTTTGCTGTGTGGCTATAAAATAACACATGGTTGTTTGCCACATTTGTCTTGTACATTAGGTCTGTGTACATAATAATTGGATAAAGCTTAGTTAATTATGCTCTTGATAGATATTGTATATTCTTTTGATAGAGGCTTTTTCAGCTGTGGAAGAAGTACTCAATTTTATTACATAAGTAAAAATAGAGATGCTGGAGCAAAAATACACTGAAGTAAAATTGAAGTATCACATGAACAAATCTACTGAAGTAAAAGTATTAAAGTACCCGTTTAAAATGCACTTAAACAGTAAAAATTATTTTGTGCAGATTTTGAGGTCTCATAAAGCTTCAAATGTGTTTTTTGATAAAGATTTGTACTGAATTTGTGTTGAATTTTGTAGGGTTTTTTTCCTACCTATTTTTATCTGCCCAAAGCATTTTAAAAATAAACCCCTGAGCCCTTTCAGCAAATCTCACAGAATAAAAAAACAAAAAACTAAACTTTTACTTTCAGTCCAGTTCAAAAATGTAGTGGAGTAAAGTAAAAAGTATTCACTTTAAAATGTATTCAAGTAAAGTACAGATAAGATACTTAAGTACAGTTCGTTACTACTGGTACTTTGTTATGTTTCACCACTGGCCTAAGTAGTATTAGGGTATGCCATTTCCTAGGTAATAAGTGCATATGCAGGTTTATTGCTGTCGTTTTCATTTTGTATACGAGTAGGAGACCAGGTCATTACACTGAAGTTTTTCGATGCATGTCTGCTGTTTCATCTGAGCCCTGACTGTGTGCGCTTACACAAAGACTAGAAGTACAGGCCATGTTTTTGAATGTAGAGGTAGTAGTTCAAAAGTAGCAGTTCAAAATTTGTCACTGCTAAAATCAAACAACATTCAATTTCTGAGAATACATAAGAACGATGTAACATAGAAAGTGCTATGTTTCTTTGCTGTGTTATGTCTGTTAAGCACAGACTTAAGTAGTTAAATGTTTAATCTTCACAAAACAGTTGTTACTCACAGTTTGAGCAGGGACTTGGACAGATTCTTGAAGGTGTTTTTGGACAGCTCTCTAATCCGATTACTGGACAAGTTTCTGAGGATGGAAGAGGGATAGAAATTATACCAAAGATACTTTGATGAATTGAATACTAAGATACTGACAGTTCAGCAAGTTTCCACAGAGACTGAAAGGTGTTTTCTGGGACACTGTTGATCTTGTTGTCCATCAGTAATCTGGAAGGTGAAAAACATTTAGAATAATTATCAGGTCACAAATAGTGTATTGTTGTATATCTTCTTTGAAAAAACAGTTTGAATTCATCAATATTTCTGCAGGTGTCATGGACTGCCAGATAAAGCTGTAATGCAAGAAGGAATGCAAGAAATCCCAGTCAAACTTAAGAAAAGCACTAGTCTGTAATGCCCTTCAAACTAAAGAGAAAGCAGGCTGAGGTCTGATCTAACAAGACAAAAAGAAAGCCGAACATTTCTAGCGCACCTTTATTAGTAAATTTGAGTTTGTGCTTCCATTAGATATTTTTTTTTTTTACAAATTGTACAAAATTAAATATTCAAAGTCACAGAACCAATTACCACTTTCAAATAAGCACAAAAGCTCTTAAATGGAACAACTTTTGCCATCTATAACATGACTTTCAGTTAGAAATGTGTTACTTGTGGCTCAGTATTTTATAATGTCAAAAGCACATTCAGTATTTGAGCCTGTAATCTGTCAAACTCATGACCTTTATCAGAGGAAACACATCTAAATGTTAAAGAGTCAGAGCCTTCATTCAGACGTGTCTCTGATAAACCCACACTCAGCTTGACTCAGGACAAGCTGCTGTGATGCAGACAGATGACAAAATGAATGTAAATAAGGTAAATATCACAACATTTGGGTTTAGGCCCAGTTTGACTCCTAATGTAGACTGTTTGGTTCTGTTCTAGACCAGCCCCAGTTTAATTTTCTGTAAAGTTCTGTACTACACAAATGTTTTGTAACATTTAAGCATGTTATAATATTATAATATTATAATCTTTACCTCTTCAGAAACAGACCTGGAGTTGTGTTTTGTTTCATTCACACAAGTTTGAATAACACTTTATCATCAGCCTGTCTCCATCTCCAAACTTCACCTTGTGATGTCACAAAGCGGTAGTTTTTCAAATTAACTGCTATCTTTAAGTTTTGTTAAGTAGTGATTAGCACTTCCAGGGCTGAACTCCAGATGATTCTAGTGAAGCTGTAGGGAGTTTAAAAACACAGTGAAGCACTTCCTGCATTGCCACATGACATCACAAGGTGGAAGAGAGTGTTTTCTGTTTGAGACTCTTTGTGTGTTAAACATGTGTGAATGAACACAACTCCAGGTCTGTTTGTGATGAGGAAACAGCATCAGAACATAGATCAGAAAATAGTGTAATGTGGCCCTTTAATGTGGTGATTGTGAACACACTCTTAATGAATAATGTTTCATTTGATACACAAAGCTCTATGGTTGTAGCTGTAGTCGTAATATTAGAGCCTGTGGTAGGGCATTTTGATCTCAGTGATTGCAAGACAAGTTATCTGGTGAACAAAAAACAATCTCAGTTTCTCCACTTGCAGTATTCAAGTATGAGCTGGAAGAAAGACCGCCCGATGATGTTTTTGGAGGGAAATACAACTACCATGGAAACATCTCCTTGTTAGACAACGAGACTAAAGAGCTTGGATTTTTACAGATGAAAATGTTTACTGGAGTGAATCAAAACAAAGGACAGAAGCAAACATTATTCTGTTTTTCGCTCCAATTTGTGAATGGCTCCCAATGCTGTAGTTCAAATTAAAAGCCAAGGGAAAAACAAGAACATAATTTCTGTCTAGATTCTTACTCTACTATGATGTTAAATCACTGGCTTGTATAATATGACTGGTACCTCCATATGGTCATAATCTTATGGCTGATCAGTGTATAATGGCAAGAACATCGAATTCAGTAACAATGACAGTTTAGGAGTCCAAATAGTTTCAATCAAACCATAATCAGGCAAGTTTTGACTGTTATGCTATTATGCAAAAATCAAGCTTCCTTTGTAAGTAATTTGAAAAGTTCTTGTTGTAAACCTATCCTATCGATGCTTTTGGTCCAAACTTTAAACTATACAGAAAAACACCCACAAAAGTTCATTCAGAGCCTCACACTCACTGCTCCCAAACATGAATGAGAGATTAAAAAGACCCATTAAAGCCCCATTATAAAGTTTATAATGGGACTTATTAAAGAGCCATTTTAGACTGTGGCAAATATGGTCAAATCGCTCCGATGCTTCTTTACGTGTGATGCCTCACAGTCAGTAACAATGGAAACACTCAAAATCACTATTTACCAATCACAGCTCACTTTCAACCTGCAGTGTTGTGGTGATGTTGGAGCATCTGTTTTTTGTGTGTTGTGCTTTTAATGACAAATAGTTTTTTTTACTGCAGCCATTCTATAATATAATATATAATCTATTGCTTTTCATGTATAGGCAGCATTCACACGCTAGCATTTCATGTCGTATTTTCAGATGAAGGGCAGGAAACTCTATGGGAGATTTACAGTTTTTGAAAGATATATTCAAACATATGATCCAGACATGTTGAACCTTTATTTGTTAGGAGAGGCGTTGCAAATGTGCCATGTTAATCTTTTAGCTGAAGTCCTTTCAACTGACAACAATCACATCTTTGGGGTTGAATACTGGCCTCACATTTTGAAGCAATTGTGAAAATACAAGTTCATTTTTGTTTTTATATACTGAACAAAAAAACAGTAAATGTTGTTATTACTGCACCTATTAACATGAAGCAAAAACTGCAACAGAGATATCAGCCATAAACCATCTGCAATTAAGCAAAACTCATTATCATTTTACCAGCTGTAACTATAAAATTTCCTCTGGGATAAATCTCTTTTTTCATATATGAATGGAAATAGTTATTCTGTACTCAGATTTGGATTTGGAGAGTATGATTTGCTACATTGGAGCCACCTTAGCTAATATATGATTCAACATCAAAAGTGAAGTGAAAACAGAGAAAATGCAAATAGATTTACAGGCCACGACTAGATAAAGCTGCTCTAAAATGTGATCTATAGTCATCCAAATGCACTCTTCTCTCTGCAGTCTATGATTTCCAACTGAGTTCAACGGCTTCACAATCTCACTTTTACAAAGGAGTAGAAAGCTAATACCAGGTCCCAGACAGTAACGTTCACAGTGTATACATGTAAAAAGTACTCACAGCACTTCTAGTTTACTGCATGTCTTCAGGATGGAGTAGTTCAAGGTTTGGATCTGGTTTCCTTCAAGATCCCTGGGAAAAATAAGAACTTTTTACTCTAATAGTCGCAATATTAATCAAATTTTTGCAAACATTTTGGGTAAACCCTTGGATGTAAAAACAAGTTCTTTTTATGCTGTGTTTCTAAATTTGTTTAATTTCAGATTACAGCTTTAACTTTCACACATTTTCACAACAGGCAAAACAATGGATCCTTTTGAGCCAACCTTACTGGAAAATGATTTTGTATTTATCGATTTAAAAAGAAAATTTAAAAAGAAGTAAGAACAAAACACAATTATATCTAAAATTACACTTTTTATAAATCTCAAAACAAGCTGAACAAGTATTGACAAGACTGTATAAAGAAGTGGACTAAGGGAGTGTGATGTCACCCAATTAAATGAAGCTCATCGAGGCTAGCAGTTATATCTGTGAGTTTAGAGCCCAGCTCCATATTAGGAATTCCGACCCCGAGTATCACAGCAACCAAAGAGCCAATAAGGAGTGAAGCGGCTGAAGGTAAAGACCCTTTCCCACCCCCACTGCTAGTTTAACAGGGGGCAGGCGCTTAGCAACGCTGCCAAACAAACCTGTTGCTAACCCCAGCGGGAGCGACCTTGGGGAAAGAAGGCGCCTGATTTGTTAATGTTCATATCTTAATTTACGAACACAATAGTGAAATAAAAACCCCAGGATCATGTAAAGGTTAATACAATGTTTTAAGACCAAGATGACGAGTCTGACAGCAGCAGTTACAGAGACAGGGAACACAGTTTTCCAATGTAAAATGAATTGAAGTCAGTCAATGGAGCTGGAAGCGTGCCCAGAATCACTTCCAATTTGGAACATGGCGGTTTGCAGGTTAGCTATGTCCATTTATATATACAGTATATGATTACAATCAGGGTTCAACGCAGCACTTCTCCTGCTTAAGGTAAGTATTATTTAAGTAGTTTAATGGATTGTATAAATGATAATTTCTAAACACATCTTGATTCCAGAAAGGGATTCAGGGTCTATAAAATGTATATCAATGCTGCTGACTGTTTCCTAACCTCTGTATCCTGATCCAGCACTAAACAAACTGATCACAATTGGAGTGATCTCTAGAAGTCTCAAAAATCCTGCATATGACATAATTTAAATGACTCAAACTAAGCTGTTAAAACTGAAAGTCTGTCTGGTTCTTCAAAGTTAAAATGCTTTAAAGCTTTAAAAAGTTGCGAGGGATTCAGGCACTGATTACGTTTTGTTTTTTTTTACACAGAAAGTAACAGCGACTTGAAGCTAAAGACCCTCAAGACCCCAGCTCAGAGACAGAGATACACAGATTGCTTTTGTCTCATCGGCTCCAGAACAAAGTCCTGCTCCATCCAAATGTTACACTTGAAGTCTCATTTGATCCGTCATGTTGACCTTCAGCAGACTCGTCTAACTTCACACTCAGACAAATACATTTATGCAGCGCACGTCCACAGCTCCATCAGGGGCAACATATTTAAAGGACAGAATATAACAATGCATAAGGAATCAGCCGTATAGTTTTTCTGATTCTGAATTTGTTTTTATTAATTGGCTCTGTGCACAATAGCACTCGGCAGCCTCACTGTTAGCGTCACTACTTCCTGTCCAGTTTTATCTCTATGAGGTTTTTGCAGAGTCACGCTAAAATGAAAAAATGTTTAAAGATCAGTGGACAGGGAGCTGTGGATGTGACTGACAATATGTTAAATACTACATAAATAAAATAAATACTTCACCGGAGGCCACTTCTGTGTTTAGAAAGAGACATGTTTGTGTCTCAATGCTAACGCTAAGTTTGAGGCATCATCAATATTTAAACAACACCTCAAACTGAAGTATTCTACATATAAAATAATTGGGTAATCTTTATTTGAATTAATTTGAATTTTAGTAGGTTGTTTACTTTGTTTTCTGATTTTCATAAAAGTGACTGTTAGCTTCGAGACCATGTGCAGTTGAGCTACTCCCCATGAGACTTTGCACATCGAGAGTGAGCGGAGCGGTCGCGAAGGAGTCAGGGAAATAATAAATAAATTATACATTATAAATGATAATGTTTATGCTTTCAGGGCACTCCTGAACCATGTATTAAAACTTGGAGCTTAGCTAGTGCGGACATAGAGCGTAGCCAAAGCTAACCCTTTCTGGGCAGGAGGGATTTTTTTCATTGTAGTACCAATGAGTGGCCACTAATCCAACTCGAGACAGCTCTAAGCAGCAATATCCTATCAAGTTATTTTAACAGATCGATGTAAGCCAGTGAGCTAGTTAGCATGCTACTGTGCACAAACTATAATAAACTATAACAACAATAAACTATAACTATAACAAACTATAAACAATACAATGGAAAAAAGTGGCGTAATACATTTAAATAGGGTGTACTAACCTGTCTTTGTTCTGTATGTAAACAACTGAAAAGGTATATGAATTAATAAAAGAATAATGAAAGTTTCTTTTCACTATGTATCTGTAAAGATTCAAATACATTTTGGAACAACAGAATATACAAGAAGGCTGATGTTATATCACAGT